>JANQDE010000030.1:288318-397462 GCA_037157785.1 Cephalotes varians
AAATTTGCCCCATCCCCAAATTGTCTCAAAATTGCCAAGGTGATTTTATTTTTGAGAAAAACAATCGTCTATAGCATGAAGCGAATATTGTATCACTTTTTGATGTATATGATATCAAAATCTCAATATAACAAAGTTGCAAGTTAACATCTTAAACCATGCCAAAGTCGTCGAGGCTTTGTTCTCAAGAAAATTAATTATTGAAATGTATAAACACCACGGATATATAAATGCACGAATCGCAAATAGTTATACACAAAAAGAACGATTTTTTAAATTAAATTAAAATAAATAAAATATATAAAAATTAGGCCACATACAGATCTGAAAATATTATAATTATATTAGACTATCAAAATAATTACGTAGAACAATTTAGCATGATAATACTGCTACAAAAAGTTTTAACATTCTAGAAATCAACTTGAGTGATTAATATAATTTATAATAAATAGTCCATTTTCAACATAATTATTTTTAAATCTGTATCTAACTAGACTCTTAAATATTTTTAAATACTTTAATAAAAATCAATCTTTATATTTTGACACGATATCAATCACAACAAAATATATTTATAATGTTAGATTATTAAAAATTCTGTCTTTAAAATTCTTAATACTCCATATTTTTCTCGCCATTCAATGTATTAAAAATATTATCATTTTTTAAGTCAATTTGTGCACGTGACATTGAAAAAAAAAGTTCACTTCGTGATATTCAAATTAAGAAATTCGGAAAAAGTGAGATCACTCTGATGGATGAGATCACTCTGATCGGCGTTCGGTTGTAACGATCAGGTTCTAGAAAACGCCTAAATAGATCGTCTAAATAGGTCTTAACGATTCCATCGAACGCGTACAACGTCTTCGAGCAATTACGTCAGTTGCCAATAGCGTGGCTTGATTTTGATAAATGAGACCGAGGGTGGTCCCGACGCTCGCGGAAGTTTAAGGAACCGATGGTACGGTTCGCATGGTGGAACCGCGGGAGGAAACCAAGCGTGAGGCTCTTCTTTTCGGTAGGATGCCAGCAAAAGGTGCGGGGCTGCACGTCGAAAGGGGGTGATGTCGGACGGGGGGGGTGTCGTTCATCATTTCATTGCCGGGACGAACGAGAATATTCATAGACTGCCGCCACCCCTGCACCCTTGCAACGTTGGAATGACAGAGAGATGCAAAGAAAGAAGTAAAAAAAAAAAGGAACGGGCGAGCGATGTAGAAAGAGAGAAAGAGAATGGAAAGGGCTGTGATATATGAGCGCGTAGTAGAGCACGTGGCTCGTTTCACACCTTCTTACAATCTTTGTTCCTACTGTCTTCGTGGAAAGAACTTATCTTTATGTCGGTCCTTGAACGTATACTCGCGTCGCACGAGCGAAGCATACGACATAGTATTCGAAAAGAATGTTGCACGCATCTCATCTTAATCGCAAAATTAGAAACCAAATTTATAGTAAAATATTATTTAGTAAAATATTTTACAAAATGTCTATTAAACGTCGAGTAACATTTTAAGCTATTACTCATATATTAAATGAAAATATTTATTAAATGTACGCTGTTGTTTTCAAAGTTCCTATGTCACTAGCACATCGTACTTAATAAATTTTGGCAAATTTTCAGCTATTCGAGTTTACTATTAAATTATATATTAGTATATAATTTTTTAATAAACAAAGTGAAATTCGATTCTAATTACAATAACTGATAATTCCGGCCGTTTGAAAATTCTGACTGCGCGACACGATTACCCAAAGCGTCGGAAAATTCACAAGCTCTTAGCTTTTAAGGTATTTATAGGAACATTATCATTCGCGCAGATAGGACGGGGATAATTATTTTAGGCAGGCGCTGCTTAATCCGGGCCACGGTGGGAAAATAATTTGCGATATCACCTAAGCCATTATAAGTTATGCGGAGCTTCAGGCCAAATGAATTTTCCGCGGGTAGACGTACAATGCTTTTCCAGTCATTATTATCTACATGAGAGATTAGCCATGGCTCGCGGCGCAAAACTCCGTTTCCAAAGTCGCCTAAAATCCTGTAATGATATATTATTGACACACCCTATACGCTTGTTCGTGAAGTCTCGCGTACAGATCTGGAGAAGAAGTAATAAACGTTTTCCGAGCTCGACCGAGCGGTAAATCGAACAGAAACTGGAATAAAAACTCGGGGGCGCGACTTAAAGAAGTTATGCGCGACTATTTACAACGATTAATTTTAAGCGATTCGCGATTTAATATCAACGCGCTCATTGCTTTAATCAAATCGTAACATCAAATCTTTATTGCATAATGCTGTTATGCTTAATTGTTGTTATGCAATTATTATGTAATCCATCCATTTTTAACATTAATCGATCCTGCACGGAAAGAACGATTTTACTGAAGCATCTAAAAATTTAGCTATAGATACAGACCTGAAAATAATTTTGTTTAGATCAAAATAATTATGTAGGACGCCCATTGATTGCTAGAATATTGAAATTTTAAAGTTTTGAATTTTTATAGCATTATTATTAACGCATAGCAAGCGTTTTGCATAATTATTTTGATTTAACAAAATTTTCTGTATTTATAGCTTAAATTTTTAAATTCTTCAGCAAACCTGTTCTTTTTCTCGTGTGAATATTAAAAAAAAAAATACTTTATTGAGATCTTTAACATTGGATCATCTCAATCTCCGAATAATTTTTTGTTAAAATTTATAGAAAAATCATCACATATCTGTTATTAACTTCGCATTCGTTACTGTATCAATTTTCTCGTTTTCTATCAATGACAATTATATCTCAATTTTATAAAAATATTCGTATCAATTCTGATAATCAGTCGGGCAAATTAATTATGTCAGAATCACATGTAAGAAGATTCGCATAAGAGCCATAAAATAGAAAATTTCAAGCTGGATTTCAAGATACGGGGACACTTCGTGATATTCGTCGCGGACGTCGAGCTGTAAATTAAGAACGATGCAACGGCCGTGGTGATCGCTTCACCTGTCGCTTGCACTTCACCTCACGTCCAGCGTCCGGCGACGTGGAGCTGGCCGGCCGGGCCGTGCCAGGCGTTTACTGAAAACAATGCTATAGATGTGTCTATCCGGTCCGAATTACGTGGGTCACTGCATCGTGAAATTTCTGGCGGCTGGCTGGTGAGAGGAGACGTGGCTCGAGGCTGCGCGACAATGAAACGTGCGAGGAACAATAGGTGGAAACGGGAGTATCGACGAGAGACGTACGAAGTGGATCTTCCTCTGCAATGTGTCCGCCGGCGGGTGAGCAAGACGAAGAGCTGCCATGTTGGCCGACACCAAAGGCACCGCCCCGGACTCGCGATTCCATTGGTCGTCGGCCCGTTGTTCCGGAGTACGGGGGGACGAAGGGAGGACTGTGTGCGGGGTATCCTCTCTTCAGCTTCACCTACGCTCCCCGCCGCGAGCTTCCCGCTCGCGTGTGTGTGTGCGAGACCGATGTAATAGCGCGGTAGGTGTGGGTGCGTGAGTATCGACGCAACTGCAAACGTGTGCGTGGCCGGTGGATACAGTGTGCGTTGTATCGACGTGCGCGATACGCGCCGCACACGCTCGCGCGTTGAGTAATTTTCGAGAGGGACCGGTGGACTCTCCTTCTCGCTTCCTTGAGGCCGAAGAATCGAGGGCAAGAAAGCGTCCCTCGGACTGGATAGATCGTAATTTCAAGTATATTTTGCGGCCTGACGGGTCGTCCGGAGAACCACGGTGGAGACCACTGGCTGGATTATGGAAGATTTCTTCGATTTCGACTCGATATTATTTCGTGAACTTGAAGTCGGCTGCGGATAGATAAGAGATAGAAGAGAGAGGAAGAAATGCAATGATTTTTAAATTTGATCGTTGTTAATGTAAACGAAATAACAGATCATAATAATAGAGATAATATATCTTAAAACAGTTAGATAAACACTCAGATTAATTGTAAGAATAATATTGTAATAATTTTGTAAATGATTGTAACAATTTGATGGAATTATAGCAATTTCTTTTACATCTATTTTTTATAATTATGTAATTAACTACTATCACACATATTTCTACTAATTTTATATAATTATTATTATTTTTAATATTAGAAATATAATATAATTATGTTATAAAATTTGATTTATTTTATCAATATTATAAAGGAAAGAACGAAATTATTTTTTGCTGAAATATCTAAAAATTTAGGTACAGTCTAAAAATAATTTTGTTGAACGGTTAAGCGTTGATAACAATGTTACAAAAAGTTTTAACATTCTATCAATTTGAGCGTTCTATATAATTATCTCAATGGTCCAAACAAAATTATTTTCAAATCTATATCCAGCTAAATATTTAGATATTTCAGCGAAACCATTCTTTTCATGTATCGAATTGTCAAATTTCGATCTTTAATCGTTTGTTATATTTTTCATGCACAAGACAATCATGGGAAGATATCTTTATTGCCGAGCCGTCGGCGTGAAAGAAGATAATTCGTACAATCATTAATGTTTGCCATCCGTGTACATTTATTATCTCCATTGGTCATTAAACACGACCAATGCGTGCTGTCCGCTTTCATTAGGATTAGTCACGCACGAGTCTCGAACCATTTGCCAATAATAAAAAAAGAAAAAAAAAATTTGCTTATCTTGCACGCCTCTCTTTATCCCCGTAATACCTTGTAGCACGCATTGAGCCACGGAACACAATCGCGACAATAATTTTTATCGCGACGTTCGTTAAGACAATTTTTATCCATTTTGCTTTCGTTATTATTTTGTCCTGTTAACTTCTATTTATGGAAAAGTCGAATTTTCCGACAAATTAAAGTTAATTATTGTCACTTTTAATTATATTTATTTCAAGCCTCATAGAGGATAGAAAGTTGAATTATTTCATGCTCACTTGACGAAGATTAAAAAAACGTATCTACCTCTCCTGAGGTAAAACATTTTTGTGTGCTAAAACGCTAGTTTCGAAACAGGGGAAAGCGATATGAAGGACGAGTACGTAGGTAGCTATAACCGGTTAAAGAAGGAGCGATAACTGTGGCGGTAGCGGAGCAGAGACTTCTTTGTGATTGAAAATTGATGGAGTGGAATCAAGGGAGCTGAAGGAGGTCGGGCAAGGGGATGACGGTGCTCGCGGTTCATTTATCAAAACACGCAAAAGGGTGACGCCGTTAACGTGCGCGTTGAATTTCAAAGTAACAGAGAAAGAGAGAGAGAGAGAGTTTTACGTAGCACAGAAAATAGAGTTTCGCATTTCGTATATTCGCAGCAATAAAATAGTAATTACGATCCGACTTCTGTATACATATAAATAAATTAACATTTTATAATGTACCTTTTATGTACATATACATATATATATATATATATATATATATGTATATATATAAACGTATTATACATGTGTTTCCGAGATGCACGAGTAGAATGACGCGACCTGACAAAATTTTGCGCTTTAAATATAATTAACTTGAATTCTACTTGATAAAAAGAGTCAGAGCATTTGTAGAACATCTAAATATGTTCGTTGAATTGTACACGGAGTAAAATAAGCGGGTGTAATCCTTTTCTCAGAGAACGAACTCGAGAAGGTCAAAACGCAAGGATCAAAGGATAGCGACGTCAAGCTTGTTGAGAATCGAATCCCGTGCTACGTATTTAAAGAAGCGCGAAACGAATCCGCGAATGAAATCGTCTGCTCCATTGAAAGCTCATTAACGGGATCGTTGCTCCTAATGCCGCTAAGCCGCACTATCGCCGAAAGGCTGACCGAGTAAGAAGCCAAGTTTTCGCCTACTTTTCGTTCATCTTAAACAGGATTAACCTTAAACTGGGAGAATAATCCTCGTCGTATAATTGGGCAGTGAGCGGCACAGTCGCGAAGGACCGATCGATTCATTGCGTTGCGACTTATCACTCCGCCGCTCTTTCTTTTCAATTAGCTGATTTAATCGCGGCTTATATTCCATGTCTTATATCTTGACTAAAACAGATTTCATAATAAATAACCTGTAGAGAAAAATAGAACGCAATTTCAGAGACTATAAGTTTAACATTAAATCTTTTTCAAATATCGCAACTCTTCTTAAAAATTTTTTTTAATTTATTCATTTTTAATTATTCGCTAATTTTTATATTGATATTACATCGATGAATTACATATCTACATATTTTTTTCTTACGTATTATATATTATATATTACGCATTTCGAAACGTTTCGCCCGTAAAAACTCGATCATAATAACGCTTTTCCAAATCTATATTTCGCTTCACAGACAAAAAAGACGTATCGGTGATCGCGAGTTTTTTAACAAGACAAGACATGAAGCGTTCCTCGATATAGAGTTCGTCCTGCGAATTACAATCCACCACTCCTAACGTGGCGCAGCATCCCCTTCTACGTTGCCGGCTTGCCCCGCTCTTCGTGCTCCACGCCGAGCAAGAAACGAGGGGGATGCGATCCGCTCCGCCCAGCCACGTGACTAAAGTGACGACTAGCGGGGGTGATAGGAAACCAAGAGGGGTGATTTGGTGGACCGAGAAACTTCCCCTCTGCCGCACCCCTGCACGCGCTCTAACCCTCTCTCGCTTCTCCTCGGTCGGCTTCTCGACGACTTTATGCCTCATAAAAATGATATAAAATTTGTAAAGACGGCGCGCTGTAACGACCGAACGGCTTGGCCGTATGGAGTGGGAGCCGAGGGTGAGTCAAGGGAGAAAAGAAAACGCACGAGCGTCCGGGGAGCGAGAAGGAAGAACGGCTGGCACCAGTAGTAAACGAAATCGAAACAGAGAGCAACCTCCAGGTACCGTGGCCGTTCTTGATGGCAATCGATATGATTCCTTCGTACAAGAATAAACTCGGAACGGGACGAATGCGACAATACGCGCGTAAAAAAAGTTCACGCTTCCTTCGTTCGCAACAACGTAATCGAAAGATACTTCTCTCGATGGCAAAAACATCAAAATTATTTTGAAGTTATCGTGGGATGACGTTGCTCGCCGCATTTGTTCGAATGACCGGCGAAAAGATTCCGCCCGAAGATAAACTGTCGACGCGTCGGATGGACACGTTTTACAATCGAGATAGACAGATTAGCCGTTTTTATCGTGCAGGTCGGTCGACCGATAGAAAACAAAATCGACTGAAGATGTAAATTATTGCGTTTCTTTCAGTTAGCGTTGCTTTAAATCGGGTGGTCCGAATTTCATCGAGTAAACAGAGGGTTCCACTTGAGGTCTCAAACAGAATTTTTTTCAAGAAAGTTTTATTTATAAGATTTTATTTGTTGAACTGTTGTTTGTGTACTGGAAATTAATTAGATCACAAGAGTTATGAATTGTATGATACTTTTGTCACAAAAACATTTGTCTTAATTTAATTAATGAGTACACAAAAGGAAAATTTTTTAAATCTGAAACATATTTTTGTATTCTGAAACATATTTGTAATATATTTTTGTACTTAATGTATATTATTTTAAATATTTATATAATATATTTTTATAACATATATTTACATATTTCTGTGTATATGTTCCAAACATAATAGAACAAAAACAATATAATGTGTAAATATCCAAATATTTCAAGCAAAACTGACTTAAAAAAAGAATCATTTTTCATCTCAACATTTGAGGATTTGAACATCTCAACCTTGGACAACATTTGGCGGCCACGTCAAGGCGGTTAAAACTGGCTAATCGGCAAATCGATTACCCTGCAATAAGCATCACGAGATGCGTATCGTTCTGAGAATGATGATAAGGAAGAATCGAAAGAATGCGCGAATTCTTTGCTCGCTCTTTGTTGAAATTCGGCGATGGAGGTAAACAGGCACAAAAGAGGATGTTATCGCGGCGGTAGATACAAATCTCGAAAACGATATTCCGCACCGAGTATCGATTGTTTGCGCCACGGGCACGTTTTACTATCGCTAGTAAAACACGAGCGAGTCACGTCGGCGGTGACAATTGATCTGCTCTCTTGCGGTCATAGAAACGCTTCGTGCCCCCAATGGATCCTTTACGGCGACCGCATCGACCGGCTTATCCCGCCTATCTTGCCGATATTTCGAATAAACTTGAAGTGAAATTTTTCATCTTTCTATCTGAGAGATATAGAGAAACGAAAGCAAGTCTTCACGCTATAGAATAGAAAATATTCGAATTAATTCAATGCACAAATATCCAATTTTTCCCAAATTTGAAAAATAAATTTTGTAAAGTTCCACGTTAGAACTAATTAAATTACTTAAATTTTAAAATTTTGTATTAATGATTTTTTGTAAAATTAATTTTGTGAAAAATTAAAAAAAACATTGTGTATAACATTATTGTCAGTAACATTATTGCATTGATAGTTATTAATCTTAATGTAACTTTAAAAAATAGAATGTCACAATAAAAATTTGCAGAAATATAAGAGATTAATTTAAAAAATTTATCTCGGAAAATCTCTTATTTTATCGATCTCATTTCAATACCGTAATTCAAGTATTGTTACTAAAAATAATCTATCAATATAAAAATCAGTCGCCAATGGTTAATATCGAAAGTCGAGTGTGCGTTTCCTGAATATATTCCGTACTTGTACAAGAAAAAAATTATCTTTTTTGTACAAATTGCGTAATTCCGGAAAAAAATTAAGATTTTATATATTAATGTTTTCGATAAAAGCAATTATCGTTTAATAAAAATGTGCATAGTATATAATAATAGTTATTTACATCATGAAGTCAGTAAACACATATCACTTTCGATTAAAATAGTATTAAATATTAATATATGATTTTAAGAGTAGCAGCTATAAAATATATATATCTTTTTTATGCAATTATACACAAATTTTAGAATTTCTAAGGTTTAAAATAGATGCGTGATGCAAATTCTTTCATTTATTTAAAAACATTTTGTTTCCGAATCTATTTTCGCGTACCTATGTCAATTCCGTATTTTATAAATTGCAAATTAAACGAAATTTGCATAATATGACTGAGCTTTTTGCGTTCTTTTGTGTCGCATTGTAAAATAGTCGTCTGACAGGTAATATTTAACGTTTCAGATGTGCGAGTTGAGTTGTCGCTGTTAAAACGAGCAACCGACCGCTTGTAGCTGATAAACGTCTATCTTATCCTTTTATAGCATCCCGGCAATAACTTAGTTTATGGTTGTTGCCGATATTGAGCAAATGGCAAGTACAAATAATAATCACGCGTATGACACGAAGTAGTAATTAGAATTCTGAGTGATTAGGTAATGTGAGATTCTATTTTTAGTGAATCGTAAAACCGACCAAAAAGAGCGATAAGATTTTGCAATTTTAGTTTTATGCACGTAAATAATTTATTACATTATTACATATATTACTGTTTACTACATGTTTATAGCAAAAGTCAAAATTTGTTGATTGACGCATGCGTCATCTTGCGTAAATTCAATTGTAAAGAATTTACTAAAAGAATTCGTCGTCAAATTATTTCAGTGTTTTTCTAACTCCATCTCAAGTCTTAGTGTATAACTGATATTAAATATTTATTTAAGTACATTATTTACACATTTATGATGCTGCTCACAAAACAAGTTTGCACAACAATTCAAGATTACAATCAGCAAACAAAAGACTATCGGTACTTGAAAATATAACTTCGGCCATTTTTTCAATAAAACACTTCATGCTGGTTTCGCGATGTGCGATGAAGAAAAACAATGCCAACAATACGAAGTATTGTTTAACTGCCGATAAAACGAGCCGATTGTCGAATCCCAGTCAGGGTTGAATGTCGAGAGAGACCAATAGCGAATAACGGATGCGATTGTGTGCAACAGCCTCAACGTTGAGGCCAGCCGCAAAGCCGTGCCGCGAGCGACTCTCCTATATACAGAGATAATCCGTAATCCTTCAATTATTATCGAATTACAATAATTATGGCCGAACGTATAATACAAATGTCCAATCCTCCCGATTGTCTCTATTTATGTGTTGGCGAAAATGGGCACGTAGCGCTAAAAAGTTCTATTTGTTGATTTATTTTATTACAATTATAGTATCACTATAATATATGTATCACTATAATGTATCACTATAATAGATGTAATAGATGTAACTTTAATAGATTGCGTTGACTATTACTACCGTATTCAATAAACACAGGTATTTTTGGCAGTTCCGTATGTTAAAATTGTTTATATTATGTACAGCAATATTTCATAATATACATTATGAAATATTATTATTATAGTTTTTAATGAAACGATATTAAATTGTCGATACGTCCAACAGGACCGTCGAAATGCCAATATATTGAAATACCGGGCTCCACGCGGTGACTATAAGACATCGCACAAGGATAGATGGAAAAGATAGAAGAGAAAGAGAGATACATTATTTTCTACAAGGAAAGGCCACATTTCATTCGAAGCCATCGTGTCCATCCCCGATCATCATCTTCGACTTTAATTTACTGAGGTAGAGTAGTCTTCATATTTCGACCGCGACGTCGCACTCGCTGTACGTTGCCCATATAACTCGGATAGTCGCTTCAAAAATCAGAAGACACCCTGGCGCACACGTCCTACCCCGCAACCGCGTCCCTCATACGTAACTCTCTCACATTCTCTCTCTCCCCCTCCTCTTCCTCTCTCTCTCTCTCTCTCGCTCTTGTTCCTGTTCCACCAGACCGCCACCGAGTCGCGTCGATGTAGTGCTCCCACTCTAGCTCTGAACTCTGGGAAGTCACACGCACACACCGGCAAATAACGCCCACGCGGCCTGCACGGTAGGCGTGGCCATCTTGTCATTTGTCTCCTCTACTTTCCCCGAAGCGTTAGGGGATCCCCGGGATGGCGCTCTGTTCCTAGCTTGACGTATGTACTGCCGCTACAACCCCCGTTTTCGTATCGCGCTCTTCGTTTTCCGCGCGTCCGCCGTGTTCTCCTCCATCGAGTGCTTTAGAGTCGTGAATCCCCTTCCTTCTACCCTCTGTGCCACGGGTAGTTACTCTCCGTCTCTTTCCGTTTTTCTTTTCGTCCTTCCTGCATCCGTCGTTTTTTTACACATTTTCTCTCTCTCTTTCTCTCTTTCTCTGGAAGATATTTCCATCCCCCATTTCGTTGTGTGACAACTTCTTGACGCCAGTCACGACGTCCACGGTTTCCTTTGCTGACGACGATTCTCTTACGAGGATCACGCGCGGCCTATTTCATCTCTGACCCTTCCGGACTTTGCTCTCCGCCGTGATAAAAACGAGCTGGGCCCCCGCATGTCTACAAAGTAGATTTCCATCACCGAGAAACTTATTCGACTGACGCAATACCAATCAATATAATATATGAGGAATGGACGAGACACTAAATGCAACTTGTAATTTAATCAATCCTAAGCTGGAAACGAGATGTCGAACGTAATTAATTTTTCGTAGCTAATCTTTGATCCTTCGAATTTTAACTCTAAATTCCAAACGCTATGTAAAGACAGATTGATAAACTTAGACTTTGTGATATTTAAATAGCAAAAACAAAAGCGATTAAGTATTTAAATCGTTGTCTATTGCATTCCAATGTGTCAAATACGTACTAATGTTACTCGATGACCTCAAGATCATCATGTTCTATTAATAATGCTGTTTTTTCTAAACGAGAATAAGAAGCCATCGCAGAAGTCGTGACGACACGGTATAATAAATTCTGAATTCTCAGACCAATCGCGCGTGAACGTTGCACAACCAATCGTATCATTTGGTAGTAGATCAGACAATCGAGAATTCACTTTTCCCGTTCTCGCGCAGACATGCTGCAATCGTAAACTCCTTGCGCTCGAGGCATGTGCTCTCGAAATCGAATAGTAGCCCAATATAGACGACTCCAGATGTCATCGATATTTGCTCCGATAAGCCGAGCGATAACTGTGTACTAGTGATTTTGAATAGAACCGCGAAACTTCATTTTCAGTTTTGCGAGACACACGATCGTGATCTTGCTGAATAGATGACGCGTCTGTATCCAAAAAATAGAATAATAATTTACGAATACTATTACTAGTAAAAGAAATAAAATAAAATACCGAGTATCATTCGCGCATTGGATTGCCAACGATTTTAACGTTTCACAGATAACTGTGAAGAATAAATTTATAAACCAAGTAAGCGATTCCCCGATACCATTTCTTCATTTTGTTTTCTTTTATGAATCGCGCGCAAGAGAAGCGGCAAGATTGACTTCTTCCAACAGCGCAGGAGTCAGGCTGTTTCTCTCCAGTTTCAGGTAAATAAACGATGACATAACGATGCATTTTTTACGAAGGGTAATCGCCGACTACTCCGCTGGCGGTGGAATCACGATCTCGCGTGGTCAAGGCGCTACGAGGTCGACCAGGAGAAACAACAAACGATAATCGTCGTAGTATGGCAAGATCCGCAAGATCGCCGATAGTTCAAGAGAAAAGAGAAAACACCACGTGTGCGTGTGCGTTCGCTCGAAGGGGCAAGCACGCCGACCACCGTCGTCACTGTAGGAGGGGCAACTCCGGGTCAAAGGTGGGGGTTAAAACACGAAGGTGGGGATGGATCGGAAGGGATGCGCGTCGGTGACACTGAACGTTAACCGGTGTGACTGCCTCGAGTAACTATGCATGAAAAGAGACGCGAAAAATCGTGGCGGCACAGAAAATTCTATTATATTGATGATACTGTAATATTATAGCAAGATGACCAAAAACGAAGAACAGATGAAGAAGGAATAATGATGGACTAGAGATACTTAAAGAGTTACTATTGCCACAGACTAGATTCACGAGACGGAAATTCGACTAGAGATCGCGTGAGCAACGAGATGCAATGGGAAAGGAGTGCCATGCAGTTCTACAAGAACGGATGCTGTGCGAGAGAGAGAAACACGTAAAGGGGTTGGCTGGAAGGAGCGCGGAGGAGGAACAAGATGACTGTGATCGCGAGATAGCGAGAACCGGCGTTACGTGGACAAGGATGCACGCGACTGAAGCGAGAGGATACAAATCGCGAACGAAGAGCACCGAGAGAGACGCGATCGAGATGAGGCGAGTCGAGGGAGGAAAGGCGCGAGCGAACACAGGCGTGAGAGATCGTGCCAAGGGGAGTGAGCGGTGCTAGAGAGCGAGCAACGCCACGAGTACGAGCGAGATGCGATAGGTGGGGAGTCTGCTCCGGGTGCGGAGGCGAAGAGAGAAGGAACGGATGGAGGGGAGTAAGAGCGAGCGAGCCGGAGGGAGAGGCGCAGTCAGACAGTCAGGCAGGCCGCCCGGCAAGCAAGGAAGGCAGGCAGGCAGGCAACCAGGCAGGCAAGCAGCCAGGCAAGCAAGCTAGCAGGCAGTGCACCAGCCAAGACCACTAGATCCGTTCGGCTTACCGACTTAGAGACTTAAGCCGGCAGGCAGTCCGAAAGGCTCAACCGGCTAAGCCTGGCGGACCCACCTACCAACCGACTTACGCGGCGCTAGCCACTACGACGCGCTTCATCTACCGGCGGGAAAATCAGGATACACCGCTGCGACCGGCGGTACCGCCGCCGCCTTCTTATTATTTTCCTCTATCGCCGTGTCCCGCTCCGCGCTTCTCCTCTCTGACGCACGTTGAAGGGCGGAGGTGCGAGTAGTGACGAGTGCGCGGTCATCGTCATCAACGCGCTCGTGCCGACGACGACAACGGCGACGACGTCGACGTCGTTGCCCGCGGCCGCGGCGTCTGACGACGGTCGCGGGTAGGAGACCTCGTCGTTCTCGTGCCACGCGCCTGTAAGTTGCACGTAAACATTCATCAGTGAATTTCCGGAGTGGAGAACGAGAATTCGGGAAGTGATAATATTACAGATCGTGGTGTCACGAAGGTATCGCGTGCGTCAAATTATCGGCGTGACTTTGATTGGTGACAGAAGCTGATGGATGCTTGGTGAACGTCTCGCCGAAGAGAGTGGGTGACGAGAGTAGTGGTCGATGTAGTGCTAGGTACATACAGGTATATACAGGGAACCTTGATTACGTCTTTGCCATGCTTAATGTAGTTGTAAACAAATTGCGAACGAATCTGCTCTACGAACGTTTCGATGGAACTCACATGGAAAACGTAGAAACGCGAAGAAGAAACGTGACATCGTGAATATTCGACTTCGTCAAAGTGAGAGAGAAACATAGCGAAGAAAAGATAAAAACGGAAGAGGGAGAGAAGTAGATGAATTATCTACCTCAAGTGTGAAAGATGTTTATGAGGATGATAGTGTGCTGGTAGTTTAACCTACTTAAGCAACGTATTTTATAACTCTTCTCGGTTTCCTCTTACGTAACGCGGCGGCATTGAATCGACGATCATCCGATTTATCAAGTCTCCGTGTATATCATAACGTGTTCTATGCTGCTTTTCGGAGTCTTGACGTGAATTCGCGACCGTCCACGTATTCCCGTCGGTTGCCGCGAGCGCAAAATGTCGCGTACACCCTCATCTCGTTGCCGACGATAAAGAGAACCGGAGCGCCAGTGGAAGAGTGCCGACGGTACGATGAACGCGCTGTAACCGTCTCTGGAAAAGTCGCACGAGTATAATTTCTTCGCAAACCTATGTCAAAGGAATCTAACGATCTCGTTATTGACTACATCGATAATCGTTGCACGTTATATTCTCAACCGATAGAAACTTCGACGAGATCCGGTGGGTTAAAAAATTCTAACAAGTACTCTCTTCGAAAGAAACAAACCGCTTGATGTTTTCGTCTACTAATCGCTTTTAAAAAACTATCAAGCGGATTCTCGTTGACACACTTCGATCTACGAGACGGGAGAAGGACGCTTGAATGTGTCCTTAGAAGGAGGCAGCGGACAAACCGGCGTGATCACGCTGATTCGCGGCCTCTCGCGGGCCAGGTTGATCGTGTCACCGAGTTGTAAGGAACAGTCAACACGACGTTAACCTTCTACAGTATGGAGCGGGGCGGCGGGGCCGGGGGGAGCCTCGAACTCGCCGGGGGCGGCGGCGGTGGCGGCGGAGGCGGCGGCGGTGGCGGCGGCAACGCGGATTTGTGTCTGCAGGACCTCGTGATCGGGCCGACGAGCAGCCTCTCGGTGCAGCATCATCAGCACGCGGCGACCGCCTCGATGGCCGGCCTACACGGCGACCATCTTCAGGGCGCGATGCACCATCACGATCTCCACGGTAATTCGCATCACGACACCTCGATGCTGCACAACTCCAGCCACCAGCTGCATCACGAGCCGCTGGAGAAACTTAAACGTGGTGAGTCGTTCACAATACTAAAGACTATTGACACTTCGCAATCATCGATGATTGTGACGAATTTAAAGAGATCGGTAACTTGTACGTGATTTATTTACGGATTGTGTATCATCCGTCTATTTCTGCGGACAAACACGGTGCAGCCGGTATTTTCACAAGAATTAATTTATATCTATTGTACATACTTATCAAGTTTCGTCGCTAATAAGCGAGATAAAACAAAAAATTATTATTTAAATATCCATACTAATATGGAATCAAGTTTTAATTTATACAAAAGAAGTAATTGGTGTTATTTTTTCGAGCAATAGATCTACTTTGATATATAAATCCCTAAATTATTAAAAATAATTAATAATTTTCTAAAGTAAGAATGATACTTGTTTGTTTAAATGAGGATCGAATAAATCGTTTCTATCTAAAATTATTTTCTACTTATTCCTACAAATAGCAATAATTATATCACAATTTTTCATTCGGTACAGCGATACATAAATATCTATACAAGATATTTTAAGATTCAGTGTAAAGTTCAATGTAATCGCAATATAATTGAAATTGTCTTTTGCAATGTAAATGCGAAATGTCGCTGCATAAAATGCATGAAATACAATGAATCGTATTCTGTAAAATCGCGAAAGGATCAAGCACGATAAAGTTGTGGTAAAGTGGCTTCACAAATGAGTTCGGTAATTACAATCGACGTGTTCTCTTGTATATCGATTCCGACAAGATATGAGGTTTGCTTTTTCCACTGTCGTCGCATCGCGCGTTATCGCGACGTAATCGCTTGTAGCTGACTTGTCGCAGCGCTTAATTTTATTGTCGACGATACTATCGATCCCCATTTATTCGCGCGATAAGTACCCGACGTTTTTCCTGACTTTGTGCCGCGCGAGAACCGCATTATCGTGCATCTCCGCCGAAAATCTCATATCGCGGATGTATCATTTGCAAGATAAGATTGATACGAGTGACATTGCACAAAAGTAGGAAACTCTTTATTCGCCGTCGCTCGCGACACTCACCATGACAAACAAACAAACAGACCCGCAAACAATCGGAGTCGATGAAATAATTCGGCGAGAAAAACGGGACGTTCGTTCGAACGGCGTGATTCAGCGCGACGAATCGCGACGCACCATCTGAAATATTCAATTACAGGCTACCTCGTCGCAGATAAACCTTGATAAGAAGGCAAAATTTAATATATTATGTCTCCCCCTTTGCGCTCTTATCGAATGATCTGTAATTCGGATGCGTTTACAGCAAACGCTCTCACTCTTGCGGGAGAAACCATTAAATGAAATATTATTTCCGTTGCGTCTTAATCAATCATAATCTATTATGTTATCGTTCACATAAGCAAATCTCTCAAACAATGATAGCCGTTTGATAAATATAAGTGTATAATCATTTAGCTAAATTAAAAAGAGAATAAACGGATTCCTGCGCGTTACTTTGAGACCATTTGATTTTTTTTCTTTCAATCGTAATATCAGAAGAGACTCTTGTCTGATGAAACGACATTGATTCTTGTCAAGTGCCAGACGAGTACAGATAAAGTTTTACGTACGAATAACTTTGATAAGCACCACTCCCGTTGTGTTATTCTACGCGTGATACGGCAGATAAAATTCGGGCCCATTGGATGTTAAATTGGTAATGTGCTATCGTCGAAAACTTGAAAAGTACATGCCTACCTATTTTTACCTATCTCTTACCAGGAATAATAAGATAAGTAATTTAAACATTATCCATCATTAGATTTGCTATTTTTCATGATCAGACGTAAATACTTTCATCGAACATATTATTTGAGAAGAATTTTTTTCTCATATTACCCTGTCTTACGCTCTATTTTGTTATAAACTTTTAAAATACTTAATTTAGGAAATACATAAACCGCATTTATATATAAGATCCGTGGAAATGCTTCTTCATGTTGCAAAACCCTGATCGAGGACATTCGTTGAAGATGTTTGTCGAAGTCGAGTTTTATAACGCCAGTCCTTCATTGTAATATAGTGTCGTTCGGGCGAATTCAGTTGCACGTACGGCGATCATCGAAGACAACGAAGACGATCCTCTCCCGTGGCAGCGCCACCACCTGTTTTGTGATTCATTAACTCACCGGCTTATCGGGATAAGGTAGACTTATCCGGGGCTCGAACCCGACACTGCGGCTAAACCGGATCTTATTCCAATGGCATCCTACCTATCCCCGTTTCGATTCCAGTCCTAGACTCGCGCTAGCGACCTTTAGAATCGCAGGTATATTCTAAGAAGAACTTTATTTTTCTCATAAGTGTATCAAATTTTCTCTTCACTTGTTTTTCCAACAATCGTACTCGTGTTACATATCGCAATCCTTACGTCAAAACAATTTAAAAAATTTCGAGCTATGAATTTCGAGCTATGAATGAATTAGATAAATATTATTCTTCTTGTCAATCATCAAAAAGAACTAACTTAACTTCGTAAAAAATTATTAACTCAAAAAGAGTGATTTTTATTTAAAAAAATCATCAAAACTGTCATCAAAATCATCAGAAAAGAATTTTTTAAGGTTGTGAAGCAAAAATGTCATTTGATCATGTTAAAAATATATTCTTTTTCCCGATATTATTTGATTATTCAATAATTTTTTATTAAGTTGAAAAATAATTTTTCTTCTTTTCTGGGAAATTTAATTTTTTGAGTTGTGTCACTTTTAAAGTAAAGGTGCGATGTAAAGAGTGGATGTAAATGAACTCTACGAGGATAGAATTCGTTTGTTTCGACTTACGAATCCGTTTAGAGGATTAAAACTTCTATGCAAATTTACGTTAAATTTTACAGTTAGAAAGATTATTCACAATATTGCTTATTTTTTCCAAGCATTATGCATTCCCAATGATTTTTCATTTAACTGTTCTATCGTTACTTGAGCTGGCTCACTTTCGCATTATTTGTCGCCGCGCTTGATCGGTCAACAGGTAGGACATTGATAAATTCAAAGCGGTCGCGGGCGAATTAAAATTTCTATCGTGAACGCTACCCCACATATTATTGTCATTAATATCGCGACGGGATTACGCGAGCTCTATTAATATCGGCACGTCGATGGAAATTAATGCCAGCGTCGACCGCGATAAAAGCAACGCCGCCCTCTAATGAAAATGATGATGCGGAAATAGCGACGCCCGATCGGGCGATCGGATCGAGATTGCGAACTAAAATTCGTCGAGAAGAATCGCCGCGGAAAATCTGTTATCCCCCCCCCCCCCCCCCCCCCCCCCCGCTCGACCGACGGGAGGCTCAATATTTTGTCAACAGGGCGGCATACGGTCGCTTCCAATCTGCACAGCTCCCGTTAGTCATTAACTACCCCTTTATTATCGCGCGGCCTTGCGATCGAGCTAGCAGATGCGTCGAAGTCTACCCTTAGTGCACCTTCCCCCCGGCCTAATGGTGTTGACAAATTGCTCGGCTAGCCTCTAACTTCCCCGGGGAATGCGCCCGCAAAAGTCTCCTCGCCGCAAACTTATGGGCGTTTAAACGCGAAATTGAACCGCGACTCCCGCAAATCGCGATTCGTGCTTGCGGGATAAACTTTGTCATGCAGCAATTTCAAGCAAAACTTCGAATTCTCGAACGTGACAAAAGCAAAGGGCGAGATATCACGTTTCTCGAAACTTTGTTTTATCGAAACTCATTTTTGGTCCGTATTTAAAATCTCAATAATAATAATGCTCAATAATAATTGTATCTATATAGATAGCGCGTTAACTTTACTAAAATTACTGTTCGCGAAAAGTACAAATTCGAAAAAGTTTTATTAATAGTAACGTCAGTTTTCTTATAATGGAACAATTAGCGGATGTACTTTTTCGTATTCAACACGAATGCTTCTTTGGATCGTTCACGATCGGTGGGCACGATCGGGTCTTTTGATGAGCCGCGTTGATGTTCCGGTTCGATTTTCTCGATCAGCCAGCCAATCGTGGCGATCCTTTAAGCGCCGGGGACCGAACTGGTGGGATCAACATAGAAATGAACTGATTTCCTTCCCATTATCTCAGCTGCTGCGGTAAGGCAGGTCTCTGTCTACCTCACAACGAGGTTTTGTGTGTACTCAGTGGGTTCCAACCGCCGTCGGCTGGAATAGGCTCATTCCCGAGGGTTGGTCTCACCGACAAAATTCTTGTGCGTGCCGATGTGTGAGAACTGAGCGGTGGCCAGAACGTGTAACAAACGTCACGACTGTTAAAACAGATGCTATCGTCATAATTGAAAATTACATTAATCCTTTATATATTTATTTCTAATCAATAAATTATATTTTTAGCGCAATTTATTTCTATGCTTTACTCTAGTACATTTCTAACATTGAATAATCTTTAATAATTTTTTTATTTTATTTTAATTTAGTTCAATTGCGATCGAAATGCGAAATTGTCGAAAAATCTAGAGATTGTCTTTAAGAAAATCCTTCGGAAAGACGATACACCTCGATTTCTTAAGAAACTTATATATATGTCACACAAACTTCATAATTTCTCATTGTAACAGGATGATCATTCCCGATCGTCCGTTCCCGGCGTCTTCTCAAATTCTGACACCCGAGTTTTCGGAAAGCGCCAGGCAGTCTGGAATCTGCGGAACCTTTCGGTCTGTAGATTTTTTTCGAAATATCCTCGTCACGCCCCGAAAGGAGCCACTCGTGCTCGAATTACTCATTGGTTCCATGTGCTTTCTTCGCGCGTCAAGATGAAACTAAACAAATTGCTTGACAAGCGATAACGAACCCCATCCGCAGAATCGCTCCCGACGTTTCTGTGTCAGACAAACAAACTAATCGGTTGTACGGCCCTCGTGATTCTCTCTATCGCGAGGGAATAGATCTCTCCACGTAGGACAAAACACTCTAGGATAATCTCTCTTGAGCACTTTATACACAATTGATTTCAAACACATCATGAATCGTTAATGTCATCAAAAATTGTAAAAGCTTTTTTGATGCTAATAGATACTAGAGCGAAAAGAATAAGGGATTAAAATTTATTAAGAATATACTAGAGGATTAAAATATCTATTTGAATATTTTTATTTGCATTTTTTATCTCTATCTTCCAACGATAAACCCCACTAACGAGACCTATTGACGTAGCGCACGAGTGTCTTATGTATTTATAGGTAGAGCGATTTTAAGACTCCGGATACAAAATACTTTGCTCCGGTGACGGCCAGTTGCGGTTGACTAATGAACGACTTCCTAAGGAAGCCAAGGATTAGGAGATTAGGGGCGAAGACCCAACGGCAGACTAGGACTTTCTCTCAGCTCGAGCAGGCTGCTGGGCCCGCAGGTGCTCTCACCATGCCATCGTACCTCAACCCCTGACGTAACCCTCGATGTTCCTCCTGTTACGGAGATCGCACGCTTTAGTAATTATTGGACTCACGGCTGCGCTCGTCCGTCATTCGAGAAACGCTATCCCCTATACGTGATACATTTTGGTTTTCTCAGAATCGAGGAAAACACGCGTTCGTCAAAAAAATACTCGCGTCTTGTTTTGTCAAAAAAATAAAAATATGACAGGTTAACAAAGAAAATAAATTAATTAATTTCAAAAGAAGAGGATTAATTTAAAAGTTAAGTTAAAGAATATAATTATTTATGCTTGATTGAGTTATTATGCCTTATGTGTGCAGAAAGAATGATTTTGCTGAGGGATCTAAAATTTTGCTGGATACAGAAAATAATTTTGTTGAAACCTTAAAAATAATGAACAATGCTACAAAAAATTTTGATATTCTAACGACATAATTTTTTTGATAGTTCAACAAAATTACTTTTCTGATCTGTATCCAGCTAAAATTTTAGATCTTTCAGCAAAACTGTTTTTTTCGTATGTATTAGAACATATTGAAGATTAATTTAATAGGGCATTTTCGGATTTAATAAAAATATAATAGCATAAGAAAAAGAGAGGAGAGAGAGAAAGAGAAAGAAAGAGAGAGAGAATTTTGATGATCGAACGATTTCATGTGACTTTTCAAGCACTTCGCAGCTGCATGATACGTATATTTCGCCAACCCTCATAACCCCCTTTATCGTCAAATTACGTCGCGTCCTGGTCCACTAAACACATACAATTTTTATGCCACGTGTCATGTATTCATGTTCACCTTCTCATCTTCCATCTAATGATCACTGGACATAAAATGATCAAAATCTTTGATAAACATATTAATAATCTTACTGGAATATAACATGTTATATCTATAAAATACAGTTTACATAAATATTTTCACAATATTTGTTTACGTAAATGAATATTGATATTAATAATCCGTTAATGTTCGAATTATCTACGACAAAGAATAACTTTATAGTTATTTATACATATATGCGATATAGAAACTGTGATTAACAGTCATCAACAGTCATACATATGCACTGTAGTCGTCACGGATAACGTAAATCATTCCAGAGATATTTCTGTTTGATTACGGCAATAAATTAATGGCACCAGAATGTCAATTCGCCAAATATCTCTTGATCGATGTCGCGTATATTGACGCGAGCTTTATTGCCGCGCGTGAGTAAAACTTACGGGTGATGAAAGCGGCAGCGTCCAAATAACGGCACGCTGTTAATTTTGTATCGGAGATCGGACTACAATGGCCTAAATCATAATCCGCGGCTTTTATAGTTTCCACGGCTTAACGTCGGTGTGTACAGTTATCACGGCCCGGATTATACTCGCGCGTGTGTATCGAAAAATTAACGAAATTGCATTATTTACCCGTGTATTACAGACAAATATTAATTTTCGATTACAGCAACCACGTTAAAATAAAATTGTATAATATCGGAGCTGCATTTTTACTGTAGTTATCACGACAGATTTTATTTGTATGTAATTGTAAAAAATAATTCAGTGTTTATCTTCGTATTATAGTATTATTACAGTAAATTATTTCACATCAATCTTTAGGCTATATATTATAATAACGATTATAACTCTATAAGGAACGTCTGTAGGCGCTGTTGCAGTGATTTTTATGCGAATTTCCTGAAACTCTCCGATTATTCAGAGAGTTTCGATAGCACGACGTCAGTCGACAGAGAGTTCACTGTAACATCGCGATATCGATGAAAGGGCGTAAGTCGACTTAGCCCGAGCGCAAACTCGAGCATGGCCGAGGTCATGGGATCGGGACGAAAGAGTCGATGGGGCTAAATGGAACGGGATGAAAACGGTTTCCCCGCTGCAGTCGTCGCTGTCGCTCGTCGTCGTCTTTGTCGTTAACGACAACAACGACGACGGCGTTCTCGCATGCACAGCCGTCCCGTAAAATCCGTGCGGATTAGCGGTCCACTAATATATCCCGCGGGTGTAAAAACGCGCGCGACGAGGCATTTGAGATATTCGTTCCCGTCGTCGTCGTCGTCGTCGTCGTCGTCGTCGTCGTCGTCGTCGTCGTCTCTCCCTCGCTCCCGCTGGACGGGCCCGGTTTGTCTTTGGCATAAAATAACTCGAAGCGCGGGGAAAAGTAATAAATT
Organism: Cephalotes varians; assembly: GCA_037157785.1. Taxonomy (NCBI): domain Eukaryota; kingdom Metazoa; phylum Arthropoda; class Insecta; order Hymenoptera; family Formicidae; genus Cephalotes; species Cephalotes varians. The sequence continues at coordinate 311,143 of JANQDE010000030.1, forward strand.
TGTGAGTTACAACCTGTCTCTCCTTCTAGTTACCATCCCTGCTCTCTCTCACTCGACGTCCCAACTCTCGCTTTTCTTTATTCCGTCCGCTCGACCGTACGTTACGGTTCCTTTCTCCCCTTGTCATCCACACGCTTTCATGGACCGAATTTCGACCTCTTCTCTCGAGTGTGAAAACATGTGCGAACCGACGCAAGGCGACACTTGGTGTAAAAGAATCCGCCGAGGCGCCGCGCGCCTCTCTGTTTTTCTCTCATTCACGGAAATGACAAAGTTGAGACTGCTCTGCTTTTTTGTATGAATAATACGACTTTACCCTTCTCAGAGAGTTATTTCAAAAGTTTACGTTTTACACTTATTTACATCCATCAATTTAGCGAAATTTTATTAATATTTGTATTATATCGTGCGCGATATTTTTGACAGATGTCCGATGTATGAAACAGCCTTCGTCTGTGTCGACGGGAAGAAAGGTCCATATTGTTTCGATGTTTTCAGGTCGAGGGATCAATATATGATCTCTCTCTCTTCGAGAAACGAAATGCTCGAGCGCGCGAACGGGATCGGGGTGTCGAACGTGTTTGACAGGGCGGGGTGGAGAGTGTCGGGGTCACATTCCGCCCTCTCGGGATCCTCTCTCGTATCCGCGGTAACTCCGCCACGAATCCATGGTGGCCGCCGGCGGACAAGCACACAGCCGTCAAACGATACGACATCTTAAGCCTCCGAGAACTCCGCAGGGGATCTCGTGGGAAAACGTGCGCGTTACACGAAGAAAGTGTATCCACGAATGACATCCTGGAAAATCATTGCGCCATGTCCCACACGCTGTTTATTTATTATTATTACTTGCGTAAAAATATTCGCAACTTCTACTCGCCACATCGAGTTCCGTCTTCGATTTTTGTTTATTCAATAAATCAATTGAATTCGATTATTCGATAGCTTCCGAATTTTAGAACTATTCAACAATTCAACACACAACGTTTATTGTTTATTATTACTCGCGTAAAAATACTCGCACTCGTCGCGTCGAATTCGAGCTTTGTCTTTGATTTTATGTTCGCTTATTCAATAAATCAATTGAATTCAATTATTCGATTATTCGAATTGCTTTCAAATTTTAGAAACTGTTAAACAATTCAATTTAACAAATTCAGCTGCGATCAAGTACATAAATTCAATGTGATTTATGCAAGTTTAGATTAAATATTACGATTTATTATACGGAGTATGCGCACATTAATTATTGTGACAAAAAGATGCATTTTCGAAGAGATGACGTATGATAGGAATTCGATAGTTGTCAAGAATATAAATTCTTATGTGTATTGTTTGCGACATATTGAAACGTGAGAAATGACGATCTATAAATTTTACTCGGTGAGTAGGTCGCTCGAGTAGTGTTAGAATAGTCAGATCACGGTAGATTATGTGATTAACTCTAATCTTGAAATAATATACAAGCAACAGTATGTAGGAGATTCTGTCGGTATACATTATCTTTATCGAAACGAGGAAGATGAACATATCCGTTAGTTAACATTTAAATACTACCTTCGTAGTAAACAGATGAAGATACTTAAACCCTCTGGAAGGATTCTCGCGTGTTTTATTTAACTTCGAAAATCCGAAGAAGCACAAAAGATAAAAGATAATATAAATATTTTAATTTACATAATTTATTTTGCTATGTTGCGAGTAATTATTTTTTGGAAATTAGTACTTAAGCGGATTAGCCATAATTTGCAAATCGTTTAGAAATTATTTGCTTATTCATTAAAAGGGCATCTACAATATTTTAATACGTTTGTTTTTTCGAGTAGCAAACAAAAATTTCATTGAATAAATTGTTTTATAAATTAAATAAATATTTTAGGCTATTCCGATATGCCCATTCATAAAAAAACGTTTTTACATTTATTTTATGATTACACGTGATTATTTAAGTAATCTTATCTGTTCTGCGGTCTGAAGATTAGAGACTACAAGATGAAACCTACACGCCGATATTAAAAGCATTCCTCGATCATTTTTCGAAAAAATTCAGTCTTATTGAGTTATGTTTAACTTCGGAAATAAATTTCAAAAGACACTAGCATTTCCGCGACGCACGGCACAGCATGGCACAGTTACACTTTGCCTCGTTCGAAATCGCACCGCATTTTGCGACTTGTATAATCCGTCCCGTTGTCGACGCGGCTCATACGCTCTCGCATTTCGTCGGCCAGCGAATTAATCACGAATTCCAGCGGACCTCCGGAATTCCGCAACCTCGCGAATCACGTTCGCGTATTTATACGATGCTCGCGAGGGAACATGTTTGGTAAAGGCGGAGTTAAGATCGACATGATTTGCGATTTAGCTTGATCTTTAAACACAAATCGCTTATGTGTGAAACGTAAAGAAAAAAAAAATAAATACAGAGAGAATTAAAGCTCGTTTTAACAAGTCGTATTATTATGCATTATAAATTTAAGTTAGTTTCTAAATATACTTCAAATGTACCTTATCCGTACCGCTAATCGTCATGAATAAATACACAGACCATTTCCGCAGCATCTACACTAATCTACAACATCGAAATCCAACCTAAATTATGCCGATTTCAATCTCCGCCACCAAAGCGATAAGTAACAGTAATAATTGTATAAACATACACGATGCAGCTGTAACGTGACGGTGTTTAAGCGAGATTGATTTATACGATGCGAAGTCGCGATATTCGTCAATATCAATTTTCCGCGACGGCACAGCGATTTTCACCACGTTTCTCCATCGCAGATACTTCTCTATGAATTTATAGTCGAGCTATAAATACAAAGTGCCCCCGAGAGGAATCTGTCGGTCTTTGGAAACACAGTATTTACACTCGATTTTTAATATAAAAAGTTATGTCAATTTAGTTACGTCAGTTACGATCAATTTAGAACAGAAATTGCAAAGCAATTATTATAATATTATTATTATTAACTATCAAGCTGTTTTTTGAATGAATTGATATTAACATTTTGACTGCGATATTATATTTAGACGCGTGAATTTCCGCAGGATTCCATCTCCCGTTTGTAAGTGATGATTTTATTTATTTGAAGAATGATTTTATTAAAAACTTAATAAATAAAGTATTTAAAAAGACATTTAAAAACAGTAAAAAATATTAAAATAATATACTAGAGTATTAAAAGAATTCGTTATTTTTCTGCTTAAAAGATCTATTTATTTCAATCACAGATATTTATTCTATCTGAAATTGTACTAATAAATGTTCAATAATATAAATAACATATGTGTATAATAACTTATATATATAATATGTTTTTATTTTTTTTTATCTTGTAATCTAATATTTATCTGCATATTTTATAAATAGTTGAGTACTTCTCGATTTTAAACTTCCGCGTTAAAATCAGCTTGGCAGTCAAAGTGTTAACAAAGAGGTATCAACACTGGAGAAAGCATTTGACACCGTCAACAACTGTTTGGCGCACGTCCGTCAACAGTTGCGATGATTTCCTCAATTACGCCGCGCGTTCGTATCTCGCAAACACGTATAAATTAATACTACAGAACACACGTCCGCTAAAATATCGTACGCGCTGACAAGTGTGTCTTTCGCTGCCAGAAAAATTTCACGTGTATATTCGTGCGTAATATTTCGCGCATGCACAACATAACGGAGCCACGATAAACTGAACTAACCGAGTTGTCTACCAAGATGTCATAACTTTGCTTGAAATAGGTGCGAGTGAAAACTTGATCGAACTTTTCTACGAACTATCTCATTTTTCCTTTTCATATCCTTCTATCTCGATAGTCGCTTTTATCAATTATATAAAATTCTTCTTTTTTCGTATTATTTAATTATTTCGAAATGAAAGAAAACAGAGTAAGAACAGTAGAAAGATCGAAACTTGCATAATATTTAAATCGTAACTTAATCGCAAAAAATATAATCGAATCATTAATGGATAAGAACGTTAAAGTTTCTTATTGAATTAAAATCTGATCTGATTTAAATACACTTTTTTTATATAAAAATGTTCTGTTCAATGAATATATAAAAATTCTTTAACCAAGATCTCATATTTTCGTAACGGCGAAGATGATTAATTTGAAAACTTCAGTATGCTTGAGAGCTCCGCCATTGAAAATATCGCACAAGGAGTCTCTTTTATTTCGTACGAACACGTGTGCACCGCGCGCAGACTTGGCGGTATCGAGGTAGAGTGACACACGCGTCTTCGTGGTTATACGTAGTAGGCTCCGCGGCACTAAATCAGTCCGAGTTATGCGTCGACTAATTGTGAACCACGTCCCTCCTCTTTGCCACTCTCGTGGAAACCAAATATAACTAAACGGAGCGAAACTAAACGACCGAGCCGATTAACTTCTCAGCCCGCCCCGCGTGGCTTCGCACGTACACACGTACACTCGAATGCGTACGTAAGGCGCACACATCAACGACGAAGCGTGGAAAGAAGCAGGCGGAGAATCCATCTTTGTCTTTTTATCGCGTCTACTTCGTCGGTAGATAAATAGTCGTTGATTGAGGGGCGACTCGCCACAGCGAGACATAATTTTTATTTGGGTGGGCGAGGTTACACATTATTAATTAACTCATTCATGCGACATATGTATTGCTATTATGAAAAATTATAATCTAAAATTTAAAAAATGGCTGTGTTTCGCGATAAACGCAATTAAAAGATTTTCTCAAGAGTAAAAATAATATTTACCTATTTAAAATAAGAAGAAATCTTTTTTTTTTACTAAATCATTCAGATATTGGATTATAATTAACAGTAATATTAACAAGGTTTATGTAAGTAATTATTCAATCATTACAAACTTAGCTATTTGTTTTGATTAAATCTGAAATGACAGTATATCATTCATTATGTCGCGATATCGCGCACGAATGACTTAGCGAAACACGAAAAGGAACCCTCCAATTAACGTGCGCGGCTGCAGCCGAGAATAAATAAGGATTACTGTGCGCCTAGACGACGTTGCAAGAGGGTGTGATGTGTTTTGCAGTCTGGGCGCAGAGTGACTTTGGGGACGAAACCAACGGGGGCCTCGCGAGGCTCGACGCGGGTCATGGCGCTCACACCCCCGGTGGTAGCAATCCTAGTACACCGGGAGCGACCCCTACGACCCCCTCTGGTGGATACTCCACCGGACAGCCGAGGAACCGTACGAACGCGACTCACAGGCCAGATATTCGAAAAGGTATGTTTCAGCTGTGCAAAAATAATATAAAAATTTAATGTAATTTAATCTTTCTTCAATTTATATGTGTCATAATTCCGTGGAGTGAAAAACCATAATTTAATTCTACTATAAAAAGATTTGATATCTTTCGTATCGATTATCATTAATGTTATTATCTTTTTTAATTTACTGACCATATTAAAGCACGTTAAATAATATATTGTTTTTTTAAAAACAATATAGCGCTTTTTTACAAACAATATAGAATATGTGATATCTCATATGTATATCTACACGTATTTCAAAGTTCGACATTAGATTCAGTAACGGGAGAGTATTTGCTCGAATCAAAATTTAGTTCAGAGAGGGAGAAAAGGCCATTCGGACGCCATTCTCTATCGCGTTTACACGGAGTTCTGAAACGAATGCGCGGAATGGTGGATGGCGACGAGTGGGAGGAGAAACGGAAAAGGTTACGTTTGTTTGCACGTTTGTTCGGCACTTAGCTGGAACACTCTCACCCGCGCTCCAAATCCCCGCAAATTGAAATATCTTCCGGAGTCTTATGTTCCCGGTTAACAACAAACCTCCACCGCGGATCTCACTTCGCCCGTTTTAATACCGGTAGAAGCGTCAGTTCCCGCATATGCTAGCTAAAGTCCATCATACTTTTGTGAAACGAAATGCGGAACTCGCGTAAACTGAATAAATGTTTCTTGTTCGATAAATCAAACATGTCAAAAACGTCATTTCTAAAGACAACTAATATAACTGTCCGAACTTTAACAAAATATTATTATTATTATATAATGAAAAATATTATTATTATTATGTAATATAATGTCCGAGCTTTATTAAAATATTATTATTATTATTATTATTATTATTATTATTATTATTATTAAATATTTTGCAATGTTTTATATGTACATGAAAGAACAATTTAAAATTTTATCAATATAATAAATGACAAAAATGTAACTATAAATACTCTTTAACCTTATGTTTCAAACGTTATACGAGATGGACACCGCTCGCTTACCGTATAAGTTTCAATCTGATACATCTTTACTTTATTGTAAGTATATTAATTTTTTCCTTCCTTTAATTTTTTGAACATTACTTTTTATCTTTATTTTTCACTCAGTTTTTTACTAGTTTTACTTTTGGGCCTCAAAAAACCACAAATTTATGATAATTTTTGAAACGTTAATACATTGAGGTTTATAGTTAGTTTTACAGTTATTTTTTCGAAATGCTAATTTACCGAATTTATAATTATTATAACTGTTAAATTTGTTTATACTATGTAGATTTAAAATTATTATACTTGATGGCTGATGATGGCTAAATAAACCGAAACGTTCCAATTTTTAGACTCTTGTCGGATTAAAAATTTATTAACGCTACATTTTATTTTTTTTGCTCATTTATTGAGCTATTTACTTATCTATTTTTCTTTTATGATACATACGAGCGTTATTATACCTTTTAATTTAATAATTTTCTTTAGAATTACATTACTATTTTAGTATTTTAATATTCTGAAGATTAATTAGATTTGAAAATTCTGATACAGAAGTATCGAAATTATAATGTTTAATTTCAATCGATTAAACTTGTTATCGTGTAGAATTCACGCTGTCGAACTTACACGAAAAGAATGATTTTGCTGAAGGATTTAAAATTTTGTTGGATACTCTGAAAATAATTTTGTTGGACTATCAAAATAATTTTATTGGAACCTTAAAAATAATGAGTAATGCTGTAAAAAATTTTGATATTTTAGTAGCTAATTTGAGCGTTCTACATAATTATTTTGATAGGTTAACAAAATTACTTTTCTGATCTGTATCCAAATAAAATTTTAGATTTTTCAGCAAAATTATTTTTTCTGTGTACTATACATATTCCAGAATTAAATAATATTAATTTGTCTTAACCCTTATTTTAAACAATGGATTTATAAAATGTTATATTTACTTGTCATATTTTTTTAAACATAATTTGACACATTCACATATATTTACTTGTATTTCTCTTACATACAATATTCTCTTGCATACGATATTCACATATAGATCCATTATTTTAAATTAAAATACAATATAATTTATCACTCTCCTACGCAGAGCAGCAAAGTTGTAACTGTGTGTCATACAATACTCACTCGCGAGACACGGTTAATTACAATCGCGCGACACTTTGCACAGCATTCCTGACATTAATCACACATAACGTGCATTACGCTACGTAATTGCGACGGGAGGATAATACGAAAAAAACTATTATCGCACGAAGCTACAATCTATTCAACACTGTCTTGTAAATAAGCACAACGAACAAATTTTTAATGACGAAGAGTTTTAACAAATGAACGACGTACAAATGCTGAATATATGCTACAGTTGGTTAAATAATTAATTCATATTAAAATATAAGATTAATTACGATTCATACGCGTCGTGACACCGGTCTGGAAGTCAATCCGTTCCATACTCATAATACGTTCCATTAATGATCATAAAATTCGAAAATGACGTTGGCAATTTTACTCTGACATAAGACCAATTTACAAAATTGAGTTTATTAGAATAAAACGGATCGAAAATATATAATCGAAATTCAATATTACACAAACGTAAATGTGTTACACGGATGTAATAGGGTATAAAAGGCAGCGAATATGGAATAGGTTACTAATATGGGATAGGGGCTTATTTTTTAAAAAGAGCGTTGCATTCTAGTAGCAATCACTGGAAGTTGTTGCAATTGTTGTGCAACGTGCCGTATTAAATAATAAACTCAATGCGACAACGAATTTCTCTAATATAAGCATTTATTTATTTTTGTTGTGTCTGGAAATGTGATAGTACTATCTTAAAAAATGTTCTTACAAGCTGAATGTAAGTTATTTAACGTTTATAGAACATAGACGTTTTTAATAATGTTGTATGAATAATATTATGCCGTTTAATTGCAATTTGTAACTCTTTATTGAAATAGGACGTTTGTGTGTCATATTAAGATGTGTTGATAATATGGAATAATTAAATTATTACGGAATAAAGAGTAGAGAATATAACGTTTTTGTTCTTTTTATAAATAATTTTATAAATAATAAATAATATTTTTGATGTTAATGTTTATTTTAATAATTTAGGATTTGATTTTATTGTCCATGTTCATAATGTAATTTTATTTATGTGCTACATTGTACAGTAAACGTATGATTTTTAACAGTTTCAATTTTAATTTACATAAAAAAATAAATTTGCACTTTATTTTTTATGTTATTTATTATTGTTCCTCAAATTTGACTAGTATTCCATATTATATCCCTTTTTTTACGCCCCTCATTTTCTCATTTTTTACTTTTTTGTAAATATTGAAGTTGGACTTAAATTTCGGAGACTTTCATTTATTGGATGTTATAGCTAACATATTGATTAAAAGTTCTACGTTTATTAGAAACCTTAATATGCATTTATATCGGAGTAATATTAATTAAAAAATTGATATTCCATATTCGCTATCTTTACCCTACATTGCGAGATATTCAATTTTAAGCGTTATTAAAGAGACAATTATTATCCAAACATTACAACAATCGTTTCTAATCCTATTTTTTTTACTTCACTTTCTATTTTAAATGAATGAATTACATAAAATATGTACGCTTCGATAAATAATTATTGTTTTACATTTACAGGATATTAATCGCGAGATTGAAATTGCGTACGCTAATATTCTTAAATATGATCGCATTTAATATCTTTCGGAACTTGTCACGTTTCCGGATCATGAACATAAGGAGCGACACGCGTGATTTTATCTGTCGGCTCGGAATAAAGTACGAAAGGCAGCACCGATCTTGTGTATACACAATGCTAAATTGTATACCGCGACACACAGTCGAGAGCAATAATAATTCGTCGCTGTGAAACATACAATACGCATTACGAAATAAATGTACGCTGAATATTTGAAGTTCCATTTCGAGTTAAATATTAATAAATGATCAGTATACGTATATGATAAGCTTTTCATTATTAGAATCATTTATATATAATCTGGCTGCTCGCGTGTATTATTCCATTATATTTTCAGTACAAAAATAAATAATTTATATTTAAATCAATGAAAAATTCAGAGCACGATACGAAACATGTTCAAATCTAGCAATGTTCAAATCAACAATTGAGTGAATAATTATTGCTCGTAAATATTGCAATGAAATAATAATCTCTGATTTCTGTCTCTGATACTTTGATGTTTGCTTTAATCAAATAAATCACGCGAGATATGCGTGATAACAATTGCTTTATGTTTAAAACGTTAAACACATGTTAATGGGATTTAATTAAATCAATAGCCATAAATCAAAGAAATTGCAAAAAATGTGATATAATTTGTCTTATATACATGGTTGTCTTATATAATTTATTAAAATCACGCAATTTTTCTCTTCTGAATACATAATCGTGATAAAAAATGATAAATTAATTTCTATTTTCGATAGATAAACAAAAATAAACTTTATTTTTTCTTTAAATTTAGATTTTACATTAAATTAATATTAAATTTTATAACTTTTTAAAATTAATTATTCATCAATTATATCAAGTAATTAATTATTAAAGTTTTTATTAAAAAGAATTACATACTTTGTAATCATGGAAATGTTATTAATAATCAACATGTCAATATTTGCTGATTATATATATATGTGTATATAGTACTAATATATAAGAAATAAAAGGACAAAATCAGCTGAGCAGTAAAAATCAATATCACCTGAGTTGTGAAAATCAATAATAGATAACAAATCGATACGTATATAAACACAGTTATGAGTCTGAGTGCACGAACTTTACCAGAAACCAATAGCTTCACACTTATAATTTAGAATCATTTATAATTTATCATTTATACAATTTAAAAATTATTGTTAATCTTGATTTATTTTCATGTTAGATTTATTACAATATTTATTTTTATTCTAATTAATCTCTCTACGTTATTAAAATTTATACGGTATTTGCTTTTGAGTTGTTTTCTATCATTTTTAGATGTATACTATTTAATTATCTAAAACTCAAGATTATATTGTCAATGTTTTTTTCATATTATTTTCACGGAATTTAGGGAATATTTGATTTTTAATGAGTCCTACATTTGAGACACTATTGGTCTTGTCGAAGATATGATACCTTAACACTTTTCAGGTGTACGAACACCACCAGAAGTAAAACACGAATTGGGTGCCGCTGGTGGTGTCGTTTCCCCTGGAGGAGTGGTCGGAGTCAATGATACTGATGATAAGGATGGCAAAAAGAACAAAAGGCAAAGGCGACAGAGGACGCATTTTACGCAGCATCAGCTTCAGAATCTGGAGATGACGTTTATGAGGAATCGGTACCCGGACATGTCAACCAGAGAAGAGATAGCTTGCTGTACAAATCTTACGGAAGCTCGAGTCAGGGTAAGAAAATTTACAACATCACAATTCATATTGAAAAATTTAAATTCATCGCGCATTAGAATTATAAATATCTTCTTATTTAAGATGCGTTTCTGTAGAAAACGATTCGAGTACTGATTAAACAGGAATTTTTCCTCAAAGTTTTTAGATGTATTTGTAATAATTTGATTCAATAATTTAAATTAATTAATAAAATAATAAAAATGACTGTATAATTAAAAAAAATAGAAGCTAATAGAGATAATTCAGATTTGATTTCTAATAATTTGTATAATCGATTCTAATTCAATCAAACTCGACTCACGTCGTGTGTCAACGTTGTGAAATATTAACGATTCGAGAATTGTTTTCTTAAGAATCGTCTTGAAAAAATGAAAAATTTAACATTGAAGTGATGTCCAAAAATTGAAGCTTACGATGACTGAATCAATAACAGACGCTTACAATGGGTGCATTGAAGCGTCAAGGTATTGATTACAAAGACAACAATCTGCTGACCACGGATAATATCTCTTGCATTAGTGAAGTGTACGAATAGTTTCTACAGGAACAAAAATGAAATTTTATTAAATGTTAATTAGTTTCTATTTAAAAAATTTTGTTAACAGTTTCTATGTTCTTATGTATAAATTATATTAATCGGAAAATATTATCAAATTAGAAATAAATATAAATATAAACTTTAAAATTAATATCATATTATTATATGGTGGTTAAAGATTACTAAAAATTTTTTAATTATGTCTACACTTAATAAAATCTATTAATAATTAAATAGGAATTCTAAATTCTAAAAATCTGTTAAAATTTTGTACATAATCGCGTTTTGATTCAAAAACAATCACCATATTACCATAACCTCGAATAGAAATTTGGTTCGGTATGCCGGATTTAGTTTACGCCGGATCAGACCCAAATTAGGTCTTGCTGGAGCATACCGAAATCGGCATATCAGATCTGGTAATAATTTGGTAATAATCTTTCCAGTAATAACCTTTTTTATATGCCGGACAAAAAGAAAAATTAAATAATATTTTTATAATAAATAAAAAATTATATTTTATAAAAAAATAAAAATAAATAAATATATAAATATATACATTTTTTATATACATAATTTATAAGATAATTATATAATTTTTTGTCACATGGAAAAGGTCCAAATAATTATCAGATTCGCTTATCGAACCTGGCATGTGTATTCTGGATTTAGTTTGTCTTATACATAACTTTAATTTTAATATTAAAATTTTAATCAAAAATAATCGCGTTATATGCATAATTGTTTATTAAAATTAAATTTACATAGCAAATTTGATTATTAGTTACAGCAGAATTCGATAATTATTCAGCCTTTTTTTGTATGCCGGACAAAAACTTATTTTCTTATTATAGTCTACAGAAAAATCAAGAATTATCGCTAGAAGTCGAATAAGGGTGCATTATACAGAAAACGTTTCAAAAACATCTTGACAACATTCCCCATCATGATTAAAGAATTAAAGGAATCATTTAAGGGATTATGTATATCATATCAATACTGAATACGGCATACGTCCGGTCCAATCTTCAAAATTATATCCCTTATCAGTACCAAACTAGGTTGCCAGATTAGAACCGAATATCAAATCCGGTATGCCCAATTCGGCCTTTTACCCGGGACGATCCTAAATACGACAAGCGATAATAATATTTCTCCGACGATTTTTCTGAGATTGTAAAAGAAAAGAACTTTTCATTGTTTGACGAAATGACGAAGAAACTAGACCGTTAGAAAGTTCGCAAATCCGTAAGCGCTATATAAATCCTCTTGCCGCAGCGCCTCCGCGACTTGATTCGCGAACAAACGACGGATCGTGCGCAGTTCAAGTCCCAGTGACTTCGAAATGGATCAAGCGAGCGGCGAGACATGCTCCTTAAAATCCCGACGGTCTGCTTATGTTTCATCGAGACATTCCGGCGAGTGATCGGTATCGCGAGACGGTAAAAGTGGAAGAAATATGCATGAACAAGGTACAGCAGAGAGAGGAAGACACGAGGGTAAAAGAGAGTGGGTAAATAGGAGGTCACATGGGGAAAGAGGTGAGAGTGCCGCGCGCAGGCCGCAGGGGAGGCTTTGCGCCAGTAAGCCCCGGTGGATTTATAGAACCACACATAGCGTGGTACGATGTTCCCGCCACGGTGCTATACGCCATGTACCAAAACGCTGCAGATCCCCGGCCGTCGCTCGTTCGCAAACTGTAACGCCATTAGGAGGCATTCTTCATTTTAAACCTGCCTTGGCGCGCGCTTATTTCAAGTGCAAAAGACATCCTGCGACCTTCATTAGCTCAAAGTTCGTGTTATTTGTTGTAATGGAAGATAGAACTGTACTCCAGAGAAGAAACCCATGTATTCAACAATTAATTAACTAAAGCGCTCACGGTCAAAGCTAGGTCTTCGTGCTGAAATTTCTTATATGACTTTGTATACATATCTCAAGTTCAACTGCGCGCCGAATTATATTTTCGGTCTTAAAACACAGTCTTAAGATGAACAAGRATARTAAATCACACTAYTAAATTGATAATCAATTTAATAACAACGATGCTGATAAGCATCTACCATGTATTCAAGTTTCATTATAGAAGCTTCTATGAAGCTAACTTTTATAAAGTCTTTTATGAAATCTTTTATAAAGTCCTAGCGGATTATTTGGATATAGAAGACATAAGTAGAAGAAATCTTCAAGTTTTGCATTCAAGTAGTGTTCTACGAATTTTGTTCACATAGTGTGAACTATCGCGCGCTATCTTTAGAACTTGTTTTCTCAGTGTAACGCAACATCATAGAAATCCCTGATGCCGGATAAAAGATCCGAAAACGTCATATTGGAGAGGAGAATGGAGAGAAGGTACCAGAGAGTCGATGAGAGAAACAGGATGAGAGAGAATAGAGAGAGAGAGAGAGAGAGAGAGAGAAACAGCGAGAAAGAGAGGTCGAGCGCGAAGCCGGGTACAGTTATCTGCAAAGAGGCAGGCGTATGTTTCGGTCGGTGGCAGCAGAGCGCGGCTGTCCGAGATAATCCGCCGGTGATTAAGACCATAAATCCATCGGCGGATTAGTATGGTTGCACCGCACACCTCGCGGCGGCGCTCTGGCTGGTGCACGAGAGTCGCTCTGTGCTCCAGCCTCCAGTGGCAGTGCGCTGCTCTGTCTTTCTTTCTCTATTCTCTAAATCTCTCCTTCTCGCTCGCTCCCTTTCTCTATCCAATTCCCGCTCTCTCTCTCTCTCTCTCTCTCTCTCTCTTCCGCGCAATCATCCACCCTCCTGGACCCCTGATTGCGGCGCAACCGACACACATCCAGTGCCTGTATATCTCAACCTGGTTCGGTGAGCGAAGGGGTTGCGCGAACGAGAGGGATCGAAAGAGGGGGTGGGAAGGAGGAAGGGAAAGAGAGAGAGAGAGAGAGAGAGAGCGGGAGAGAGCAGCCGAGCTTACACACCATGGGAATGGGAAATGGGACGCCGCGGAATATAGGTGGACACTAACCGGTATGAGAGTGAGGATTACCGAGTGTCATCCGTATTCGGCCGGGTTAGCGGCTGTCAGCGGCCAATGCTATCGCTATATATCAATTATTACCTTTAGCCTCGCCGCACAACGCTTGGCTGCATTCCGGTACACACACTCTGCTACACCGCGATGCATCGCCCGCCCACCCGCCGTATCTCGTTCACATCACGCGGTCCGATTTGCATCGCGACGCATCGTATGCAAACGCGACGCGCGACCGCTCCTCTCGCATCTCCGATTCAACCCGCGCTTCCACGGTTACGCGGGTTTAACGTCGAATCCATGGCAGCTGCCTGGCTTGGCCGTTTTGATGGCAGCTCGTAAGTTCTGATGAACGCGAAAAGTACTGCGCAACGGTTGTCTTGAGCTTTCGGAGCGAAGTGACGATTAATGGAGAAAAATAGTGATAGTGTTCGTAGTGGTAGTATAGTGAGCGTATTATCGCAACAATAGTGCTTGTAGAATAAATATGTAATAGCTCATAACGAGTTACGCTATTAATATTAGAGTTCGTGGATATAACGAATAGATAGTGACGACGCTCTTGAGCATAATGAGCGATTATATAATAGCTCTTTTACGTAACAAGTGATATGGCTTATGTATAGATTAATAGATAAACCAAATCAAATACATTTAATGAAACTGATTTCATGATACGAAATCTCTTTTTCAAATAAAAAATTTAGAGTAAAAAGATAAAAATAAATTTAGATTTGTAAAATATGCAATTATTTAAGATTTTACTTTAAATGTGACTCCATGCTTAAAAAAAAGACTGAATATAAATACGCTTTGAAACCGTTTTTATATCCAATCAATTACCTAAGTATTTAGTGTTTATTCGTAAGTGGTAAACATATATTTAACATGACACACGTAAATTGTTGGTCAAATTCAATTTAACGTTAGGCATCGTAAGTTTTTATCTCGCAAAAGGTTCCCTTCGGCCATCAACTTTCGGCTTTAGAGTTCGGATCGAAGCGGAGATACGATCGGCTTTACGGTAATGTCCGAGAGTGGCCGTTTTCAAGTTAATATCACGTTGAACGAGATGAAAAATGGGCAAAGGGCGAGCCGCGTGTACTCCACAGGCGAATCAGGGTTCGAATCGGCGGCAGTTAATCTTCTATCGAGTATTGTATTTTTGATACAGAGCGTTGCAATGTATTCCACAATTCTGTCGCAGAACGCAGCTTTTAAAATTCTTTAAAAATTCAGTACTTTGAATAGAGTGTAATAAAATGTATTATAGAAAAATATAAGTTATATTAATCTTTAACCAAGCGAGACGGATCTCGGAGGTTCAGAGGGCATTATTTTTTTGCAGTAATTTTCTTTGTTTTTCCAAATGTGTTTTGTAGATGTGACGTAAAGTTTTTTGATCGGTTCAACGAACTTTTGTTTTCTCTTTGATTTTTGCATTTTTCGATATTAAAATTTGCATTTTATTTCACAATTTGCCTGAAAAATAATAGGGCCTCTGAGAATCCCGAACAACCCGAATTACGTAGCTAATGTTTTCTGTCCAATTAAGGGTTAATCATAAACAAATCTTGGAAAATAATTTTAAATATATTCATATATATTTAAATAATAAATATTTAAATATTTAATCATTTAGTTATGATTAAATATTTTGTTATTTAGTGTCAAAATTTTGCAAATCAGAATAATATTAAAAATCTTAAATGTATCAATTTTTTCTGGTAATGTTACATAGTCGATATTTTTATCTCACACCAAAGTCAAATTTGGAGACTGCACCAATTTTCAAGTGATTCAAAATCATTCTTCTGCTGCTGATATTTGCGATAAGAAATGTTTTTCAAATTTTAACGGTCCATGACCTTGATTCGCAAAAGTGCTTTCAGTCCACAGAACAGATATGTACGCAAAATAAAATCGTTGCGCTTGTCCACGAACGCTGCAGCGAAGTAAAAAATACGACGAGACATAAATTCATTCAAAGGGAAACAGGATAAATGTATCAACGAATAAAAAAAAAAAGTGCTTCGCGTAAAATATAACGTGGCTATCTTTCAGAATTCGCTTTTTCACATAATAAAATTAACGATTTGGAAATTAATCAATACATAAAAGATAAGTGAAAACCTAATGTAAATAAAATATTACGCATTTAACATTTGTGTACGTATAGAAAATTGAATGTAATAATATATATATCTCTCCTAAATTATCATTTGATGTATTTATCTTGATATTTCTTATTGACAATTCGTTCAATTGAATTAACGAAAAAAAAACAAGGAAAATTGACTGCGTAATCCTAATACACTTCGCAATAAATTCGCACGGGCACTCTTACGCCGATATCGCGGAAGAATCGCGGCCTAATGGATGTAGCTAAAAAAAAAACAAATAAAAAAAGAAGAAATGGAAAAAAGTGTATTTAACTGGAAACGAATCGGCGGCGAACGCGGGCAATGAGCCGTAACTATTTATAAATTACAAAGAAATGGAGAAGCCTCGAGAGCTAGTAGGACGGGGACGGCGGCATTAAAAATCACGTGTTCCGCTTGAGCTCATAATCTCGTATAATCTTTTGCAAAGTTGTTAATACTCGCGGCTTACGGGTGTTAATTTAATATCCATACAGGTACGCCGACATTGAATATCCGAATCCCACCGGCTGTGCAGCTGTTACGGTCCACCAGCACAACGATAAAAAAATCCATAAAACTACTCACTCTGTGCGAGAGAGGCAGAGACAGAGAAAGCCCAGCTTCCCATTCCGCGTCGTGCGCGCCGGTTCGTACGCCGTTTGTATCGTTCAGCGCCGCCCTTCGCGACGCTTTAACACGAACGATTTCTCGTTTTCATTGGCTGTATCCTTCCGATCTGCGTGAATACTGCAAAACACAATAAAATACAAGACTAGACATAAGTTTAAATAGAAAAACTTTGGGGATAAATTCCCACGTAACTTCTCGATCCTCAGTTCTCAAATCTGAAAGTGTCAATTCTCAAGTGTCAGTTTAAAAGTATTTTTCTCGTAATTATTAAGGTTATTTTGCTTGTTCTTACGACTATTAATATTTCTCGATTTGATTCGAATCATCTACATACTGATATATTGGGATTAAAGTGATTGATATATCGTCATAAAAGAGAGAAATATCAGGTGTTCAAACGTATAAAATTTCTTTCCTCTCCAGACTAAGGAGTCATCGACTCTTTCGATCCCAAGTTGTTGATATACGCGTAAACGGGGTTCGTTGTCGCGGACGTGACGAATTTTATTCGTATCCACTCCTGATGGCCGATGGTTTGCCGTGTTTGCTGCGACCGATCCTACCCTCGAACATACACGCGTGCGCACCGACTACGTATGCACACGGCGGTGTATGCAACGATACAAACGTGTCCCGTTTCTCCCGTGTCGGACGTGGCCATTCTCACTGATCCATCTCGACGTTATAGCGAGATTTATGGAGACGCCACTGTTGGAACCCGAGACTGAGACCGGGTGTGGAGGGCATGAGAAGAGGTAAGGAAGAGGATGAAGAGAGGGAGCAACGACCAGAAGACGGAGAGTGTATTTCGCGTGCGAGAACGTGTGTGGGTACATGTGGAGCCGCAGAAAGAAAGAGAAAGAGAGGTCTGTTCAGGATGAGAGGAAAAAAAAAGAGGATCAAAGCTGAGATAGAAAGAAATACCGTATGGAACAAGCGAGAGAAGAGATGGGAAGAGAGGAGAGAGGAAGAGAAGGAGAATTCATCCTGGCGGCCATGATGGTCGCGGTAAGCGGGTCTGCCATAAGCGAGCAGCTGCCTTCTTCGTGTACCGAAAGTATTTATTTTCTCGAGAGATGAAGCTTGAAAATTACTGGGATGTTGTTTCGCATAATAATTGTGAGTGGGATTAATTGGTTCCGAGCGAATGGCAGAACGCTCAAGAATATCGACAGAAATTAGTAGCGAACTTTTCCTTCGGTCCCAGAGCGAAAGGGCCCCGCTCGAGCGAGAGAAAGCGGATGTTGTTATAAATCGCCGACGGTGTCGCGAGAGCTTTCGCAAAGAGATGTAGGAGTAGTTCAAAGTTACGAGTGGCGAACCGCTTATTCCCGACAGACAAAAGGTTTCCACCTTCGCGCCACCATCAAATCCCCGCGAAGCCCCGGATATCCGGCGGTATACTTCACGGAATTTACTTTTAACGAAGTGGTGTCGCGCCACCGCCGTCGTGTTTTCGGCGCGTAACTACCGACGTCGTCGCACCTGTTTGTTCACCGCGGTAATTGCTTGCTTTTTTCGTAACGACAATCATGATTTTTGTAACGTGACGCAACACGATAATGAGTCAGATAATGATGAAATAAAGGCTATTTGAATAGTGACGATAATGCGAGTAATGTTAATAATGAATATTCGATAATGTCGATAATGAGACACATGCGATATAATGCATGATACGCAACATTAAATTTTGAAAAGCTTTTGCAAATTTTTAATATATTTAACATGTCAGTTCCGAAAGTCATTTCTTTCCTAAAAAGTAAAAAAATGATGTTCGGAACTGACATGTTAAATGTATTAAAAATTTTATAACGTATACTTCTATCAAATATTAAGCAGTGCCAGTGATCAAATAAAGCAAGATTTATTAATTCTTAATTTCTGAATGCATATTTTTGACTGTATACAACTACATATTTTAGCATGTATACAACTTATTTCGTACATTTCATACAATTATAAATGTCTTTAGTAATGTTTACACAGAAAGAACGGGTTTGCTGAAAAATCTAAAATTTTAGCTATAAAATTAAAATTTTAGAATACAGATCGGAAAAGTAATTTTGTTAAACTATCAAAGTAATGTAGGATGTTTAAATTGGTTAGAATATCATGAAAATATTTTGCACTGGTCATTATTTTTAAAATTCCAACAAAATTATTTTGATGTTTTAGCAAAATATTTTCAGATTTGTATTCAGCAAAATTATAGATTCTTCAACAAAATTGTTCTTTCCGTATAGAAATAGCAATATTTAGAATAGTTTGTTTAGATAAAAGCGTTCAATTTTGATTTGTAAGATCAATAATGTGAAAATCTGAAAATTTTTGTGATGAAAAACACTTTGCTGAACAAGAGATAAAGCATGCAGGTTGAAATTAATTCACAGTACATGAAAGTGGAAGAGAGAAATGGGGTAACACTGAGGTAACGTTCACGAGACAAACGAGAAAGGCGCGTCGAATTATGGATAGGCGAAAGGAACAACGAGCGAGACATAGAGAGATGGAGCGAGAGAGAACGAGGAAGCGAGTCTGCGGCGTGAAATCCTCGCCAAGCCCTCGGATATCCGTCGGCTCCTTCACGGAATTTATTTTTAATGAAGTGGCGCTTTCGCACGCGCGCTGGTCCTCGCAAGATTTTCGGGAAACCTGCCACGAATTCTCTATGGCTACGACAACGCTTCTCCTCGAGCTATTTTCTATCCCTCATTCCCTATCCCTCCGACATGTGAGGACACGAAACAAGAGCGGGAGGAAAGGCTGATTTTATAATACAATAAAATCGTAAGTCGTAAACCATAAAAAATATTGATCAATCACAGTCGAATGTGAGGATAATAATCGATTTGATCGGTCACTTTCTTACGACTTACGACTCTGTTGTAGAACCGGTCTAAGGAAAAGAAACGAGTAACCGAGGAACTCAACGATGAACATAAGGGTAGTTTTCGTGTCTTTCCTCTTTTTTGGAAAATCTCTTTTAAGAAACACAAGACAACGCGCGTGGATAGTTTCGCGAGTTTCGAGAGGTCGTAGATGTGCGATACGTCGGGAAACGGAGTCGGAGGGATGGTGGATAATATAATGATGGCGTCGGCTGGGCGAGGAGGGGCGGGGCTACGAGGGGATCAATATTATCCTCCTCCACCTCCACCTCCGTTTCCTCGTCCATGCGTCTCTCTCTCTCTCTCTCTCTCTCTCTCTCTCTCTCTCTCTCTCTCTCTCTCTCTCTCTCTCTCTCTCTCTCTCTCTCTCTCTCTCTCTCTCTNTCTCTCTCTCTCTCTCTCTCTCTCTCTCTCTCTCTCTCTCTCTCTCTCTCTCTCTCTCTCTCTCTCTCTCTCTCTCTCTCTCTTTCTCTCCCTCTCTCTTTCGCTCTCTCACTCTCTCTTTCACTCTCTGTCTCTCCTTGTCTCTCTACACCCACGACTAACCTTCTCTCAGATTCCCCCTCGAGTTTCCCCTCCCCGGCGGGACCACCATCACCATCTCCACCCTACGAATGTCAGGTTTCTCTCCCTTCTACCGCCTGCCTCCTCCTTTAGCTCGTCCTTCGGTTTCTCTCTCCTCTTATAAAGGACGCGAATTCGCACGAATTCACGTGAATGTTTCGCACAGAATGAACGAGATCGTTAATATCTAGTCGTACAAAAGCATAAAGAAATTGTACGCTACGTCGAGAGATTTATATTTTTGGTGTTTACGTCGAGATAGCTTAAAATTTTTTATATTTTATAATATGTCAATGTGGAGTAAAAGAGTATCTCTTATTATAATTTATACTTGAAACTTGTAACTTTACACACGTATATAAGAGATTTTGCAAATGCGGCAATTTGCTTTCGACTCTGGCAATCATATTCGTCATACTTTTTAATTCTAAAATATACGATGTATGTACATAAAGGTAACCTTTCTGAAACTACTCTATTTGCTAAAAAATATTTTCCAGAATTCGAAAGAGAGAGATGGGAAGTGGCGATTCGTATAAATTTTATATTTATTTTATATAAATGCACATTATTTTGCAAAACTTGTAATATTAGTCGAAAAATGGACAATGACAACTTTTCAAGTTGTTTTATTAACAAACAGCAATTTCAAGCTTCGATTCAATTTAATTAAACTCATTGTCGACATATTTACAAATAGCGATATAAATTGGCGCTACAAAACGATGCTCCGGTCCGATAGGATATCGTTTGAAAACCGTTCCGCTTAAATAGGCCTTACCCAAGAGCCGGGCTCCGGTAAGACTCGGCAGTAAGACTCCCTTGACCGAGGAACTAACGGCGCGGCGTGGCGCGCAACTTCTGAGCGCAATGGAACAAATCGCGGTTACCCGGAGAGCCTGGAGCCCGATGTTAAGTCACGGGATTACCGCGGACGGGCCGGTGTTCAAGGGTGTCTATGTAGTACGTAGACGTATGTGCGGCGCGGAAGACGACCGTAGGGAAGAGCGACGCAGACGATGGTATGGGACAGGACGAGGGGGGGGGCCGTAGGGGGTGTGATTGATGAGGCATCCCCGGTCACGGTCTCATTACATTTATATAAGCTTTCGTAGATTGAGCCGAACGCGCGCGTGAGCGAGAGAAAGAAAGAGAGGCTTACACGGTGGCGAGGGGTCGTGATTTGATGAGATTTTATTGCCCGAATGATGTGACGCGACCATTGTTCTCCGAGTTGGTTGGCAGGCGGAAAACAATGGATTCGATTTATCGCGGCAACTCGTATTCCGACTCGTATTCAGAATCGGAGACGCGCTTTAATGTAATTTTTTAGCTTATTAAAAATTACATAATTGCGGCAGATATGCGGTTTTGCGTTAAAAACAGATTTTATGTATCGTAGCTCGTTGCGTCAGTATTTTGTGGATATTCGTCAAATTGGATTGGAAATAGCTGTTAATGAGATTAACATAATATACCGATCAATTATATCATAAATTATTATTGGAACGCAATACGTATTGTTGGTATATTTCACAAACGCGATTTCTCTCACGATTCGCAGATCATTTGGTCAATAATTGGAATCAAACGATAGTTTTCACTTGAGTTTCGAGCGTAGTTTTCACTCGTCAACGAGTTTATGAATCAAGATCATTAATAGGGACTTTACACGGTCAATAATACTGTTAGTATTATTATAAATATTAACAATATTATTAATTTTGTGTAGTTAATATTGATGAATTATTGTAGAATATCGTTTGTAATCTGGATTTCTTGATTCTCGAGCAGTATCGTTTCGTAGTAGGAAAAGTATTTTCTAAAATATTTGTTGATACTGACAATATTATTGACCGTATAAGGTAGCCGAGATTCCGCGACGCTGTTAAACTTTATGGGCGCGGCATCTTGTGTGTACACGTTGCGCCTTTGCGCGAGAGAGTTTATTGATTCTCGAGTTGCGGCATCTTTCGCCTGCCGTGCCATTCTGTCCTATCGAATTTACTCCCTCCTGGCTTACCGTCGTCGCCCATGGTACCGCGGCTATCGGGCCGTTTCGTAAAATCCAATGATGTTTCTCGTGCGGCTTATCGATGCGAAAAAAATACGCACCTATACGTAAATCTTCCGCGAGAACAGATCAAAAGTAAGCCATTCTTTATCTTTATGATAATAATGTATTGATCGTACTATAAGTAACCATAATATTAATAATGATAAAAATATAATGTAATGATAAAAATAACTATTTCTAAAGAAAGTCGATATAAAGCATTGTGCATAAGTTATGCGTAAGTCAAGCTTTTATATTAAAATTCCAATTATGTTTTCCATATTTATCCGCCGTTATCGTCTCATTAAGATTGTTCGGTTACAATAAAAATTACTAGCAAATTCGGGCTATTACGTAACGTTCCAGGAATAATCGTTGAGAGGAAAAGACATTATTCTTCATTAGCTAGTCTTTCGCCCCCACTTTCAATGACCCGTCGCGCCTCTTAGCGTTTCCACGGCATGATCGTAAGGCCATCCATCTTACAGAGTATTCCGCCGACCTCCTTTAGCATTGCTTCACCCTCAGTATCCTTTTCTTCTTTCTTTCTAACTTGCTCTCCGCCAACTATCCGACTTTCTCTTCGTCGAATATTTGCGCCACGACCCTTCGCGTACGTCGCGTTTTCCCGTCCCTTGCCTTACAGTTACGCGAGAGCGACGTGTATCTGAGCGCAACCACCCGTATAATTGTTGGGGGCGAGCAGAAACGACGGGCGTCGTCAAGAAAGAGAGACGAAGGACGTTGGATAGATAGGTTTGAGGTTGAAGGGCGAGCGAGGGGATGAGAGAAGAGTGGAAACGGCTGACGAAGTTCGCCATAGTATCGAGCGTGAGAGAAGGGCCGCCTTGAATTAACGCCGTCATATTTCAGGATGGAGGAGCTCGCCGGGGTTTTCTTGCTATTTGTCTCGAGACTCACCTACCACGGAACGGAACCGCTACTCCGTTGCTCTCTTCGTTGCGTTCGTGACTAATAACCCGTGGCGTACGAACGTTCACGAAATCTGGCGAACGCGACGCATTGTTGTGCTTTCCCTCCGTTTCCTCTTCCGTTTGTTCTCAATGTACGAGCTATATATATATTAAAAATAAAATCTGGAAACGGAGGGTAGCATCTGTATATCATGAAAAAAATCATCTCTTTAAAATGCTGCACGAAAAGAATAGTTTTGTTGAAAGATCTAAAATTTTAGCTGAATACGGATCAGAAAAATAATTTTGTTGAACTATCAAAATAATTATGTAGAATGCTCAAACTAGTTGCTAGAATATCAACATTTTTTGCAGCATTGCTCATTATTTTTAAAATTCTAACAAAATTATTTTCAGATCTGTATCCAGCAAAATTTTAGATCTCTCAGCAAAGTCGTTCTTTTCGTGTGGTTATTCTAAAAATAGAAATGAAATATCAAAAGATAATCGATATTCCTCTGGTAAATAGTATTCTACATATTATAATTAATAGAACGTTTTTGTGCAATGCTTCGTTTTTTTGTTTCTAGGTCTGGTTTAAAAACAGACGAGCGAAATGGCGAAAGAAGGAGCGTAATGCGATGAACGCCGCCGCGCAGGCCGCGGCGGATTTCAAGACGGGCTTCAGTACAGCCAGTCTGAACGGCTTCATCGCCCAACCATTCCCGGATCCCGACACTCTCTACAGCTCGTATAGCACGTACAACAACTGGGCGGCCAAAGTGCCATCGCCGTTGAGCGGCAAGAGCTTTCCCTGGATGAACACTCTGGGCTCAGTCGTGCCTGCGGCGTCGCATCATCACCATCACGCTCAGGTCAGCCCAGTGAATCCCTTTAACGCCGCAGCGACGTCGGTCGCGGGCAGCCACGTGGGCGGCATGTCGGTTTCGGTTGGCCAAGCAGCCACGTCTATGTTACCGGGCATGGGTTCTGGTCTCGGTGTCGCGAGCTCGCCGGTCGCCGCGTCTGGCGCGGCGTGTCCGTACGCGGCGCCGGCGGCACCGCATCATCCATATGGACCGCCGGTCTATACGCCCCACCATCGATCACCCGAATCCTGCACAGTGATGACGTCGAGTAGCATCGCGTCGCTACGAATGAAGGCGAAACAGCACAGCAGCGGTTACGGCGGCGGTGGTGGCGGTTCTTTCGGCGCAGGCGGTACCACAGGCGGTACCACAGCCGGAAGTATAAGTCCCGTAAGCTCGAGAGCGTCTTCCGTCGGCGGTGGCGGTGGCGGCGGCGGCGGAGGTGGTTTGAGCGCTTGCCAGTACGCGTTAACAACAGCGGCCGGAGCGAATCCTCATTCCCCGGGCGGTCCCGAGGCGCACGCCAACGCCACTGCCAGGGCCCAAGTCTGAGGCGAAGCGGGGGCTACGTCTAGCCCCCATCATCACAGCGTAGCAAATCCGAATTCTGGTAGTTCCCTCAGCGGCGGCGGTAATCAAGTAGTGCCGCCATCCGCCACCACGGCTGCCACGGCTACGGTATCGGGTCAACCGAGCGACAATCAACTTAGGTCGCAAGAGTGACCCAGGCCTAGGTCCGCCGCCTCGCCGACGCTATCGTCGACGCCCTCGTCGACGACCTCGCACCCGCATTATCTCATGTACGATGAAGACGGGGCTGCGGCGGACCAAAAGATGGAAGTGGACGAACGAGGTGTTATCGAAACGAGTAGCATGGTGAATACCGAACAAGTGGTAGCCGCTACCGCCGGTGGTATTGGCGTGGGAGTTGGTATCGGTGTAGGAGGACCGGGTACGGCCACTGGAACTGGTACCGGATTGACTGGTTACTGGCAACATGCGACTACCGCCACCGGCTACTGGCCATCGTTGTTCGATTGTTGGACGACGCCGCCAATCGCATCCGGTTCGCAGACGCTGTCTTTGCCGCGAGATGACGATTGAGGCCAGTAGCATTTTATCGACTACTGCGTTGGCGTTGTCCGGATTTCCCCAATTTGTCGCGATATCTCGTTTCGTTTCATTAAACATCGAATATTTGATCTAAACGAATATTGGAAATACCACATTTATATCTCTGCCGAGAATCACAAAAATGAATCAATTGTAGTTAATTTAAAATATATATAGCAAAAACGACTTCTTCACAAGCCTTTATAAAATTTTTAAAGGTATGAAGTCACTTACAATGTACTAATTAATACTTGATTGAAATTGAACATGCAATGCAAACTTTGTCACAGAATTGGAAATAATTTATTTGCGAATTTTAAATTTCTCTAATAACTAGTAATTTTCGATTTGGGATCTTCGCGAAAATTGAGGGCAAGGAAAAAGGATAAACCAATGTCCGTCACGATAAAAGAATTAACAGAACAACATTACAGAAAACTTTGGTTACTTTGTAAATACAATGCGAGTAATCGGCTACGTCGGACGCGAGCGACAAACAATAAGTTCGGCGAATTCGATGGACTCGCATATATTCCTCAAGACAGGTAAAAATTAATGGAGTACAAATGTTAAACTTCCGCCACGATGAAAAGTATATTTAATCTCCTTCCCCTTTTTATTCTTTCTTTTTACTATTTTTAATTTGGCAAATATATTCATTTAAATATTATGCTGATTATACATCGCGATAAAATAACGAAATAGTATTATTTCGTGGAAAAAAATAAGAAGAATACTTCTCTGAAAGAAATCATAAGCGTAATGCGTCAATTGTATGCTTTTACTAATTTATTTTTCGATATAAAAGGCGGGGCGGAGGTTAATTTCTAAATGGCGGCGTTAATAAAGATCTCTCGCGGATCACGTACTCATTATTTTGTAGATACATGTATAGTAGAACGCCGGCTCTTTATGCCGAGCGTAACTGTATACCAAAAAATTGTTACATTGTAATGACGATAATAACGATTATTCAACAGAATACTAAAATATTATAGGCTGTAAGTAAGCGGATTATGCGTTGTACAGTGTATGGAGCAAGGAGCATCCTATCGATTACGCGTACGTTATAAATCTGAATTAGTATTGTCGAATAATTACTAAAACAATATTCGCAGTATCCTCGCGCGGCGCGTGCAATTGGATTTTTCAAGTCCGTCGATTCTTCTTCCTCTTCGTACTCTTATCGTTCCAACGACAATGTTTAACTTATACGTATCATATCCTTGATTGTGTAACTAGAAAGGCGTTAACGTAATTAATGAAAATGTCCTATTTTTATAAGTAGCTTATTATTTGATAGACCACGCGTTGTGAGAAAACAAAACCAAAGTTAAATCCAAAAAATATCACGTATGTATAGTAATTATGCCGCGCGTCGAGGCCACGGAGATAATTGTATAAATTATTACACATAACGGGGGAGTGTGGTGGTGCGTCGGAAAGATTTTGACGGGGTGAAACACGACGAGACATGACGCGAATCGACTTCGGAAGTCGACAGCGAGCGGCCGATCGCCATAGAGCTCGAGGCATAGTCACGTAAGGTAGGCGTAAGAAACGACCGCTATTTTGTATGAATCCCAATGTCGTACAAATGTTCGTCGTAA
This sequence comes from Cephalotes varians, assembly GCA_037157785.1. Lineage (NCBI taxonomy): Eukaryota > Metazoa > Arthropoda > Insecta > Hymenoptera > Formicidae > Cephalotes > Cephalotes varians. The sequence goes on from JANQDE010000030.1 coordinate 338,175, forward strand.
TCACATATCCCAGTCCCTGCGGTGAGTGATTCGTAACGTCACGCAGAATGTTCTTCATTCCCGTTTGTCACCTCACTCGCTACGTGTAAACGTTCCTACTGGGCGATATTGAGCGCCGTAAAAGGCCCCGTTTGTAATCTAGTCACAATAAAAACCAATTCTATTCTAAAACAACGCCTCGGAAACTCTATCCCCTACCCGCGCGAGAGATTCACCGATAAGATTACAATTTTTATTCCGTGCCGACTGCTTTATAATGTAGCAATTTCTTGATTTTAAGATCGATCTCTTTATATTTAACGAACCTTACAAAGTTATTTGGATAAAAATAATTATATTGGCATCGAACACTGGCATCGAAGACAGAAGCGGAGATGTGAAACTATAGCGGTACTTTTGTATCGCTCCTCGTGTTGCCATTTTACGGAATAGGAGGCTTCGTTTCAAATGGGGAGATGTTGGGCAATGAATGCCGATACATGATCGTGCTATTTATAGGTAGTTAGTTATGCCCCTCGGACATTGAGGGAGCATCGATAACCTACGCGAAGTCCACATGCATGCCGAGCGTGTAACGTATTGCATTACGGTGGTCGGGACGCGGCGATAAATTATGCACCCTCGGCTGGCACGCGAGGGGTCGATCGCACGCTGGCTCTCGCAACCACCCTCATGTGCTAAACTAAACTAAACGTATATTACAATGATCGTGGCGCCGTTAATGGCGCAGCAGTTATAAGATGTTGCACAGCCCCGTATGTTTCCCTATTATATGCATACGACAGTCGCGCATTAAGTAAGCCACTGGCTTTATTACGATCCGGTGAATAATAACATTCGAAAAGTAATGCGTTAATTATATTAATTACAATTTGTTGTTGATTCGTATTATTACCGTGATTATAGGATGTAGCCTTACTTATTGCCGTTAGGTTTAGTTTTAATTACATTGCGAATGCGTTATCGCTATTTTTTTCGAGATCTCGGTAAGATCTCATCGCGCTGCTTAAAATTCCTCCTAATTATAAGTCCAATGTACAAAGAACGTTTTATCTCTCTGTCAACTTATCTTCTTCCGTAATCTTATCATTCGTACGGCGCACGACACTTTCCTCAAAAAAATCTTCGAGCATACTTCTTTAAAACTTCGTTGTATCATTTATAACCAGAGAGATTTAAAAAAAAGCTCTTTCTTTTATATGTATACTCTTCCAATATTTGACGATGTGTTAACAGAAAAAACATTTTCTCTCAAACGTACGTATCATCGTATCTCACACGTATCTCAATCATTTATTTCTATCTGATTTTGTTTTAAAAAGAGAACATAACTTTGTTGAAAAAAAGAAAACATAACGTTGAATTAAAATTATCGGACGCGGTATTGGCTTGGTATTTCGATGAAATTTTTAACCGCGTGACACTATCTACATCTCGTGAAAAGAAATGAAAAGGGAAGTCTTTTCTAGCGTCATCTAGGCGTCCTACTTTCTTCTCGGCTCGTTCCGTAACAACGAGTTTTCCCCCCGCCTCTTCACCGGTCTCCAATTCAGAGCAGGTAATTCGGTTCTCGTCCGCCTCCGTGCATCCCCGACCGAACATTTGAATACGGACGAGCTCCAGCGAGACGTGGCAGGAAAACGAGAGACGGGAGGTGGTAAGAGATGGAACGAAGTAGGCTAGGGTGGGCTCGCAACCCTGCCATCCACGTTTCCCCGACGAAATGACCTTCGCCAGTAAAAAGACGTGCCGGGACCGTCATCGTCTCGGTCGGCTTACGAACAGTCACCGTAACTCCCGAAACTTCTCTCGGTGGAGTGAAAGCACGTGGACGACACGAGATGAGAAGGAGGAAGCTGAGGACCATCACAGCGGGACGAATCGCGAGAGAGCGAAAGACGGAGACACGAGCCCGTTGAGATTCGAGGATTTACCGGCGGAATAAAATCCGATATAGCCTCGTGAATATGTTGTTCTTGCTTACGGCGCGCTCGTTCTCCCATGGGCGGCGCGATCTTTTCCCCTGCGCCCCTACGTTATCCTCGACTCGGGCAAACAAATATTATGGATCGGCACGTTACTGTAGTTCCCCTCGACATTCTTACGATTACGGAATTACGCCAGATTTATCTATTGGTGTCAGTTTAAAATCCGTAATTCAATGGGTCATGTCATGAAGCAAGTGCTTTTGGCAAAAATACTTTTAAGGTAAGAGCGATTTCTTACGGTAGACTTTGATACTTCTGTGAATTATTTCTTTGATCAACGTCGATGCATTTTGGTTAGTTGGAAATATTTTTATGAGACTCATAAAAAACATTTCCTCTCTCATTTACGCGCCGTAAAGTTTGCGCGAATCACGCGCTCAAAATATCAGGCGTCTGAGTAAGATAAAATGGCAATTAACATTAACTTGAGCAACGTGTCTCGCGAGGGGTAATAAAGATACCGGGCCGCGTATCTGCGCCATCATCGCAACCTTATCACCGTTCTTACACACTGGCGTAACCAACACATTTGGCAGGTTTTGCAAGAACTTCACACCTTCGTTATTATCTCATGTCAATTTGCGTAGCCAAGGTCAGTAATTTAGCCAAAATAAGGCAATATTGAAAAAAAAAAATTAACGACATTCAACGCTAATGATCATTGCAAAATATCTTTCAAAGTTCTGGGAAATTTACCTCTGTTTTTATTTATCAAAAAGAATGCTTCGACACTCGAATAGTTGAGATATATTTGCATCTTTCATCGAGTCTCATATTTAAACGATGTTAATCATAAAATGTTGGATTTTAAATGCAATAATGCGCGACGTCATTTTCTTCCACTTCTCTGTACTTGCTGTAGTCCCTTATGCAAACTATTGCACGATACTATATTGCGCATATACCATATAGAGTGGATTTCAGGTACGGTGTTATTTATTGCCGGTACGCGAGCTATTGCCGATGGTGCCGCCGGCTCGAATCAAGCGAACCTCGAGTTCAACTTACTTTCGAAGTTGCTCCGACTAGCTCGTTCTTGTATTGAAAACTCATTAGTGCGAAAATAATGTGTTTTGTATTTTAATCAATCGGAGAAGTTTTGATGACCGATACTTGTTATAAAATCGTTTGATTTCTAAAACTTGGTTTTTGCAAAATGTTTTTATGTCATGAATATTTAAAATTGATGAATTTTCTCTTGTTATATTTTTGTTGGAGATTGAAAGTCCTTTTATTGACATATAATTTAAATTAATATATGTTAATATCTTTTATTATTGTATATGAATTTTTTATATTTGCACTTTTATTACTATGCACTTCTATTCTACTTTTATTTAAAAATGCTTACTTAAATCATAGAAATATAATAATAGATCAGATTATAATAGAAATTATTACACTAAAATCACAAAATCACTTTTCGCTCAATAAAATAAAATAATCGTAAAGTTTATAGAGAATTTTATTGTTTTATATGAATAGATTAACAAGATCAATAAATATAGTATAAAAAATCGTAACTATATTATTTAAAATGTAAAAGAAAATTTATTTTAAATCGGTCAATATTTTAACTATTTTCTCTGTTGTAAGTATTGTAATATCTCATGGAAACCGATGTCGATCGGTCCATTTAGCATCAATTGTTTTTGCGTGTAGCAATCAGTCAGAGTGCAAAACGTTGTACTTACGTATACACGCTGCCATAAAATCGAACTGTATTTGTATTTTCTTTCGAACGAAACTCGAGCGGCCCAATACCTCAAGTGAATACGATCCATCTGTATAAAAAATAAATCCTATTAAATTCAAACAGAATAAATAAATGAAGCAAGACTCATATAATATTTCTAATACGTTGCGTAAAAATTACAGTGAGAGACATCCAATTAATTAATTAATTAAACTTAAAATTTAATAAGAGATATAAAAAGAATTTTATTCGTTTGAAAACACCATGAGTTAAGAGACGGAAAACATTTCTTACTTTTTCAAAAATAAAAGAATACATTTTGATCTCGCTTTAAGAATATATATGCGAGTCTTACTAATATTTTTGCGACCAATGCTCAATTTAAGAAAAAACATACGATTATCAAAATTTTTCTATGCAAACTGAAAATACATTGTCAAAATACATTTGTGGTAACGGTTTGGATCGCTAGTGTAGTAGCACGCCTATAAAGTTGGTACGTCGCGGAAACCATGCATAGATGCATACAAGGATCAGCGAGGATACTACATAATGCATCATCGCGATTCTCTTCTACCCCATTGTGTGCGTGTGTGTCTATCCGGCGTATACGGCATCGACTAACGTGTTTCAAATGGAGCCCTTTGTGGCGCTGCGGCGTCGGCGTCGAGATTGAATATAAACGCGGGAATAAGAAGCCATTTTATCACGCTTCCCGTTGAGCTTTTACTCTAGTGAAATTGAGGGCTTAGGACGGGGGCTTAGAGAATTGGGAGAATTCTTCCTCGGCTTCGTTTGCCGCGAAAATGAAATGACGTTATTTCGTCGGGGAGAGAACCGTTCCGCGTTTCTGTCCGCGTTTAATTCTTATGGTAATCGTTAGCCACGCGGTGGTTCCGAATATTCCGGCTCACCCGGTATTACTTCGGTAAAAGTGGAGCGCTTTGCGATACGAATCTCACGGAAATAAGCGTGCGTTTAAATTTGCTGGTACTTAACGAAGAAACGCTCTTAAAACCTAAGGAACAAATTGTGTTGACCTGAAAAAAAATCGAATTGAATTATTGCTTTCGGATGATAAATCAAATAACTTCGGAATATTCTTTGTTAATCTTTAATTACACAATTCTGATTCTAATAATTCATAAAATTCGTGCATCATTTCAAAATGCTTGATGTTTCGTTCGCGAATTATACGTATCGAGTGTTAAATCGGAATTCCGTAGTAGTGCAAGTTCCATAATATCCTTAGTAGCGCAGGAGAAAAGGTCGACGATCAAGATAAAAAAAAACGTACATTCGACGAGCACGCACGAAACGGTGTCGTTAAGCGCGACTGACGCATCATGATTCAACGTTTTGTCGTGGAAGAGGATTCGAAACGGAGAGTCTGCACCTGCAGGGCACTTTGAAGTAAGGTAGGTAATCCCTGCTCGCACGACGGCGACTAAGCCTCCATGATTTAGAAGCTCTTGGAGTATTTTAAGAGTCCCCTTTGCTCTACCACCCCCGAAAACAGCCGCTTGCCGAAGTTGTGTTTAGAAATGCAACACTAGCCACTGTTGTCTTGACTTGGCTAATCTTCCCATAGTTATGCTATCACTTTGTCGCGTTGTCAGTATCTGTATATTATATCCTAATTTCTGACACGATAGATAGGTTGAAGGCCATTCCAAAAATAAAATTTTAATTTTTCAGCAATGTCGATTCATAAATAATAATTAAGTTTGCTTGTATTCATATTTCTAAGATATTTTGTATTATAAAAAGATTTTTTATTATTAAAAAAATAATAAAACTGCGTAATTTTATATTTATAATAAGGATAATTATCGCGTGAATACATCATGCATAAAATATTATAAGAAATTGTAATATTTTATTATGTTATATTTAATATAATTTATATAAATTTAATTATATATAATTTAATTATATAAATATATTTTATTTATATATTTTATTTATAAAAACTTATATATATCTCCTAATGGACATAGAATGTATATAAAACAAGGTTAATATTATAATTCTTCAATGTCGAAAAATACAAAATATAATTATTTAATCTATAATCTGTTGCAGGCATATAAGACGAAAATTTTTGATTATCATGCTAATTAAGAATTATACATAAAGAAATTGATCATTTCTTCATTCTGATTTATTCAAACTAGCGGTGAATAAAGATGAATAAAGATAAAATTATTTTATGAGAAAGCAATAATAAAATTTACTCGCCAAGTGAGCGTGAAGCTGGGAGCAAACAATTCCGGAAGCATGTACGTGTACGCCAAAACCAACCTCGTCGTAGAAAAGGTCGGATAAAGAAAAACGAAGAGAGTTGTCGGGATATCGTGAGAGAGAAATGAGGGAAACCTTTGGCCATCCTCTGGCAATGGCCCTCTTCAGCGATGTACCTCGAGAGCGAGCTAACCTTCTGGGCTACCACCTTTTCCAACCTAGCAGTTACCCTCCGCCCTTCCCTTTTCTCGCTCGTTGAATCTAATTACATCCGCCAAGACCCACCCGCTCTACAGAGTGAGCGGAAATTCACGGAAAATGCGGGAGAGACGGAAGGAGAGACCAGGAGGACCAGAGCGAGGGAGAGAGAGATTGGACCCAGGAGATAGGGAGTAATAGAGAGAGATAAGAGAAAGCAGAGGGAGAGTTAGAGAAAGAGAGAGCGAGAGAGAGAGAGAAGCGAAGAGAGGGTGAGCGTGGAGAAGCAGAGCGTTGCCAAGCGACGGGAGCCATCTTGGAGGGTTGCAGCCACTAATGGCCTAATGAATTTAATGGAGGCTCCCCGATATAGAGTAGCAGGAGAATCAAGGTGGAGAATAACGGAGGTGAAAGAAGAGAAAAGGAAGAGATTGGTAGAAAGAGAAGAGTTGCAAGTCACCGTCGTCGTCGTCGTCATCGTCGTCGTCGTCCTCGTCGTCGACACTCTTCGCGCTTCTAATTCTCTCCGGTGTCGGTGAACACTGGAATCTAACGAACGGTGAGATTCCGACGGAGAAACGTAGAGAAAAAACGATTGTGGAGAGATAGCAAGTGGGAAAAGAGAGGGGAAAGAAAATCGTCGGTTTTCCGGAACGCGACGGGGGTGGTGTATTAACCGAGCGTAGCATTCGGAAAGCCGAGAATGGTCTACCTCCCGGATTTTCGCAATTAAGTAAAGAACGAGCGTCTATGTCGCACGTGGGAAGAAGCGACGATTTGCGCCATATCTTCTCACAAAAATCAAGGATAACGAAGAATAACAATTAACAAATTTTAATAAAGATAAATAAAAAAATAACAGCTGTCATAAGTATACATTTTTCAAATATAGAAAAGTAATTATATCTAGTTATTACGAAATTCTGATTGTATTATGAATTGTAAATCATAATTACACACGTGTTTGCTTGGTCAAGTTATGGATATCGGTTATGTGCTATCAAAGCTTGATTGAATTAATTATCATTGCTGCATTGTCGACGTCTCTCACGTATAATATCGGCGAATGCTAGCGTAAGCCTGCTTCCTCGCAAGGCAATTCGAGAGATTCGAGAGAGATTGATCGCCGCGTGCCTCGCTCACGCGTGCGCGTAGTGCATCGCGATGCGGCGGCAAGAGAGTAATTCCATGTTAAAAGGAAGAAAAAGAAATAGGCTGCGTTTACAGCGACGACGAGGGCATCGTTTGCCGGTACGTGCGTGGCGGACGATCCGAGAAGGCGAAAAAGTAATAACGGTTACAGGTGGCTTTTAAAGCTCCCTCCCGATCTCTATCACTCGGCCTACGCTCGCGGAGAGAAGGGAGGAAAGGAGTTAACTTCGTTAATTATTTCTAATTTTATTCGGCCTTTCCTCTGCTTCGACACTAATAAGAAGATGGACAAATTAAAGGATACATCCACGGCTGAATTACGATTGATAAACAAAAACATCGCGCACGCGCACGAATTCTTTTTCTGCAAAGTTAACAGAAGTAAAGAAACTTCTAAGATTCTAGATTCAAGATAGTGAATACTATCTGTCGCAACATTTATTGCCATTAAACGGTATAACGCTTCCGTCGGATTTCTCGCTTTGATATCAGATTTTGCGTGCATTAGAAAATGATTTCTGATAAGATTGCATGCGTTATGTGAAAAATGCATATACCACAATTGCATACAAGACTTATTCGTTTAACTATTCTATTTAATGCGGTAAAAACCAAAATAAGCGCAAATTTTTTGGAATATTCAAGCTTAATGTTTTCAGAATTTTTCAAAAGTACTCTTTATAATTTTTTGCATTCAGTTTGACATAAGTGTGATTCAATTATTGGAAATAAAACAGTACAAAGTAATAGAACGTATTATAAGAAAAACTATTATCGTGATACATATATACATATATTAACAGCATACAAAACAAAAATTATATACTAATAGATAAATTTTCAAAAAGAAATCAGAGATATTGTAAAAAAATTCGCAATATCTGATTATTTTAGAATAAGACCGAAAAAATATATCTTATGTTTAATATAATTAATTAAATTGTAGCGAATATGACAATGCATATATGTACCAGTGATATCTCGCTAAAGTCAATAAGACAACGGGCTCCCTAACAATGAAGACGCGCAGAAAACGATGCGCTATAAGTGCTGCGTAAACACGCGCCAACGTAATTGAAGCGGTACGGAAAAAAAGCGCAGCGATTCTCGTCGTTCTTCTATCTATGTCGACGTGGCATAGGTTACGACTGTACGGTTATATACGGCTCCCTATCTTTACAATAATCTCATATCGTATGCGCCAGTTATCAGCGTGCAAACAACCCTTTCGAGGGGACCACGCGCGCACGTGTTTCACTCGAGATTTATCTGATTCGTGCGACACGTATGCGTGGGCCCTCGCGCGAGACTCGTCTCTATTGTCGCTTTGCTCGCTGGTAGCTTTACCACGATCTTATGAGCTCAATTAACATTGTAAGCTCAATTGTGACATGAGAGTAAATTATTGGAGTACCTTATCCATTTTTAATCATTCAATAATAAACGTGACATTGTATGAAAATGTCAAAGATAATAATTATTATAAAAAACGTTAATTTTTCACTCGATATTTGCACTAGCAAAAATATATAAAAAGATAGCGGTAGATAGATGTAATATTGAAAATCGCTTTATTAATGTTAACCAATATAAGTTAGGACGTTTCGACTTACTTAGTCTTCATCAACTAATACAGTAACAACACAATTTAAATATATTATGAGTGTTGAAACGGCGATATTAAATAACATAATCTAATAATAATAATCAGTAAAAACAAATGATGAAAGAAACACATATGATGAAAGACATAAGATAAAAAATAAAAATAGACTGCGTAGAACTGTTTAACCAAACCAGACAACAATATACGTAATCGAAAAACATGTGCGTTGAAAATGTGATCCGCATTAATTTAGATTTGTGGTCTGAATCAAATTAAGAAATGAGAACCGACCAAAGCCACGATGTGTTGTCAGCGTCCATTGTCATAATCAGGTCCTTCAATTTTCAGCGTGTTCCGTCCATGAATGAATTTGTCGTTCGTAAAATTGCGTCAAGTCAAGAAATAAATTGTAACGTAATCCCTAATCAGAAAAAGAACCTATAATATTGAAACGCCATAATCAAATTAGCAGAGAACTTACGTAATTATGAGAAAGTCGGGAAACGATAAAAATTAGAAAAATTGTCCGGCGTTGGATTAAGCGTTTTTTCGTGTCGGTTAAAAAAACATGACTAAGCTATATCAAGAAAGAGGAACATAGCAATAACAGATAAAGCGATTTTCAATGTTATGTCTCTTTGTATACTCATCTTAGACCGCTACCTTTTTATATAATAATTATTATTAAGAATTAATTGTTCAATATAAATTGATAAAAAATGTTGATCACTAATAAATAGATTTATCATATATTTACAAAGATATCGATAATCTAAAGCAAAAAAAATTGCGATTAAAAAAAGTTGTAGACATCTGAAAACAGAAATTAATAATTTTTACGTTACTACGAATTATTACGCTACCCAGTTTATAAATTTAGATCAGAAAATAAATTAAATGTTCGATTTCAAGAATACAGTGCGAAATTTAATTATGTAAAAAAAGTAAAACTTGACATTCGATTTGGTATCATTTTCGAACCGTTGCAAACGTATCAAATAAAAATAAGACGCGTTCATCGAGGAAAATCGGTCGGCGCGTTTGCCGAGTTAGAAATGAATGAAAGGGTCGATGGTTCAGGGAAAATAGGACGATGGGAGTAGATCAACCTCGAGTAAATGAGACAGGATTGAATGGACGTTGCGAAGGTACGGAATAAGGTGACGGGCGGAAGAAAGAAAGCAGAAAAGGGTAGAAAATGTGATGGAAGTAGAATCAAGAACGAAGAGCGAGAGAGGGAGACGGCAAATGAGCAGAAAACGAGGAGAGAGAAAGAGAGAGAGGGAGAGGAGACAGGATCACAGGGGAATACACGGGCGATGAGACGAGACCGGATGAGATGAGATGATAGTGTTGCATGTAGCGCGTGCGCGTACCGACTCAATAAACATCCGTGGAAGCCTCGGTAAGACCCGAGCCGCGCTCTGGATTACCGGTGCTACTTTCCTTTATTTTTCCGAATGCAATGCCCACATGCCTTTCACTCTCTCTTTCCCTTCCTCCGCCTTTCTGGTTTACCTCTGTCGTTTCCCCGTCGCGTTACTTCCCTTTCACGATTTTTCCTTACCCACCCGTCATCGTTCTCCGTTACTCGCGCGCCATGTTGCTACTTTTCTCTCACGTTCACGTCGTCTTTTTCGATCCCTCTTTCTCTCTTTCATTCTTGACCCATCCACGTGTCCTTTAGCGGAACAAATAGAGAATCGTCACTCTCGAATTGTTTCCCCATTCCGAATTGTTGCTTTCTCGGCCGAAATGGAAACTGTGTTCCGGTATCCCATTCCCGGCTCCTACTCACGAAACTGAGCTTCCGGATAATCCACTGATTTGTCCCGTAATCACGAGCCACCGACTATTGTCACTTTGATGCTATGATATTCGACGAATCGCAAGTCGCTCGTCACAACGCCGTTAAATAAATTGCAGATATTTATATGAAACTATAAAATATTAATGGCTCCGTGTGTCGATGGATAAAGAAATATAACGAAGAATATCTTATAAATACATAATATCACAGACACATCGTAGATACATTTTCTATAATAAAATACAAAGCGGTTTCATAAACGACTTTAACTTTAACGACAAATTCCTTGAAGAATTGCCAAGGAATCATTAAAAAAACAGGATTAAAATTTGTTATATTATTTGTACATCCAACTACTTTAAATAGAACGTCGTAAGGTCAAAACGATGGATTTTACGAACTAAAGTTATTCCTATCCTGTGGATGCGCTGCAATCTCTTGATATTCAACATTAGATCTTCATTAAAACTCCAACTTGGTCAAGGAAATCGGAAATTGAGATCGGTGGATTTGGGATGCTTCGTTGAAGTCCGTGATATAAATCGGGGACAGTATATAGGGGCATACTAGGCGAAGCGATTTCCCTTCGGGGCGTAAAGCCGATAATCGATGAATCGAACCGCGTTTAATCATTCTTTCGAGCAAACGAGCGAGCAAGCGAGTCCGGGCGGTTTTTAGCGCGAGCGACGCCCGCCGCCGAGCGAAAGACAACGAAGAGTGCCGCCTAAAACCGATAATTGGCGACCGAGATTAACGTTTCTGTTGTCTCTGACGACGGAATAATGTGTACACTCGTATCGGCCGGCTCGCTCGCTCGCTCGCTCCGCCGTGTGACTGCCATTAAAATCTCGGAAAGCAGCGAGAGCGAAGCACCCAGCGTAACAGCCGAGCCGAGCTCTCGGTAGATGGGTACATAAAACCGCTTTTACGGTGGAGAGATTAGCCGACGGATTTCGGCGCGATCGCGGACGATTACGCGCCTTATAATATTTTAGTACTGACGATTAAAGGATTGGCTTCGCAGCTGATTCGCGGAACCTTCTCGCGACACTCCCGAAGCGCCGAGTGACCGAGAACGTTCGCTTTTCAGATGAACACAATCAAAACAAACAAAATGTTTAATCGACATGCTGACATCTGTGTCATCTATTATGTAAAAATGTAAATGTTTGATTTAACGATCACCACGCGTGGTACAAAACGCGATATTGCAACAAACGGATTAATGTTTTAATTTGCGATATTACGGCTTCATTGATTTGTATTTTTCTGCATAGAAGAGACACGGATCTTTGTGTCTTGATAATATCAATTAAGATGTAATATAAATATATATAAAATATAATAAAATTCAATTAATATCATTAAGTGAATTTTTACAAATAATTTAACGATAATAGGAGGAAGAAAGATGTAAGATTGCTTGTATCATAACAAACCATCATAGATATCAGAGATCAGTAATTTTAAAACTTGGATTACGTCTACTCGCACAATTCCGATTATCTGCCAGATGAAAGTGTCTATTTTGTTATCTCGGTTGAAGATCTTCGTTGACTGTGATTGAGTTTCGTTGAATTTTTTTGTTGAAATTTTTGACAACGCGCAAAGGAACGCATGAAACAAGAAATGACGCGACAAACGAAACGCGCGTTGATAAGGTACAGCTTACGGGGATATCGCTGCTCTCGGCAGCTAATGAAAAACGCGAGCGCGAAGGTGCTCGAATGCGAAGTAAGGATGATGAGTGGCGAAGGAGAAGGCATAAAGGAGGAACGGAGGTACTCGAGGATGTGTTGCGTGAAGTAGGGGGTGATTTTGCCGAGGCCTTCTAAGCGGCGGGATTAAGTGCTACGTAAATTCTCCGCCGCGCGTTCCTTCTTTCTTGCATGGATAAAGAATCGCCGCCGCTCGGTTAGACGCATCGTCGACGGAAGAAAAGTGAAAGTCGCTTCGCCGTGGACGCAAAAGGATTGCAGACGGGATTACGGGAGTCTCGATAAGACGGAAGAATATCCCGCGGGGATCGCATTAGTTTATCGTAATAAACAGGAGCAGTTATCTTTAATTATCGGTAAACCAACGATTACTGTTCTCTGTCTTATTCTTTTTTCGTAAAAGAAAACAGACAGATACCGCATCGTAAACGTAAAATCTATTAGTTGATTGGCGATCAATCAAAAATGACATGAGCTAGACCGCAAATTTTAAAAACAGGAGAAAAATAACTTACATTAACTTACATTTGTTCATTAGAATATTACGCTTTTAAAAATTGTTATACTTGCATTGTTTTTTAATAATAATACGTAGGACTTATACACTTAGTATAAGCTCGTAAATTAATATTAGGAGAGACATAAAATTTTTTAGTTACAAAGGATAAGATAAAATTTTTTAGTTACAAAGGTTTCAAAAAATTAAAGAAATAATTACATATAACTCGAATAGGAAATTTTGTATTATTATCATTCAAGTTTAATTTAAAAAATGCTTTGTTTTTAAAATTATTGTCAAACTCTACTCTCTCTCTCTCTCTCTCTCTCTGTAGAAGAATCTTATCTTAAAAAAAGAAAAATAATCAGAAGTAGAAAAACATTAAGCAGGACTGTTAAGAAAACGTTAAGCGTCGATTATCTCGGCCATTTCGAAATAAAGTTCTATTTGTATCAAGAATACCAGCAAACCGGTATAATTTCACGGAATCGCGTTTAGATACTAAATGTTTGCGATGATAATCCTTCCGATCATTCGTAAATAAATGAAATACGACATCTAGGAACATTCTTACATATTCGCAGTGTTGGAAAATTGACCTCAGCGAATTTACACCGCTAAACCTCTATTCCATGTGATTCCACCTTGATGTACAATAATACGTGATTTCAGACATATAGTTGCGGTATAATATATAACGCAATTTCTACATATCAATAATTGATAATATCGATAATATCAAGTAGTGATCAGAATTAAAACTATGCGTGCTATGCAGCGGAGTGATTAACATAAAATTAAAGACGGTAATGGCGGAACGAGAGAATCCCTGTTTTTCGTTCGGCGAACGTAACTTGCCGACGTAATGTTAAACGTAACGTGCGCAAACTGGAAATTACGATGCAGCCGACACGTACCTGATTCATGTCGTCGGAAATTCTGACTTCTGCGATATTTCCGGCAGATCTTTCACGAACGATAAAGATAATCTTGCGGCAAAAAGTGCGAGAAGTACCGCGCGCGGTTTACGACTCGCAGGAATTAACATTACGTTTTGAATTTCGTGAGGTGGGCGCCATCTCGCGGCGAGACAGAATGTTCATCGACTTGTACCGGATGAGTAGAATGTACATATTCTCCGTTATCAGACTAGAAAATTATTATATATACAGTCGCGAAGATAATGAAAATGTCCGACGGGACAGTGCTCAGTAGATAATAAAGTTTTTCATGGATATAATTAAAAGGGAGATGTAAAGAAATTTTATTAAAGAAACATTTAAAAAATATGAGTAACATTTAAAAAATATGAATATAAAAATACTAGAATTATGCTGGAATAAATATAGTGAATATTATACATCTCCTCCTTCTCTTTGTTTATTGTCAGATAGTCAGAGTATCTATATATAATAAATAATTAAAAAGAATGATCACAATAGAGTGATTAATTATACTATACATATATTATATTTAAAAAAACGATTATATATATATATATATATATATATATATATATAGGGAAAAGTCCGATATCATTTTGTTTTTGGTCCATATTTTTTTAAAATAAAAGCTAAAAATACAATTTTGGAAACATAAAGTAGAAAGTGTTCTCTATTAGATAATATTGCATTTTTATGATACTATTTTACTATAATTTTACTATAATTAACTTTTTTATAAGATAAGCAAAAAAATAGTCTGACAAACTGACAGTAGGCAGTATATGTCACATATTCCTATTCTTTTTCTTTTATAGAGGAGTCAGCTGTACAAAATACCTACAGATTTAATGTATATGTGGATTTATAAAATCCTTTCACTTTAATGTAAAACGGTTTACGAATTTATACGAATACTTTATGCTGTTCCGTAAGACAAACATGTAGCGAGGCAGTATATAAAGAATAAGTTAAATTGCTATCTTACGATCTGTCTAATATGAATTATAGGTTTTTATTTTTTTAATCATCTAAACAGATCATGTTTTTATCAGTATTAATAAAATACTATGTTTAATTTTTATAGAGAATTAAGATCGTTTTAGGAGATTTATATTTATATCAGTATCGGCGATTTTCATCATATTAGACAAAGAAAAAAAAGTATTTTTATTTGTAAATAAAATATTTATTTTTTTTTTTAATTCAACAAAGTATCTAACGAACAACATTGTTTCAATGTTGCTTTACAGTTATCTATTTATTTATATGCAATATTATGTATTGTATAAGGACCGCTCCAAAATGCGGTGTGTATGGAATCAGTCAAGTAAGAATATATGTATTGTATTCGATACATTTGATATGTAAGCCTTATTTCTGCGAGTTACAAAATGCACGCATAAGTATGCATCGAGAGTAATGGAAATTTGCAACGTTATCCAATATTCCGCGTTGCACAAACAACTGTCAATGTCGCAGCGCGCTTTGATTAATCAATCGCTGATATTTCATTAATATTGTCATAGATATCAGTGATCTTTCATTGAATGACATCAAAATGACAAAGGAAAGACTCACTTTTGCGCCAGAAATAACCCACAATCCGATATTTCTAATGTCATTCACAAGAAAATGAAATGACGAAGAAAAGACACGCTTTTGCACCAAAGATAAAAACCCACGTCTCAAACATACTCTATCTAGGATATTTCTAATATCATTTACAAAGAAGTGTCACGCAAGATATTGGATTCATTATAGTCTACATCGAATCGTTTAAAATATCCAGTTTCCTTGAACATAACAACATATTAATTAGTTTTATATTTAGTCCTGCTAGAATTAAAAATCAGTATAGAAAAAATATTTAGAATGAAACTAGCTGTCGTGAGACAAATATAAATATAGTAATATCGAATAAATATAAATAGAGCTACGGAACATCCACAGCGAGTCTCTTTTCATCCAGAACGTCGCAACGTTATATTTCCTAAGAGTGGTACGTGTCACGATTATCGATGCGCATAAACACGCAGTGGATTTTGTATCTCGCAAGACGTATTCTTCAAGATACTGTAAAACGGCGGTTCCGTGATCCACGACGACCAAGCACCCGTCTTCATCATGCAGGAACAATCCATGGCGAGAATGGATTCTGCAACAGAAAATTTGTAATTCTAAATCTTAGTAAGTTCGTTTTAGAAATTTTCAGCTAAGTCATAATTTTTCATGAAATTATAAATGTTTTGAAAAACTTTCTTGGATATATGTCGCTTTTTGTTACAACAATGATTAAAAAATTGTTATTTTTAAGTTGCTTGCAGAAAAAGAACGGGAACATAAAGGAAAAAAAAAGAACATTTTACAAGAATTTTTTATTTCTCTATAATCAGTTATTACCATATCAAAATTGCATTTCAAAATTGATAATATTACAAAATTTTAATGATTGAAAACATTGAAACTCATTTTTTGAAAAATCTTTTGAGTCGTATTTTTGTGGCAAATAAGCGATACAATATTTCATCGCATATTTTTAACTTTTACACTTTTAAAAATTAATGGATATTTGCATTTTAGAATTTATGTTCTTTACATCAGATATTTAAAATATCTTGGATATACTTGGGAAACCCAACCGTCAGCATCAATCCATACTTGATATTATGGAAATGTGATATGATTTACACTATTTACAGTATCAATATCGCCATCGGCTTTAAATTACGATCATTATCTCGTGTACCTGGTTGGTCGTCGGAATCCGTATGTCATAATGCCATGCTTCTCGGACATCCGTGATTCATTCTATATTCTACGTAAAGCATTCCGGTGTTGTGCCAATAATAGAGGGCTAGCACAACCAGCGCATGCCACCACTGATGCGACGAGCCGACGTAATCTACCCAGCCTATAGAAAATGTCGTATATTGTTATCGTTTATTCAACAACAATGTGTAATTATATCATTATTCATTACGAGGCAAATTACATTAGCGATAATTGTCGATGATTACCTGGGTAAAAACGTTCGGGTATCTTAAGCATATAGAACGCGAATGCTATCGCGTTAATAATGTACATTCCTATTACCCTCGGAATGAGCATCCTAACAATCGGGTTATCAAAGCCACCCATCGCAATGGTCCAATGCAGCGTTGGCAGCACGCCATATATCGCCCAGCTTACGAATACGGCTAGCTTAATGTTGCTATTGATGTTCAGCCTCGGTATTTGCAGAATCATCGCAAAAATGAAGATTGCGAACACGGTTACGAGATAAAACCGCTGTAGCTCCTGCAAAGATTCGCGGATTCGAAAAAGACTTGATTCATCGATTATTGACGCGAATATATCGAAAAAATATTTTAATTATTTCTTTAAATCTCCTGAAATGCAAACTATCGCGTATATGCAAACACAAGTATCTAACAATATTAATAAGTGTAAGCTATTTATTAATGTGATGAGCTCTTGAAATATTAATAATAATCAATTAATCTTAAAAGGGCTAATAAGAGCAATGCCGCAGAGTTAACAGAGCGTAATTAATTAGTGTAATTTATTATCTATATTTACAGACGTTTCGGCTTTCCTTTAAGCCAGTGTGTGTGAAAGTACATTCTTACCAACGTTCGATGTTTAAATGAGTTTACGTTAATAACGTCAAAAATTTTTGATGTTTGACATTATTGATGTTTGACATTATTGATGTTTGACATGATGTGGCTTAAGAAGAAAAGCCGAAACGTCTGTAAATATAGATAATAAATTACACTAATTAATAATTACGCTCTGTTAACTGCGGCATTGCTCTTATTAGTCCTTCTAATATTAATTGATTATTATTGACAAGTATCTAAACTTTCTTTGCATAAGCTATAGGATCGCTGAAATAGTTAGAGAAATCGATGTTTTCTTCACCTTGTGACACCAAAAGGCATAGTAAACTCCCGACATGTATATCGACAACATGCTCAGAGCAATGCCGAATAAGTCGAAGGATAGGAAGCACCAATAATCCTTCTCGCTTCGACACGAAAACGTGTGATACACGGATGATAAAACCATGCATACCTAAAAACAGTTTCATTTATTTATTTCATCATGTTTTCACGAGTCGTGTGTATCGCATGATGCCAAGATTTTTACCTGAAAGCAAAGAAGTAATAAAGATACAATCACTTTGTCGCCAAACGGCGCATGAATGTTCAGTAGACAGAGATCGTATAGAGTCAGACCGAAAAAGAGCATCCAGCCAAAGATGTGGCTCCATATGTTCACCGTCTCATTTGTCCACCAGAAAATGCTAAAATATGCAATATTTTCGTGAAGAAGCGCTTGCTGTCACGGTATACGTTTGTTATCTCCGAGTTCGTTTATCGCAATTGTGTCGAAGAATATTAAACCAACCTTTCGAGGCACAATTTGGTAGTCAAACAGCCTCGGTAACCGCTCCGTATGTAAGGATTATGCTGAAGAAATTCAGGTGCTTCCTCGAACCGAAGTAAACGTCTCAACTTTTCTTCCTCTTCTGGTGTAACTTTTCTCTTGACTGTCGAATCGCTGCATATCTATCTCAAAACGGAAAGCCGAAACATTCAATATATCCGATATATATATATCGAAAAAGAAGAATATCTAAAATTTCAAATATTCGTACAATATTTTTATATCTGCGTAAGGTATTCAATATTGTATGCAATATTGTATCAAAGCGCCATGAATTTTTTCTGTATTAGAAGCCGAATTGAGAAAAGCGTTATTTATTTAAGCATTGAAGTATCTAAATTGAAAAAGATATTAATTACATAATAAATTTTAAATTTTTTAAATTCGATTATTTCATTTTTTCTCTGTATCTTTTTCTCTCTCTTATATAATCTAATAAACATTCATTCAGCATAATATGTATACATTCGATCAAAATAATAATTATAAAAAATTGTGCTCTGTCTTGCACAATCGCGAATGGGATAAAAATGATACTTTTACTCATGTGCATGTAACAGGCTTTAAATTTCAATCATAAGTGCACAAGTTCTTTCATAAGAAATCCGCACAATGACGTTTTATTGCACTCGAGTATTCTGAACAATACGAAGTGCTTTTATCGCTTTCGTTTGTGACAATCCTCGGCGATGTAAATTCACCGCAGCAACAATGGAATGATGCGACTACATGAGACGATAAATTTCCTTTTTAACTTGATGTAATTATTAGACAGAGAAAACACTGTCTGTAAACAAAACAAAAGTTCTCGTAACATAAAAATTGTCTTCTTATTTCCAATTATATTTTTATTATAATTGAATAATAATATAATAGCCAAAATTTTAATATATATTAAGAAAGAAATGAATTAATTGCATAAAAAACAAATTATAAAATATTTTATAATTAATATTAAAATATTGACATTAAAATATTGATTATAATTCTTATATACGTCGTACAAATTTATTTATTTGACAAATAAATTAATAAAATAAATTAATAAAAAATATATACAATTTTTTCAACTTATCTTCAGTAATAAAATAAAAACGTTTGAAATTAATGACTAAATAATAATTAAGGCTCCTCTGTTCCACTCATTACTATATTTCAGATTGTGACGTCAGAAGTAAAAAAATACAAAAATTATACATAAAAATTTTTATAAAACATAGATTGCATTCGGAGAGCGCGTTATCAGCGTCATTATGTCCTTATTGTTCAGTAATGTAAAACAAGAATAGAATAATGCAATAGTGCTGATAGCGTGCTCTCCGAACGCAGCCATATTCAAATAGAAATATTTTTCAGTAAAACAACATTTGCAATCGGTAGAATAGATTCATAAAATATATCGAAAACTATTTTTTTTCGAGGAAGAATTAAATCATATTTATTTTTATATATTATTAATTTGAGTTGCTATACCTGCGAACATATTATTTCGTTTTTAGTTATTGATTTATTTCCAGATATGATTATTCATTAATTAAGGAAAAAGAGAATTTTCGGTATATTTTACAAATCGGTTCTATCGATTGTGTTGTTTTATTAAAACATATTTCCATTTTAACATATTTTGCCAAAATTATTATCGTATATTTCCTCACTTCTGACATCACAATCTGAGTGGTGAATGAACAAAAGCCTTAATCTAATTATTAACTCGTGACATTAATAATACAAAATATAGTTTTTTATCACCGATTGATGCCCTACGCAAGATAGACACAAGATAGAAAGTTATTCGAGCAATATAAAAAACGACGGATGTAGGATGTGCTCTTAACGGAAAGATCTACACGAAGATGTAGACAAGAAGTGTTTCGATCATACTATCTTTCACAGATATGCGAATGCGGTAAGTAGGCCACAACGGGACCTGCCTTTCATTCGAGTGTGTCAAGTTTACGCCATCCGTTTTCCTCTCGTGCCGCATAAGTTTATAGCTAGTGAAATCGATTCTCGTTGCTACGCTCCCAATATCGACCGCGATTAGAGCGAGTATCATTGCATCGCGGAAAATGGAAGGATTAGCAAATAATGTCAGATTTTGTTGAATTGTAATTTCAGAAGACAATATACATTTATAATGAGTACTCGTCGGCGATTACGTCAACTGCATTTATTACGCTCGGACAGACCGCTAATATTATTATCGGAAGCCGCAAATGGTGAATAATGCAAAATTTTGCAAAATAGACTTTGTTTGAAATCTAACTTGTTATCTCTAGCTTGATAAAAAAAATCCTGTAATCCTTAATCGTATTCGTAACTCATAACGCGAAAAAGAAGACATGCAAAATTACAGAATTTATCGCTTAACCCAGAAAATCGCAGCCGCGTGTCTTAATCTCGTAAAAAGCGGAAGCGGATGATTTTAACAAGAAATAGAGCATATCAACTTTACAGTGTCTTTCCCTACTATTTTTTGAAATCAAACCATCGATTTTATCCGCGGAATTTTTGCGAAAAGTTTTCGCTTTTGTTATTATCTGACGTAAATGTTAATCGCACGACGAACCGTGCCAATAATCACGTGCCGTTTATTCTGCTAGTTTTAATTTCCTTTGTATTCTTCAAATTTATTCCTGAATCTTAATTGATCTTAATCTATTCTGAATTTAAAAAATTTTATTCGACACGATGAACGTCACATGTACGAACGTTGACTGACCTTGTTGACGAGAGGCTTGCTCGCTTCTTGCGCCAATTTTGCAGATTGCTTTTCATGACTGTTATTGTTGTGCAGTTGGTCATTATTGGTCTCTTTTTCACAGTGGTCGCTAACCTCCTCTACGCCTGCAAGTAGTTTCATCATTCAAACGGCGTAGATTTTTTGTGCAATACCTGCTTCCTGAAACATATGATAAAAAGATTGGTGACCGTTCGTGTTATCTGCGATAACATTTCTATCAAACGAGACTGGCCTTACCATATAATTTTCATTTAAAGCACAATAAAACTTCAAAGTTAGAATATAGTATGTTAGAATACCACATTAGAATGTATTCGAACTCGGGATTAATTACATATATCATTACAAGTCTCTGCATATCTCGAAGAAACCTCTTTAAGCCTCATCTTATATCTCGATTTTGAAAATACGTGCTGTCTGGAATATGTGTAGATAATACATATTTCTACATATACATATAAAATGTACATGTAGAAAATTATATGCGTTTAGATTTTAATCTTGTATTATTAATTTTGAAATTTCACGATAGCCTTTGTCGTGGTTTAGCAATTTTTTAGGACGATCTTCATCATGACTCAGCAATTTTTTAAATTCAATTCAATGTTTCAAATCCAGACTCTTCCAATCCAATTAAATTCAATTAATACAATTTTTTAATACACGCTATTACACATGTAGGAAAGATAAACGCGATACATTTTAAGTTATTCCCATTATTAAAGAAATATATTTTTAAGATTTCAAACTTTTCCAGACAACAAGTGGTTGTGTTCCGTGTCTTTGATCAAAACGTAAAATTTTATTATGCAATATCGTTCATTCTTGTTCCTAATTGTTCGCACGATGATAAATGTATTTACATAAAAACAACGATGTTGAAGTATTTAAGAATTTAGCTAGATACAAATCTAAAAGTAATTTTGTTAAGTCATCAAAATAATTACATAAAACATTTAAACGTTGATGATAAAGTTACAAAAAATTTTGTAACATCAATTTCTAGCATCAAGTTTGAACGTCCTACATAATTATTATTATATACATCATTTTAGTTTAAACAAAATTATTTTCACATGTATCTGTATCTAGCTAAATTTTTAGATACGTCAGTAAAACCGTTCTTTTCATGTATGGCAATTATTCTTTGCATTTCAATGAAAAGATAAATAGAAAAATAAAATATCTATTTATCAAGAGAATGCTTATACTTTTCATAAAATTCCGATTAGAAGTACGAATTTGATGTGTAAAATGATAACTTTCTCACGAAAAGAAATTGCCCCTTGCACACGGAAAGCAGTAACCGTTGTAAGCAGCGAAATGCTTTCTTACGTGATGCCGTCTAATTGGAAGTGAATTTTATTTGCAGTCGCACAAAAAATCAGTACATTATTATTATGGTAGTAAAACAGGACAAAAAATTGCACGAAGACTGCGCAAGGGGAAAATCGTGCGCTTAACTTTCGAGTGCTGCACGAAATCGACCGATTAGAAATCTCGCGGTTGGACCGAAAAGAATATTAGGGCCGATATTTTATGAATTTCTAGTCGTTAATGGGGAAGTAAGGAATGAGATTATATTTTCATTAATGCATACAAAACGTTAGGAGCGTTAGGAGTGAAAGAGCTTGCCGCGAGATTCGCGATGTCCTAGTTGTCTTTTCATCTGGACTGCGTGTGAGAGGAGGAGATTCCTGTTCACTCTCTCTGCGTCATACGACATCTAATCTACGAGAAAGTCGAAGACGCACTTTGGAATATGTCGAGCTCGTACGTTTACACCGATGAAAAGTATGATTGTGCAGACTATATTTTCACCATTATATACATATATGGACAGAAAATAGTAATATTGAAAGCATGTCGTGTAACAATTCATATAATTCCGAAATTTCTACCTTTTCTATATTATTTTTAATATTGGTTTTATTGATATATATTATTGATATTTAATAATAGCGGATAAAATAAATATATTAAGTCAATAAATAATGATAAAAAATARTGAAAATAATAATAATTCATATTGTACTGAATATTGCATTGATCAGAGTTACACGAACAGACAATGTGTGGTCAATATTTAACATCTTTAATTCATTCTGTGCAGAGAAGTAAATAATCGTAATTCCTGATTCAAGTATTTCCGATGCAGGTAAACCAAGTAATTAAAATGAAGGTTATCGGAGTTCAGAAAAAAACAACAGCGTATGTTACAAATATAAAATATAAAATATTCGAAAAATAAAAATTAATTATATTTTGAAAATCTTTTTAACTAAACTAATTTTTTTAAATAATTTATATTTGTGATACACTAGTGTTTTTAACGCCTTCATTTTAATTACAACATTTTGTTACGTGTTTTCATCGACATGGTTTTACATGCTTAAACTTTTTTTGAGATTATTTTTTGTACGTATTGCGTCTGTTGTTTTTATTAGCGACTGAAGAGAACTTAGTTAAGTCGAAATGTTCTATTTGTTGTAAATACATTAAATATACACACTGTTATTAATTTGATACCTTTTTGCTCATTTGGCTTATTTAACCTCTTATTCGTATTTTAATACGAGGATTTAATTTTATTTAATATTATGTTTTTTACAGAAGAAACAGCAAAGTTTCCATAATGCCTATTCGCGCAATCATTTAATCACCAATGTTGCCATAAATACAGCATTGTATTCATAAATAAAAATTTTTGTATTTATCTTTTCATTCAAGAGGTAATCGCGTCAATTGGCGTACAATGGATAGTATACTTATCATCGTACGAACAATTAAGAACAAAGACGAACGATATCGCTTAATATAATTCATCATTTTAATGAATTCCTCACGTAATATACGAATTAAGAAATTTAACGAAGGAAGAAATTTAATAAAACTATCATTAAATAACAATAGATATCTCCACGTACGCATTGTTTTATAAAATATTTTATAAAATATTTAAACATATAGTAAAATTTCCTGAATTAATTAAGAATTATAAAAAGATTATAATTTGTAACGTATCTCTGATTAATCAGATATATTTTTATCATATACATCGAATCTCCAATAACTGATAATTGAATAAGTGAACACGGTAGTATATTTCGATATATATATATACGTCATTCAGTAGGTCAGGCTAACGACCTGTAAAGACATCAGTTATTAAACCATTCCTTGATAGACACGATTGCCATTTCTTTTCCTGATTTTCAGGACAAAGTCCCATTGCTGTAAAGCCGCGTCGAAAGTAAGATGACATTGAATCCATCGAGCGAGATGTGTACTCGGTGCCAACTTTGGCGCGGGATTCATTTGTCAATACTTTGTCATTATTCATTTAATCAACCTTGCTCCAGAACATAATTTTAAATGCGTATGAGACTTGGATGAAAATGCGAGTTCTCTTAGTAGATAGGAAATCATTTGCTCGCGAATCTTACTCGTAACTCGTGATCGTAACGTACAAAAAAAGCTTAATTAATTTTTTTCATCGAAAAGATAAAAGTATCTCATATTCTTTATCTCGATAAATATGGACAGATAATATAATTATCTATTTATAGATACTTATAACTATTATCTATTTATAAGTACTTACAAATAGATTTAATTATCTATTTATAAGTCGTTATATAAAAAGCGCTGGGTGTCTCGTTCGATGGTGCCGATAATCGCAATTGTATCAATAATTAGCTTATTTTTCATTCGGGACAAGCTTCGTTTTCCGCATCAACAAGCGGTGATCACGTACCTCGTGGAGCGGCGATCGACACCAGTTTTGCGGACAGTCGAGAAAACGGAGAGTCATCGACGTCTCTCGAGGTCGGGCGCCTACCGACGCATCGGCGCACTCTTCACGTTTGCGAGTCTCCGCCGCGTACTCGGGTCGCAACACGATTCGATCGACCGCACAGAGCGCGCCGAGCAGAGCACTGGTGGCAACGAGCGAGCGCGTCGAATCGCAAAGCGGCGGTGGCGACGGCGACGAGGACGACGGCGACTAGCCAGGGTCGCTCCCGATGTACGTTCCGCGTGAGGAGCACATGCTCAACGGCCCCCCCGTATTCGAGACATAAAGGGGGGACGCGTTGGTACTTTCACTGCTCGGATGGCGAGCGACGGTTCTCCGTGAATTCGGGATTGGACGATTGCCGGATAGCCTTCGATGCCGGAACACGTCTCGCAATACCCTCGAATAACATGAGATTTGCTATAATTATATATGATTCTCTCTTGGAACAGCTCTTTTCAGTTTTATCAGTAGTACATGTATCGAATTCAGTAGTATGTTCGTGCGATATAAGTTTTTTAATTTGATTTATAAATTTTCTGCGTCTTTCCATCTGCACGAAATTACTCCGGAGTAAAAAGTCATTTCTGAGATCGGTAGTTGCGTGATCAAGCATTTTTCTGTGTTTTTCGCGTTCTTACATAAAGCTCGATTTATAATTACAATTTTACAACTTTTTTAAAGTTTCAATCTACGTCGCTTGCGAAAAAGTTTCTTCGTTGAAGACCGCACGTAATAAAATTTTCAGGACCGCAAATCGATCGAATGTTACTTTCGTAGATCACGTCGCTGACGTTAAGGAATTGGGAAAGACACGTGGGCTAAGATCACTTTTGAGAGATCGACGTTGATACGACAATATTTTTGCAGCTTGGCACGAATCTTCAATTATAACGGTAAGAAATACGATGACTATATAACGCAAAACGTGATCGTATCGTGATACTATCCGCTTATCGTCCGCACGCTCGGACTTGTGGCCGTGTGAGGAAAAGAAAAAGAAGACTCGCCGCCTTTACCTTATCATCATGTGGACTTTATTATATAAAGGGCTAATGCTAAAATGTACACAAGATAAGTTATTAAAAATGTTCATTATTGCGATAGTAATAATTAATTATACACATGAATAGTCATCTTCTACTAGAGAGTGAACGATGATCAATTTTTTTTTTTTTCGAGGGCTATAACTTTTTAAATATTCGACGCGTTCACTTCGTAATTAAATTACAGCAGATAGACGGTCGTATGAGACAAGGTCGGCGTAAACAGCGGGCCGCCGCATTACATACTAATCGATTTGTCTTCTCTAGGTTCCTTTAGTCGCCCCATCAGCTTGCCGTATTTAAGCACCGATTACATCGAAACGATTCGCTCTAACGCGCGCTTTACACGTGGTTCGCAAGACAAAATCGTTTTACTTACGCACTAATTAAGTAATCGTATCTTCCTTTTTAAATGACGTATCAGATTTTATTTATCTATGATTAGAAGCCAAAAACACACTGCTAGCATCATCAAACAGTGCAATTATATAGTTTCATATAATCTTAAATCATCTATCGCGCTGATGTTCCGCAATTTAACGACACATTTTGTTCATTTTGTATATAGCTACGTTTTTTAAGAAATAATATGTAATCACATCGCCTTACCCTTACAACCACAATATATCGGGGATACAATATTGTAATCGCAACGTTTAAATAACAGATTATATTTAAGTCTATCGTTTGTCCAGCAATGGACATTACGGTCGCGCGTCGCAACCGCACGCGCGGATTATATTGTGGATGAAAGGAAAAACATCTGGTCACGAAAACTAAATAATAAAAAAAAAATCGCTGCTTAAAGAAACATCTGCACGCAAAAAACAGCAGTAAAAGTATTGATGCGAATAAAATAGCGTCGCGATGGACGACGAGTAGCGCGAATTCCTGATTCGCAAAACGCGACGCACAAATTTAATAGCGTGTATTTATGCACCGCAGTGCGAGACGAGTCACCGAGATTTTAGCAATCCAGTGGCAATCTCCTCGCGCCATCGACATATTTGTCACCTAATTTATAACGCGATCCGTATATAAGTTTAAATAATCGGAATTGCTCCTCCTTTATATCATTCATCGTGATGAAGTGACCCATCGCTTCCCATATCAGCGTAAAGTCGAAAAGGATGACAATCCGCTTCCAATAAATTACATAACGAACATCATAGATCCACGAAACTTGTAGACCATATTCCAGGTATCAGACAATCTTTTAGCCAGCGTTTGCAGATATTTCCGATTACTTAAAGTTGCACGGTTGCCACTTGCCGATTTACGATATGCATAATTAAATTACTACACACACACACAGGAACCAAAAGCACAGATTTCGAGTTACTCGTAGAATTTGTCAGGTATAAGGAATTTTAATAATTGAACAAAGCATACACGTACAGTTTCAGTAATATTTATATATATATAGCCCAGTCTTACAAAAGAGTGACCACATCGTTTCAAGGGACGGGCAAACATTGCTCACTTGCATTAAGACTAACAATCGATGTGCTGTCAGTTCAAAGTTTTCAGTTTCACTGAGAAAGTAGGTATCGTAATTACAATTATCATAAGCATAATAATTAGAAACCAATCTATTAGATTCAAATACAAATCCTACTTTCACTCTCCTATATGTTACTTCCATTTTTTTTTATTTATGAAAAACAAAGCGGACATGTGTTTGTGTTGTCTGATTCAGTATATATATAATGCTGGGTGACCACCTTCAAAATTGCCTCAATTGCCATTGCGGCAACGTTTAACCATTCGCGGACTCCTTGAACCGCGAGAAGTTCAGATCGATCACGTTTGCCTGAGGATTCCTCGGGCCCGAATACTGCTTAAGTTTAAAAGTATACGAGCCATAGCTAATTTCAATCGGTGCTGATGCGTAAGTGGCAATAGGCTGGGGCTGTTTCTTGGTGGTTTGGATGTTGAAGTCAATGGAGATTGGCGCATCACATGGCATACTTGCGCGTCCATTCACGTGCCAATTCATTATACTTCTCCCTGTCGGTTTTGTATATCCTGGCTATCTCTGGTACCAGTGGGTCATCTGGATTTGGATCACACAGCAAGGAGCATATTGACAATAACACTGAAAAATAAAATTAATAATATTAAAGTGCTATTACAGAATATATCTTTTCAAATGCATGTCGCATAGAACACACATACCCTTTGATATAGTGAGTGCGGGAGACCATTGAGATCGTAGGATATCCAAGCAAATACTTCCATTACTGTTAATATTGGGATGATAGATTCTAGTCGTGAATGCCACCTGTAAATAAATGATTCTTTGTAATGGACATTGTGTCTTTTATCTCTACAATATAAAATTAAAATTTTTGTCTGCACATTGTGACATACCTTAGGTGGTTTAAACGGGTAATCTGTTGGAAAGTGTATTGTTAGGAAAAATACTCCTCCTTGATACGGACTATCGGGCTGCAAGAGAAAATTAAAACTTATGTGTACAATATATTATATATTCTATAATAAAATTCTACAGATCAACTTTTGTAATAATCTTGTATTTATTATCTTAACAAAATATTAGGAATATAAGAACTACAAAGTATATAACGTATATAATATCAATAATCATCTATTAATAACTTCATCATATTTTAATATAAGTAAATATTAAACAGTTATAATTTATACAAAGAAATTTTTATGTAGAATGTTAAAAATTTGTATAAAGTAATGTGTCACTTACTGGTCCCATGATTGTTGCCTGCCAGTGGAATACTGAAAAAATATTAGGTTAAACAATTACACAAATTTTCATTAAATCATGATGTAATTATTTTATTTTTGCTTTTATAATACATTAATATAATGATCATTTTTTTCTAATTAAAAAAATCGAAATAAAAAATTCTAATAATAAAAGTGTTCCCGTTTCAGGTTTGTGATTCATAATTTAATATATGAATATAATATTTATTTTACATTATTTTAAATATTCATTTATTGTAAACTTAATACTTACAATCGTCTCCTACAGGTCCAGCCGAGCATTGTGCTGGCGGATCTCTACCAAGGTCCTGAAGTTCCTGAAATTATAAACACAGATAATGTAACGTTACAAAAATTTTTTTAAATTTCATATATCATAAAGTATCTATTGATATTTCGCAATTTATAAGAAATAATACGATACATAATATCCAATTATGAATATTTTAATAAATATTTTAATTAGCCAGAGTAGAGATTTAAAATCCATAATTAAATCTTACTTAATTTTCAATATATTCTACCAACAATTCCAATCATGCCATTATTCTATAAGTAGCGTTGATATTTCTAAACATACATACATAATTCATACAGTCTCTTAGCAATATATATACATATAGAATCTTCTAGATAATTCATGTACATATATAGTAATTGAATGAAATATTGCATGACAATGGAAATTTCCAAGGCTATGCAATATGTTCAAAACAAAGTTATTTGTTGTTTGCAATCTCATCTACAATATCTTTATAACAAAAAAACACAAATCATACTAATTGCAATATATTACGAGTATCGTACAACCCTACGATTATCAATATCGTTGCAGCGCCATAGATGAACAAGACAAAATAAAAGTTATAGCTTTTCGCTGGACTTTACAACCTCGATCATAATAAATAATAATAATAAATCAAATAATAATAAATCAAGCACTGCAGTCGCTCCATAGTCCATTCTGTATCAATCGTTATACAAATGAGAAATCAAACATTGTTGGCACTCGTAACGGAGGCATCGTGTCAAGTAATTCACTTTGTTATACACGCATCTCTAGGCTTTCACAGTAGGCCACTGAAAAAGGTATGTCGCGAGCACCACGAGATACCTGTGTACGATGATAAAGGCACAAAAGAGCAGCGAGGAGCACCGAAGGAGGAATCGCGAGAACGATCTACGAATCGGCGTGGGTGCTCGCGCGCACGCGGACGCACGTCGCGCGTTATTTCCACGGAAATCTCGCGGAACACGAGCACACAAAATCCGGGTCCGGGTTTCTCACTGTCACCGAGCCCGGCTGACGCAAGGGGCGTTCGCGCGGCACCTAGATGCGCACGGCCGCCATCTCCGGAGCACGATCGTCGCGGTCGCCGTCGGCGACGGCGACGGCGAGGAGGCCGCGGCCAGGTGATCGTTCCAGCGCTCGCGCACACTGCCTTCGCACCAGCTCGGCGAGGGACGGAGAGAGAGTGATCGTTAAGGGGCGTACGGCCGGGCTCGGCGCACGACAACGCCCGGCCGCGTGGCCGCGCGGCACGAACGCCAACCGACCTCCACGTACCTTATTAATTCGCTTTAAAGCCATTTGACGAACTGTGTGTTGATATTAACTGGCCGCAAAACCAGACAGCGATACCCGCTTGCCGTGGATCTTTGATTAGGGATTGCAAGATGGCTGCCTTCTAAACGTAGCTACTGCGCTGGTCAAGCGCTGGTCTCGAGCGATTCGCGCACCGTCGAACACGCGACGCGTCACGTTTACGGGCTGTCCGCGCGGCGGAATCTCACGGCGGGTCCGCCGGTCGTATTTTTATCGCGATACTTTTTCGCCACCGCCGAAACGCTTCGCGACGCGGCCTTTAGATCTCGCGACCCGGGATCACCGTTGGATTTCCTTTTATCGGCAATCAGCGGATTCCCCCAGCGTACACGCGCCACCGCCGACAGATGACGCGGCGCGACGATCTGGTTCCGGCACGCGCACCGTGTATCTCGTTGCGTACACTGTGGCGTCGAAAGTAAGATCCAGAGCGATCGAAAACGATTCCCCGGGATGAGAGGGAAGTGTCGGAATCAGAAAGTGCGAATAAAAATTTTTTTCTCTCCCGATTGCCTCTACTTTTGCGCGGCGTTCGAGATGTCTCCCGATACGCTACGACTAGACAGAGGAATGACCTTGCCCGCTTATTGCTTGTCATTGTAGCGAATGCTTCAAATAGATTACTCACGCTCGTGCCTCAAAGATATTGTCATGCTTTTTGATGAGAAATGACAAGTTATATTTCACGAGAAGGCAACAGTCGGTAAACAATAGCAGGAACGACAGGAATCTGATTTACATTGACAAGCTCAATAAATATGCGCGATCACACGATTCCTGGGCGAAAATAAAGATTGGAGCGTAAATGTCGCACAACGAGGAAAATGCTAAACGGTTTTTTTTTTTTATGAAGATTTATATTTGAGAAAACCGATTGGAATTATGACTAAGGTATATGACACACGTCATTGCATCCCTGAAAACGAAAATAAAGATTGGAGTCGAATAAAGAGGAAAATGATAGAAGCGTAAACGAAAATAGAAAGCGTACGTCACTGTGTCCATTGGAGATTGAAGATAGCGAATTAGAGATTAGAAGATTAGAGATTCGACTAGTCAGATAATTTTAATTTTAATTCGTTTCGTTCTGATTGGCTGAATTATAATCTTTTGATGTCTAATTTGCGATCCTCGATCTTTGTAGTGTTCCACCACTGCTAGTTATAGCTTCATTCATATGATGACTAAAAGATGACTAATTTTGGACATCTTTTCGTCGTCTTGATTACGTCGTGTAAAATTAGATTATATTTTGGCATATAATTTCCAAAAATATCAGATCTCTAAATTAATTTTCAAAATTAATTAAGAAATTGTATTGTCAAAATATATTAATTTTCGTCATGGAATGCTCCCATTTTCGCCTTCATTTCGTTATCATGGAAATTCTATAATATTGTGACTATTTTTCTATCCTGTATAGTTTTTATTTACGAGAAATGTAACTATATCGCGTCCGTTTAGTGGCGGTGTCGCATGCTGTTCTCGGATTAGCGACTTTATCTTTTTTATGTTATCTTTTTGGCACAACGGAAAGATATATCTTTTAGTCGACTTTTCATTTTGTCGAAAAGACAACAATAGAAAGACAAAAAGATGTTTTTTTTAAGTTGTCTTTTCAGCAAAACGAAAAGATGTCTATAAGATGTCTTTTAGTTTTGTTGAAAAGATAACTTAAAAAAGACATCTTTTGTCATATTTTAGATATCTTTTCACTTTGTCGAAAAGATAACTTAAAAAAGATAACTTTTAGTTATCTTTTAGTTTGTTGTCTGGAATGTTATGAGTCGACAGAAATCAGAAGTTGATGACAAAACTGTAATTTCCGAATTTTTTTTTCGCTTTTTATATAAAATCGGTCAATTTGAACTACATTATCGTCTATATTTTAATTGTGGAAAAGGAATCAAAAAGAATAATTGGAAAATGTAAATAATTGGAAAAATAATCGCGTTTAGTTGGTAAAACAGACAACTTCAGCATCCTCAGTCAGGTAACAGGAAATTGTAATTAAAAAACTTTTTTATAATTTTTGTATTGATTTGTATTTGCTCATATTTATTTGCATTTTTTTTTTTGAGAAGGATTTTTCATTCTGCATAAGGAAAGAGAAAAGTACGTTTGGTTGATAATATAGATAATCCCTCCAGAGGATCCTAAAGTCATCTGTTTTATCAACAAAATGCGATTTTTTTAAAAACGCTATTTTTCTAATTTTCACACAAATTTAAAAATCCTTTTCTACAATTAAATTATAAACAATAACAAAGAAAAACGACAAAAAATTTTTCAATTGTTCAATTTTTGTTGTTTATTTTTATAAAATCGACCAGTAAATGCTTCGTTATTGTTTCTAATTTAATTGTGGAAAAGAATATTAAAATTTGTAAAGGCAATTAGAAAAATAGCATTTTTGAAAAATCGCATTCTATTGGTAAAACACAAACTTAAGACTTATTGTAAACTGGAACTACTAAAGAGCCTTTAAGAGGTAAACCTCTTTTACGTTTCATTGTTTTAATTTTCGCTTCCTAGAAGCTTCTGTCACTCTCTCCTTACATTCGATTTACGCTCCAATCTATAGGTTTGTCCACAATGCCCCAACATGCTTCTATTTGTTCCAATACGCTCTATTCTATAATGTACGTAACGTAATACTATAGATTGGAGTATGTTGGAGCGAGTAGGAGCATGTTGGAGCATGCAACGCGACCTTTTATTTTCGTCAGGGATGCAACGTGCGTCATATGCACCGGTTCTTTAGTTATGATTCTAACCGGTTTTCTCAAACAAAAATTCTTTTAGAAAAAAAAACATTTTCCTCGTTGTTCCTTCCTTGTGTGTACTGAGATATTTTAGATAATATCTTTTGCACATTAAAAGTTGCTCGTAGCTTCAAGATAATGACGCACTCGAGGCCTTTTCGATATATCTATAGTATGATGCAATGAAACGCGGCGAATATTCATTACAGAAATTGATCTGTCATTCGGAATTGATCTATAATTATATAATAACCGTCCTATATGTAATATCACGATTCAAGATGGTTCATGTAACCATACATCCATCTATCTATAAATTCTTTACAGTGCTCTAAGATGCTCATCAATATTTAATATCAATTTTATGAAATTGCTTGGCAATTTAATTTGTGATATTACGTATTCCACAGCTTCTTCAACTTAGAATTGTGTTTCAAGATCGATAAATAATTGGCACGCAATTTGCATGAAAATTGTGAAATTCAATGCGAAAATATTAGGCATTAAGATTTATTTTGGCTTTCTTTATTATTTAAATTGCATCATTCACTTATTTAACTAACTCAGTTCATTTCAACTTATTACTATCTGATTTTGATCATTTATATGTTATTTATGTAATTTAAAATGAAATCAATAATACGATAAAAGTGAAATAATATAATATAATATAATATAATAATATAATATGTATAACATAGTATAATGATGTAATTTTCATGGACAATACTAGTCCGCTACGGAAAAAATTACAGAAAACTAGATAGTTACAGTTTTGTATATAAACTGCCAAATAATAGCTCAGGTTTACAGACTAAACTGGGCTAATAAACAAATAATTTATCGAAACTGCTCGCGTCCACGTTCACGTCGATCGTTCCCTTCACTCTCGCGACATGGGGTTGGAAAAGTAAAAAAGAATAAATCAACAAGTACAAAAGTCAACCACTGAGACTATGCCGGGCACGGCGGTACGCGGCAGACTCCAACAGCTATGTACGTGCCGCATCAAAGTATACACACATCAGAAGAAAAGGACAAGGGACCGTTGCAAAAGGAAGAGACAGGTCTTTGTGTACAATCCGGAGGAGGAGATCTGGCACGAGCCCTACATGCATTCGCTCCGCCGCGAGTTCTCGGACGAGTCCGTGCTGTGCGACTCCAAAATCGAGCTACCCTGGAGAGACATCGCCCTACCGACGATGGGCATGAGGATTCGTTCCGACGTGACCTCGACGGCCGTCGAGGCTGATCGGGAGGCGGACGAGGCTGAGACGAGGACCATCGACGAGAAGCGAGAATCCATCGGCACCATGGCGCTGCCGTGGCAGGATCTGTTGATCACGGAGACCTTGCGGAGCACGTTGGACGACCCGGGGATCTGTGACTCCTCGGTGGAGATACCCTGGGCCGACCTGGCCCTGGAGAAGCCGATGGAGATACGCCCGCCAAAGGAGGAACAGATCTGTGCGTCCGACGACGTCGAGATCCCCTGGGACGAGATCCTGGTGCCACGCAACATCGTCATCAAGTCCGAGAGGAAGCGGAAACACCCCTCGTCCGATAAACCACCGCGTCCGCGTGTCGACGTGACGTGCATCTCCTGCGGCAAGTCTACCTGCTGCGCGAAAATACGCGCGAAAACCCACTCGAAAACTCACTCGAAAACTCATACGAAAACCCATATTCCAGGTTCCAATTGGCTCCTTACCTGCATGTAGGGCTACGCGTAAATATTTAATTGTTGATGCGATTAAATTTCTTTTCGATCCGAAAAAGTTATCGCTTCAACATCGATGTCGCTTTTCTGAAACAATTTCGCTTGTTTTCACCGCAAACACCATGTTTACGTCAAACATTCGTAAAAGAGAAGCGATATTATTGACTTTCGAACAGAAATTACGCGGATATGCGATAAGATTGCATGTTGTAAAATTACTGAGAAAAAAATCTGATTTGCATTTTAAAAAGTCCTTAGTCATTTTGCTCGCCGGATGTTGCGCTAATAGATTATTATCTTTTTTTGCGATCCTTACATAATAAAGAAAAGTAAGAACCTTGAGAGCAGAAAATGCTTTTGGAATCAAAACGAATTCATTTAATTCATTGTGTACGAAACGAAGGAATTTCTCCTTCGAAAATTTATCTACGAAACGACTGTGAAAATGACAATATCGATTGAACGTGAAAGGTGCATTTATTTATGGTTTTGTGAAATCGTATAAAAAGAAACACTTTTTCCTCGTTAAAGGCTATCGCACGCAAAAAAACTTAAGCAGTAAAACTTAAGCAATAAGCGAATCAACCAATCACACTCAAGAATTTAAGGCGAAATGTAAGCGGTAGCCAATCAAAACTGTTGATTTCCTTACTGCTTACGTTTTACTGTTTTTTTGTGGGCGATAGCATACACGTGAGCGCGCGGCTTACCAGCGGAGCGAAAGCCGGCGCCGCGTGAAGTCAGTGGCGCCGTCTTCGGCAGCCGTCGGGTCCAGTCGGTTCTCGTGATTCGCCGCGGCCAGTCGGCACTTGTCAGCGTACGCGTTCGGTGGTACGTCGCGAGCAACGCGCGAGAAAGATGCGATCGCGGGCGTCGGGCGCGCAACGAAAATGGCGTTGTGACCGAGCGTGAGCGTTGCCGTCCCGCGTATTCACGGACAGCGAGGGCCGCTCGTTGAAAACGCCGACGCGGTGGTTAGGTCCTCCCGCGGGAACAATCGACCGAGAAGAAGTGCGCCATGATCGAGTCGGGACGACGAACCCGGCGTTAGGTGGTATTTATGCAGTGTGTATCCCGAGTGTGCTTTGGTGAGTCACGCGCGTCGAGACAGGGGATCCCGAGACGGTTGATGTCTTCGTCGTCGTCGTCGTCGTCGCACGTCCGCCAACGACGACGTTGACGCGAACGATCTGAACGTCGCAACGCGACGCGACGTGACGTAACGCGACGCGACGCGACACGACGGGTGACACGCGAGTACGCGTATCCGACCGCGACGTGCATGAACCCCGAAAAGGCAGGCGAGGGATGGCCCGCGCGGCCGCAACTAGGATTCGGTGATCCTGCCCGCTCGTGACAGTTCGACGACTCGCTCCGATCCGGGCGAGACCAAGATGGCGCCACCGGCGTTTTGACACTTGCCGAAGGACGACCCGTCAGCTGGACTTCACCGCCGCCCGCAAGCGATCCGTCTATTATGAGCAGAGAATTCTACGTACCCTGCACACCTTACGTCTATCAGGTAAGATCCCGATTTGTTCCCCGTTCGCGTTTCTCGAGCCCGTCGAATCTTGCGACGTAACGTATCTTTTATGACGCGTCGCGTCCTCGGTGCCGAAGGATTCGATTTTTTGAACTTCCTTGCTCGAGATTTGAAAACGTTTAAATTGTATCGACAAGTTTTTTAGTATCGATCGTTATGCGTTCTAGGAAAAACCGACAATACTTCGGGAACGTGCTTCGTAAAGGAAAACAAAGCAAAAAATCTATATAAACATGAATTCTACGACTGTAGTTACAGTTGCATGACTGTCATGCGATAGCCATAAACATTTAGGGCTTTTTAGAATATTTATTTTTATTATTTATGTAATGACTTTGATTATAGATAGATTATACTTTTCAATTTCTTTGTACTGCAATTGCTCGTTGATATTAAGATATATCTCTAGAAGTATTTTAATTCGATATTAAGGATCTTTTTCATTTGAAATTAGCATGAAAATTAATATTGAAACTATGATAAATATTAATTATTATACAAGCTTAATTGCCATGCAAATGATAAACGTTCCTCAATATATTTACATTGCAATTCCATGAAATTATATTTTTATGAGTATTCTATTTCGTGATAATCTGTTTTTCTTTTAAAGTTATTGCGTTGAAAACGTGTAAATATTATGCATAAAATATTACGTATATAAAATGTTACGTATAAAATATTACGTATAAAATATTATCCAAGCTTAATTTGCCGTAACAAATTGTGAATTGTGCACTCCGGTAGAAGATATCTACTATTTTCTGTAATTTAAAGTCTCGTTAGCGTAACTGTTCCATAATATATTGAACATATGCGTTTAATGTGTCTGCATTACGGTATAATTGTAATGAACAAAAACCGATCGCAATGGTCGATATCGAAACGTGCAACGTTCAAATTGATAAGTAGGATTGTACCGTTGATTTGCTTCTCTTTTATCGACGATATGATTCAGATATGAGTAATACAACTAATAGGGAAGCCTCGAAGAGTTCGGATGTCCCGAATCGCCGAGATTCCGTGGATCACACATCCGTTAATCATCTCGATCGTAGAAATTCCGATAAGAAATCTCTATTCTCCGCAATGAAACAGAAGGTGAGAACATAACATTTGGGATCTCGATAATAGGAAGTTGAAAAATAGAGGAATCTGCTTAAGAGAAATCTAGATATCTTGAGGACCAAGCAACATTATATTTCAGAGCACAGTTTCGGTCGTTACAATGCGATTTATGATGCAATATCGATTCGAGAATTAATTACTATTTTTATCTCTCGTATTTCAATAAACATTTGACGTGTAATATCCAGAATATTATTATCTAAAATATTAGTACTATGTGGAGTGTTATGTAGAGTACTATCTGAAATATTATTTAGAATACCTGTATTATGTGGAGTACTATCTAAAATACTTATATTATCTAGCATTGCTTTAGAACAGTGTAAATAAATTTAACTTACTGAAAGTTTTAGAGATAAATGTCTACGCTTGAGGAATTTATGATTGAGGGGAGAGAGATATGAAGTGTGGAATATTCTATATGTGTATTTCGCACTGTAAACTTTTATATTACTCCAGTACATAATTAATATGAGTTTTCCACATTTATGTCACGTGTTTTACATACGATTTATTCGAGTTTATGAAAACGAAATGATTTGTTTATTACATTTCTATGATATAAAAATTTATTTTCCACTGTTTATCACAGTGCAGTAATTATTATTTTACATTTGTCAATTGAGGAAATTTGGACTTTATAAATGTCCAGTGATAAGATAAAAATGTATCTTGAATAATTAGACAATTATATAAGTCCGCTAACAAAATGTTAATTAGACAACTTAATTGGCTTTGCGACATGAGGGAGGGACAAAACGCGTGTTTTATGTTCTGGAGGAAACATCGTCTAATGAACACAATGCACAGATTAGATCGAAGCTGCCCAACTTTCATAATCCTTTGAAGCGTTTTATGAAATCGAAGAGTGAGAGGGAAACCAATTCCGAAGTGGAGAACGTGAATCATTCCGAAATTCGTCCGCGCGTTCTCGAGAAAATCGACGAACTCGCAAATCACGATAGTGGTAAATACCACGTTCGATATCAACTCAAAAAATAGTGTGCAAATTAATTCGATGCTTTTGTCTTTAATCAATTTCCGTCAAATTTTTTACTGGCGATGAAAAGTGGATTTTATACGACAAAAGAAGAAAATCGTGGACTGACTTCCTTCAATCAGTTATCGATCCAGTATTTACGCAAAAAAAGTTTTGCTGTGCAAAGATAAAGGCATCGAATTAATTTGTGTACACACCTAATATATATGCTATATATATACTTTTTAAATTTTTTTCTAAAGGAATACATATTTTAAAATGTTAAATATTTAGTTTACGTTCTCTCTTCATCAGCGTCCACGCTGAACGAGCAAGATACGGGAAGGAGCAATATCTCGACTTATCGATCCGAGCATCCTGTGGATGCTGCAAGGACGCGCGAATCTTACCAAGGCAGTTATTTCTCCGAAGTCGACCCCGATGAACCCTCGACCTCCGCTACGAATACTATCGTCCTCTCCGCGAGTACCTTCGATCGCGAGAGAACGGAGCTGAGTAAGATCTTACGGAATTCAGCGCTGAGTCGGATTATTTACGAGATAGATATAGAACGGGGCATCTAACATATTTGCGCTCGCGATATTTTCGGAAACGAAAATTTTGAGTCGCCGTAAATTTATCCTGATTTAAATTTGCCTGGAATATATCGTGTTTCAATTTACGACGATGAGCCGAGAATTATAAAAAAATGTTCTCTATTTAACTCGATTAAAATTTTTTTTTCTAAAAACGCGCGGTTTAATCATTTAACAAGTTGTAAATAAATTGATTAGTTGGCATTCAAAAATTACAAGGTGCGATAAATGTTCTTTCTTTAAATACTTTATGATAAACAATTATTTTTTATTTGCAATCGAAAAAATAACGATACATCTCGATCTCGAATAGTTCGACAATATTTTAAAGGTTGTTCTGCTCTATTTGGCGCTAAATCGATAAAACTGTAAGAATCAAATAGCCTTAAACGTGCGGTGGGAAATCCGTGCGCGTACGTCAGTTGCAATGTCTTACTTCCGTCCGTTTTCCCCGACGATGCGCACGTTGCAGGCGAGAATCTGCAAAGCACGACAATGACGTCGACGACTTCGACATCGTTCGGAAGCGAGATGACCGACACCGTCTCGAATTCCATGAACATCGAGGAAGTGTCAGACGCGGATTTCACGGACACGTTGCAGCGTGGCACCATTGTCGCGGTGGCTCCGATGGAACTGACGTTTTCCGCTCAATTAGGGTACTGCGATCCCCCTTTTCATTTTTGTGACTCGAAAAGACTAGTATATTCTCAGTAGGAATTTCAGCTTCTAATTTTTGACGCAAAGGAAAAACGGGAAATTAAAATAATTCCTTTTTTGAAATTTCGAATAGGAGGATTAACTCTAAATTTTGGCGATGCAGTTTATAAGATAAATCTGCGTTTTTTATTGCCTAAATTCTTATTAACGCTTTGATTTTTATCGCCTACATGATATCTTTTTACGTAAATTTTTTTTTTATTGACCGGACTTGAAGTCAAATCTCGGTCCCGTAATCCCGAAGGCGTAAATATTGAATTCGCAAGAGCGCATAGACGCAGCGTTGCGGCTCGAATCCGCAAGCCCGCTCGCGTGTTAACCACGCTAAAAATCGGT
The DNA here is from genome assembly GCA_037157785.1 of Cephalotes varians. Taxonomy (NCBI): domain Eukaryota; kingdom Metazoa; phylum Arthropoda; class Insecta; order Hymenoptera; family Formicidae; genus Cephalotes; species Cephalotes varians. The sequence continues at coordinate 378,208 of JANQDE010000030.1, forward strand.
AACGGTATCACCATTGCGGTCGGTTTACATTCGACCAACGCGTCAACGACATTCGGTACGATACCCGCCGGAAACAGTCTCGACTGGTTGATCAGCTTGACCCTTATCGGCTCGTAAACAGACGAATAAATTTTCAAACAAGGTGCTTCGCTGCTTAAGAATTGCACGCAATCGTATTTTAAAGAATACCATTTTCTAGTACATATCTAAAATCATACATGCTTATTACATATTGCGTGTGCAAGAAAATTGTAAGAAGAACATTTTCTAATATCATACATATTTAAAATCACAAACGTGTATAATAAGAAAACTGTAATAAGAACATTTTCTAGTATCATACATATCTAAAAATCACAAATTATTACACACTATGTTTTTGTACCAATGTTTCTACACATTATTTTTTTTAGCATTCTTATTACACACATGTGTATTTTATGATGTGAAAAGTTACAAAATTCAGAAGGTTGATTAAATATCCACTAATGAGTCTATTTTTTTAGTATTTGAGTATTTTTAATGAGTCTATTTTTTTACATACTATAATAAGAACTATAATAAAAACTAAAGAAATGGTATTAGAAATATTGGTAAGAACAGAAACTAAACTTCAACTTGCAAGATTTGTCTTAAGAAATATCATACAAAAAATAGATTCACTAGTGAATGTTTAACTACCTTCTGAATTTTGCAATTTTTTAAAATACATTATAAAATAGACGTAGAAGTCTACAAGGTGCATTATAGATTCATGTAAAAACTTTTTCTGTAAATATGTTTTGAAGCGAAATGTTGTGTTCACAAAAATATTTATCAAGAAATATGGAATATTTCAGTTTATAAGCACATATATATATATATATATAAACACACACACACACACACACACACGCGCGCGCGCGCGCGCGCGCGCGCGCGCATTGAACTAATTTGTTCAGATACGTTTACATTAAAGCGATTTTTCCAAGTACATTGCGTCCGCGATTCGAATTGCAACGAGTTCTGCAAGTAATGTGGGGTGTAGGACTGCACTTTCACGGCTTTGCGTTTTGCTTACTGGATCGTATGGAGATCCTATTTGATTACAGGCTATACGCGAGTGGCGGTTACGTCTCGCGGCGTGACTCATTCGCTTCGCGTACACGCGTGTACACGAGAGCGTGCTTGTATCTATCGATCACCCCGTTTGAGAAAGTTGCGTGAGGTAATGCACGTATTGAAATATTACTTTTTCTATTAAAATATGAAATCAATCATCGATAATTTCTATTCCACGCAAAGCCCTTTATCTTGATTTTATCTTCTCGATAATATGCTTCTATTTGTCATCGCTTAACACAATTTTTTWAGAGAAAGAGAGAGAGAGCGAATTGCTTATCTCACATTACTCAAATAATTTTTATTTTTAGAGGTATAAATTCACAATACAAACTTCTTTTATGACTACTTTTCAAATAATATAGATATTATTTACTATCGAATTGCATTCGTAATCTAAATAGTCTACACTTAATGTAGTGCATAGTGTTTTTGTTATTTTGATTACGAACATATATAAATATATCACAAGGCCATTATTTCAATCTATTGCCTTTTGTTCAATATCTTGTCAGCTACTGATTTAAAAAAAAAACCAAAAAAAATAATCCGATATCTGATGAAGATTAATAACGACGCGATGACAATATCAAACAAAGCGATTGTATGAAAGCGGGAAGAGAAGTACACTTTCTCTATGCGCGATATAGATAGGAATTCGAGCAAATTTCTCTTTCCGAGCTTTACCGCGGTTACTTCTTTATAGTCTCGTCTCCTGTCCACCGCAGGTTCTCTCTAATGAAGGCTTAAATTACACTTTGCCGCGGAATAACTTCAGTGATTTGTCGAGCAGGCAGGTGCATCCTGGCACGGAATATGGATTCGGGACATCGTACCATGGAGCGGTCGATCAGCTTATGTTAATGTACAGGGTGTTTCTAAATTTGTACAAGAGAAAATTTTTATTCAACTTTTTTATTAATTTTAGATTGAATTTAAGATTGAAATATTTTTACGAAGGCACGACTAAACGTTGCTTATCATATTTTGCTTTCTACATTTATTTTTCAATGTTGATGAAAATTTAAATAAGAATTCTGTCAGAATAGCAATTAGCTGAAGAATATTTTATGGTCTACTTCCGAAAATTAATTTGCGAAAGATTCTTTGTTTTGTAGTCGCATAATTGATATCTCGAAATTTTTATTAAAGAAGAATTCGTGAAAAGAATTTGTTTAGATATGATATCTATATAGATGGATAAAATATGAGCGATAAACCTGAACCACTCTATGTCTACTGGTACGAACTGTGGCGTGCCGACAAACTTCGAAAATTTTCGATCACGAGTAAACGAGGAATTAGTCGTTGTTTCGCGGTGCCTTCCGATACCGTCGATTGACTCCAGCAACGATTTCACGAGCCGTGACGTGCCGATAATTTTGATGAACAGTCACCGATATCACGCGGCTCTATTTCAGAGTAGATTAAGATTGCGTTTATACGGGCGGATACGTGTTTGTGAAAATTTATTCCAAGTAAACCGCGGTAGATCATGTAAAATTATGAGCAAGCATTTTGACGTTAATCCCCGTTTAAGCAATAGTCGCAAATTTCCACTGATCCCCCGACCTTGTACAAAATCTCTCTCCTTGTTTCCCGCGAAATTGGTATGAGTCACGATGTAAGAATTATAGGGGCATAATAAAATTAGCGGAGGCGCATGTGCGGCAGTCGGCGATACGAAAGCATAGATACGACTTTGCGTTATTAATCGATAAAAAAAATATGAACGTACGGGTGGGCTCACGTGCACGTTGAATGTACCATCGGGTTCGATCACCCGTGCACTTCGTGGGCATCTCCTAATGCGGCTTTTACCCCAGCGGGATACGGATGCGTACGTGCGTACACGCACGTATGTGTACGCGTAAGTTTGCGCGATAGCGTCTTACTTATTGCTTTAGAAAGTAAAAGTCGTCGTCCTACGATGCGCCACGCGCACGCAACGCGACGTATGCGAGGTTCCGCGTGAAACCGCGCTTCTGCACGCGAATATTCATCGACTTGTCCTCTTTGTCGATCTTTCTCGGCCACATTTCGAGCTAATATACTTAAATTACAAGAGATAAGATTGCAAGTAATTTAAAGATAATTATTTACGAAGTCATAATATTGCCGTGCAGTTGGAAAGGGATAGATAAATTCTAAGTTCAAAGTACATTTCTAATTTTTACTGTTGTTTTTTAACCTCTCGTTCATAATTAAAACATATATTCAAGAAGCAAAAATTTGCGTAATTTATGTCTTACATTTTCTAGGTATGATTGAAAAAATATCTCTTTTGATTAAAAAAAATTTCTTTTGTATAAAGCCTAATTATTAGAATAATATTTAAGCTAACTACTACACGGAAAAAATTGCTATGGTTATTACAACAATATTCTCTATGTTTGTAAAAAAAAATACATGTGAATTCAAACTATATTGATATTACAATGATTATAACTGTTAAGATAATGCCCATTCTCACACCGTTTTTACGATAAGTAACATTTGGTTCAGAACACTCTTTTATGATTGCTTCAACCGAAGGATTATTGCTATCTCTAATGTGGTCTGTAGAACAAATAATATGATTGAGAGAGATCTATAGAGTATAGTTACATGTACAGTACTGATCGTGTGATTTCAGTTTAATCATGTAGGTCACTTCCAGAGTACTGGTTGTCATAACCACTTTATATCGATAGGCGAAAAACAACAATATTATTCTGTTGTGGCAACCTTAATTTTTTTTCCGTGTATTTTCAAAAACGTAAGACAAGCTAACAGTGATCAAATCTCAGGAACGAGATTATCAGCGTGTCCGAGACGACGGCATCAAGAACGCGGGATCAAAGGATAGGTCGGGACGATCCACGAGAATTTTACAGCGGTACTATACGCACGGTGCTTCGCAAGCCGATCTGTCCGCAAAACGACGAGCCCAGTATATACTGAAGTTACATCGAGTGTTGTAATAGTTGCGTAATGTAATTGAGTAATGTAATAAATCGCGATCTGCACGCAAGGAATCTGTTTTTCGCGAATGCCATACGGATCAGTGAGCTTTGTTTCGATGAGAAATAAAGCTTTCGCATAAATAAAGCTTTCGCATAAACGCGTAAATTGTTCATTTTTGGAGGGCGCCGTTGCGGCGAGAGAGTGGAATTATGCAAGAGACAACCGAGTAACTCGTCAGAACGTTTCACCTCGCGACCTCGCGAATCCCTCCAAATCCGTTGCACGTTACAGCCGTCGCATGAGCTGTCTCTTCTACTTACGTGGAAGAGGGCTCAAGCGGCATTTTCTCGCGCGAGACACGTGCGCGAAATATCCACGAACGTGTCTCGCGTACGTTCGTGGCGCTACGCGAGACGCCGCGCGATCGATAAGAAAAGTGTTTTCGCGCGAATATTTAAGATTGCGCACTCCGCTGACGAAGCGCATCATCTTCACGCGATGCTGCATAGCCAATAATTTACGTCAGCTTCCTTTCGTTAGCCTATGGAGCGTGAAAGTTTCCTCATTACGGTGATTTGCCTGAAAATTATGCTTGTTATGAAAACAGTTACCTACAAATCGTCTCAGCTTTTAAGATGAATAAGCTTCTAATTATAGATGCTTTACGTTGATAAATTTTAATTTCAAAGATTTTTGCTTCGAAATATACGCCAAACGTAGGCGAATTCATAATTTATAAATTAACAACGGCACGGCCAATTTATATATATCAATTGATCTCGAATGTATCGAATGTCTATTTCTCTTAATAGCGTACATGGAAGTGGTAGAACAATAGTGTGCACACTGACGTCGATGTTATTAGGCACAATTATGTGTGGTTAGCGCAATCAGCGTATGCAGTGAAGTGTAACATTTATAATTAAGCCACGACTAACTGCGCACGCGTGCATGCCGTGAATGCAATCAAGAAATTGCAACCGGAAGTAATCTCTCGATGAAAAAAAGAATAAAAAAAGCGTAATGCTCGCTTAATTGACATTGATGTGTTTGCCATAATTATTTTTATGAAATGAACGTATTTCAGTCGTTATTTATTACATTATAAAGAAATCAAAGATGAATGTTAGAGTTACATATATATAATCGCATTTTCAAACAACTGATTTTATTTGAAGTTTTTTATTTTTAAGATTTTATTTACACAAGAACATTTTTACTTTTGAAAAATATTTATTTGGATCAGAACTGGAAAAAATCATGATTTAACAAAAAAAAAAATCTTTTATTTTTTAAATTTAAATCTGATATTTTTTAATTTAAATCAGATTTTTTAAATTTAAATCAGATTTTTTTAAAAATTTAAATTAGATTTATTGTTTGAGTTAATTATTTTTAGTAGTAAAAAAATAATTAAATTTTGTTTCAAAATAATAAACGTGTTATTTTTTTACTAAGCTTACTAAACTTTATTATAAACAATCAATGATTTCAAACATTATAGGATTCAAAATAGTCAAGTGAAAATCGTTAATTTTAAATAAATTTTTATTAATTAACTCTTATGAATAAAATAAAACTTATTTTTTAATGAATATATTTGAATACTTAAATTTGTATACATAATTTTTTATTCACGAAGATGAACGCATACGCTTAATTATAAAGACTTAACTCTTTTTGTTTCCTAACGCATTTCTAAATTTCAAGAAACAAGAATCGAAAAACGAAACAAAGAAGTCGCAGCACGTAGCAAATCCAGAGACACCGATATATAATTATATACAAAATATGACCAAATATATCCTTTCTTTTGTAAAATTACTGCATAGCACAGTATTAGGCATAATTAAATCTTAATGAAACTTAATTAAAATTTTAATCAAATTCGCGATTTAAATCACTGATTTTAATCAATTGATTTAAATCATTCCAGCATTTGGATTCTATTTGTATTTTTAGGATTATTCATGTTTGAAGATTTTATTGCACATATATGACAAAGCATATGTGAAGTTAGCTCCAAACTTTAAAAAAGCGTTATTAATAAAACAATTTTGAAAACGGAAACTCTAATTGTTAACTTATAATAACTTTCAACTAGAAATATGCAAACGAAAATCTATCATTAAAGCTATTTCAATCTAATTTGCTAGTTGACTAGTGTGAAGTTGGCTTCTCTAAAATTGTTTTATTAATAACTTTTTTACTAAACGTGCATAATGATGAACAATTGAATAAGTTACAGAAAGTTAGAGTCGGAGCACAGACTCTTGCACAACGCATAAGACATAAAGAAACTCAACCAATCACAGTTCTTCATTTCTAGGAAAAGAAGGAAATAAAAATATTCTGATTTGTTAATTTTTATGCCTTATGCGTTATGCAAGAGTGTGCTTCGGTTCTTAATTTTTTTTAAAACTGAGGCTAACTTCACATGGATGACAAGCGAAAGGAAGTTTAGAACTGGAATAAGCTTGAGTTAATGATTTAATAGTACGAATTGAACAAACAATCCGTTCTAAAGAGTGAGAAAAAGAAAGAGAGAGTAACGAATACGCGTGAACGTTATGAACATTAGGTGCTCGCGCATATGTGCCGATTAGAAAGCGAGTTACGCGAGCGCGCGCATCTTTGTCGCGTTCATTATCCATGTGGTGTCGGTGATTCGCCGGTAATTTCTTTTTTTTTTGTACCCATCTATTCGTTTACATAAACGCGCACGACGATGAGAGAGGCAACCGAGACAATGATTGAGAATGCTTTAGCGTTCAGACTACGTAGCGTAGTCGACACTACAACGGCTTACGATGTAATTCTGTTATTGCGAAATGCGATTATATAATCGGCAGTTTAGTCGATTTGTTTTTTTACGGAAAACATAAATTCTTTAACTTGAAAAAGATTAACGCTGTAAATAATCTTGTCAATTTCGATTCTGCGAGATTAATTTTATTAAAAGAATTATTGTTATCGATATTTAATTCTGTTTGGATCTTTTTTATGTATATTTGAAAGATAGTGATGTTATTCGAGATTGCTTTGAAATAGACTTTTTGTCACTCTGTTAAACCAGCCAATTATTCAATTTACAATTGGCGAATTCACTTCGAATGAATGACAGGAATTATTCAGCGCAGTGCAGTTACATCATTAATTGTACCGATCAGAGTTGAAGGGAATTTTATACGATCAATGATGCTTGATTCGTAACCAAATGATTCGACATAATTACGCGTTTGTTGTACGTTCTCTATCCATGCAGTTTGCAACGAAATGGCGTTAAATGATAATACTGCGATTGTTACGTAGCAGTGTCCATTGTTCTCGCAGATAACGCGTTCCTGACATTGAAAACGATTCACGAGTTGACGGCATGTGGCTTGAGAACCATTTTTCGCGTGACGCTTAACATGACCATGCTAATGTGATTTTAATTTCGATGATGCGACATTTTCGCATTAAATTATTACAGACTTTTATTTATGACGCTACAAAATGATACGAAGGTGCAATTTGTATAGTATATAACTATAATATTAATATATTGTAATGGGTGTAATGTATATTAGTTATATATAACTATTATAATTAGTCATGTATAACTAATTAATTAGTCGTATATAACCATTAGTTACATAATTAGTTATGTAACTAATATAATATTATAATTAACAATAAATTAGTTATATAATTAGTATATATAATTAATTATAATTAATATATATTAATTATAATTAATATATATTATTTGTTAATAATTAATCAGCTATTTGTACAATATATAACTAATTGTATAACTATAACTATAATATTCTAGCATATTCTACTTAACTTAATTCTCTATGAAACACCATGGCTTTCTTCTGTATTGTGCTGTATACTTCATACGTTAAAATATTTGATACTACTCCCTATGGGAGTCAAACACCTCGGTCACCGCGACCGCAGGATGTACGCATAGTAATGTTTGTTAGTAGAAGCCCAGGAGGTTTCACCGCCGCGCTTTCAACGGTATGTCTGCTGTGTGTAAGAATGGTTTGCATTTCACCAGAGAAACTCTTGCGGGCAACGAGTCGACGAAATCGTCTTACATTCGCTTTCCATCCTTCTCGACGGCTTTGTCCTTGTTCGCGACACGCCCTTCGCTCGCGCGGATGTTCCTTTTTACGGATTGTCACTCCGTCTCGGAGCAACATGATCTCGCGACACGACGCGCCATGTGGTCTACAGACGAAAGCTCCTCTCGCCTCACATATGTAACACCCTTTCTTCTCTAGTGTCAATATCCTTCACGGATTTAACACGTTTAACCTTTTCGAGAGGATCATCTCCATATTTTAACTCTTACACCACTATGTAAAAAAACGGGACTATCTTATCCGTACAAACGGGACTATTTCGAATCCACTGTTTCATTTAAAGTGATTCAAAAAATCCATAAAAATTTATGAATATACTTTCAGATTTGTAGAATAAATGTTTGTACTTTATTTTAGAAAAAGATAAAATATAAGGAGTGGGGGGACTTTTTAAAGTTACGAGAAATTTTCATGGATAGAAATCGGTCGGACTCGAAATACCCCCATTTGTACAAAACGGATTGAAGATCATAATATCTGTAAAAAGCATTTTATATCCTTGATCTTAGTATGCATCTTTGTCAATTTCGATAAATTTTGTGATATATTAAATATAATCGATATATTGACAATAGCGGAGAAAGAACGCTCTAGTTTTGTTGATAAAGATTCATCAAGAAGAGAGTGTAGATCGCGGCAAGTTTGTTTTATTACCTGTTTCCCGGGTCGTCTCGCTCGATAGAATCACGGTTGGAAAATTCATCATCCGAAAGTGGGTTAATAACGACTTTTTTCGCTTCTCCCGCGGGAAACGAGAGTGTTTCTGAATCCGCGTGATCGAGACATTCGCAAAAGAGTAATCTGATGAAGATAATTGTAGATTGAGTCTTAATGCTTTATAAAGAATTTATATTCCCGTTTGCGGCATGAAGCATATTTGATTTTCTTTGAAAGTTATCGATGACCTCCCGTGTAGCGATGCGTTAAGAGCCGAACACGTTATACATTTATCAGCAATGAATTTGTGATATATATTCTTGTTGTATAAACATGGAGGTTCAACAGGTATAATTTGCCATATTAATTCATGCCAATCTGAAAAAAATTTTATAGATAGTAAATTATACGTTACGGACGAATGATTTTCTAAGATGCTTTTACTTCTGTCTTATTATTTATGGAGCTGTATGAAACAATTGACTATTAAAAATTGAATATAAGTTGAATATAATTTGAATATTTGATGAAATATCGTACGTAAAATCTATACTTGCTATTTTGAAAGAAACTTCTGCTTATTTAACATAAAAGAAATTATACCATTTTTATGTCGTTTTTTGCCTGTAGACTAAAGATTTATAAAGATGTATAAAGATGTATTTAACTTTTACGGCAATTAATTCGAAAGTTGCGCTCACCTCGAAACGTACGCAATTTTAATTTCATTAAAACGAGCTCTCATCGACGCGGAATCGCCTTCTTTTTTTCCGCTGCGATGAAGAAATTTCCGCTTGTGAAATTGAGACTCGAGATCGCTATAATTAAGTCTCTTTTCATCGAGTGTCGTCGCATAGTAAGAAGAAAATGGAAGAAGGATTTTCAAACGCTTCGATAAAATTACACCACTTTTATGAGGTACTCTTAGTTACATACACACGGTCGTGCGTGTTAAACTTCATTTAATTTATTTTTTGCACGCAGTCGAATCGCTACAACTGCGACGGTTAAATATACTTTCTCATGTAATGGATGATCATTACTTTAATGGAAATTATATGCAATTGATCGATGATTCTCGATTACGATGTACTCTTAAAATGCAACTAACCACAGGCATCTCCTTTAAATGATTTAAATGCTGTTAGGTATCACAATGTAAAAATGTAATTCTGTCACATTTTATTTTTTGATATATTTTTTGCATTTATTTCTCTGTAGATATTTAGTTAAAATTATAATTATTCAATTTTTAATATTAAATATATTTTAGACTATTTTGGACAGAAAAAAGAGGAAAACAAATCGAAATTAGATCTAAAATTGATGTTATAAAATCAGTGTAGAGTAAAAAATGCCTTTATTATTTATTGTGTTTTTCGAAATTTGATATGTGCTAAAATATAATTTTTTTTTATTAAATATCTATTACAATAAATAATCTTTTTAAAAACATTATTGACGAATCTGGATGACAATTTTGAGAGACGAATTTTTGACATACTAATTTTTTTACATGAATGTCTCTATCAATGTTTTATATTTAGGAAATGTTTTTACGTTCTCCGATCTTTAATTTGTGAAAATTCGCGCTTGATCGCGAGTTTAGTTTTTTTTTATCTTTACTGTAAATCGACTTTATATGCACTCGTCGTTATGCCAACACGAAGCTGATTCTACCAGATACATCGGCGTATTTAATTATCTGACATTATTGAAGAATTTTTACTGCTCTCGCAGTACATCGATCGCGAAGTATTTCAATCGTGAATGTCTCCAACTCGCCCGTCGAATCCAATGTGGCGCGACGGCCGGCCCCGTGACAAGTTCCTCTTCGCGACACGAAGCTTCTGCCGTAATATGTGTGTCAGCGTGTTAACTATACGTTCATCCAACGTGTCGTGCGACCTGTTTTCTTGTTTTTCAAAAACTACTTTTAGCAAATCATTCTTGCAGTATTCTTGGAGTACTCCGCACTGTGTCCCACGGAATTACGGAAGTCATCGCGCGTTCAAGGTTGTCCGCAATTTTTAATTCATGGATATTAAATTCTTGATCTTAATTCTCACCTACGGCCATGCCAGTACGCAAAAAAAGCGTATTGTACTTCCCGAAAAATTCGTCGAAAAAAAGCCACTAGCGAGTTCTTTCGAAAGACGGCTCCTTCATGCTCTATCGCCCGTCCTTGATTTTATTCAGCGGTAAAAAACGGGAGAAAAAAATATCCTCTTTTTTTCCACGAGTAGATCCGCGTGGACCCCCGGTGCTTTTATTCGCACTGCGTCGTTTCTCGGAGCTGAAAGAACGCAGGTGAATGTCGAGCGATCTCCGCGAGTCGGCGAACCGGCGTTCTCGCATTAACGAGAGCCCTCGGAGATTTTCTCCGCACACGGCGCGAACTATACCTCTGATTCACTCGCACTGCCATGACGCGCCGTGTTGCGATACGAGCGAATTTATCGTTCGACGATAACCGGCAGCAAATGCGGAATGCGCGTTCACGACCGGCGAGTCGAAAAGCGGGCAAGCCGATAAATCGCGGTTAATAACGGTGAACAGGCGCGCGCGTGTAAGGTCGGCGGTGTCTCGAAACGCTTTCGATCTTGCGATTAGTAGCGCGACCCTATAGCGATAGCGACGTACTCGTGAATTGTGACCAAATTGAATAATACCGCCGACTCGACGCAGCCACGCTAAGGTGGTGCGTCACGCGGATTATTAATCGCGCGTACGCTGCGCGCGGAGCCGCGTGCAATAATTTCCAATTAAACCGCGGAGGTCAGGGTGCCGACCCGCGGACATAAAATCCGGATCGGGAAAAACAGTTTTTTAAATCGCTTATATCTCGCACGAGGTTCATAGTTTACCACGTTGAATAAAGTCGCACTTTTTAATTTCGTAATTGATTTTTCTTGATGCCTTTGTTTAACGATCATTCACTACTGATGCATTTATCCATCTTTTTTCTTTTCCTCTGGCACATTGTTCGTACTTCGCTGTCTTTGGAGTGTCCATTTTGAGGCGATTGAACGAGAGAATGCTCGTTCTTACAGCATCCAATCCGCATTGAACGCGGAAGCTCGTTTCGCACCGCCATACGTTGATCTGTCGTTCGGCGGAACTGGTTTTGTCGTCGGACAAGATCAAGGCTCGATCGTTGGCGATCTATTAACAATCTATTTCGAATGCGTGTCAACGGCAATCAGCGATTGACCGATCTCGGCCCGGATTTTTCCGCTCTCGCGTGGAGTAGCGGTCAATGCTGGATCCGCACGCGATTCACGCATTCCTGGAGCCTAACGTATCGATACCTTACGTGCCTCCTAACCAGCATGATGGGATAGATGACTCGTAACTAGTGTTGCGAATATTCCGCTACTTTATTTTTTTCCTGCCATAAGCTGCTAATGCTCTATTTCTTCGGAATGTAATATATATATACACGATACGATACTATATATATATATATATATATATATATATATATATATATATATATATACGATATATTTGAAGTTCTGCTCTGTGAATTTGACACCCGATTGTAATAAAGTATACTTTTAGATATGCGTTTGAGATAATTTACATAAATTCTCAAGGTAAATCGAAGTCAGAACAAACAATTTTTTTAGTTGATTTTAATATAACGTGAGATACTGTCCGGAACTTTGCCTAGGATACATAAAGATTCGTGTTCAATGCCGACAGAAAATGAGTCAGACACGTTTCTTGTACATTTAGAAATAAATGCTAAGAACACGGATACTCACTGAATCTCAACATTTTCTACGAGCCGTTTAGAATAAATTGCTCGAATTAAATATAAATCTTAGCTTTGCACAATTTTTTTTATTTACGTGATAGCCCTCGGAGAAACATAAAAATATTTTCGATAGGTATAATATCCTACGTGGTCGTAAAGTGACGATGATTGTGACTTTCCTTTCGCCAAATGAAGCTCGTAATAGACCTTATTTGAATATAAAAATCGTTAGATATCGTTTTACTAGATGCTAGATGCATTCCCGTGATCTCGCGTGCTCGATCGGAATTTACAAGATACCCAGAGGCGACGTGTACGCGCGATACAAGGCCGCGAATCGTTCTCGCCGCACGTCAAAAATAAATCATCGGTCTAGGCCTTCCTGCGGCAAGGCGCAAGGTTGCGCGAGCAACGAACCAAAGAATCGTACCGGCGACGTGTCTTCCTCTCACTTTTTTTTTCCACTCGCGTTCCATGGCATTCGATTTCATGCGATAAATCGATCGATCGTCGATTGTTCCCTGCGTTTCCATCGCTTAGCGCACTTGCGAGAACTTTGCGTTAAAAGCTAAATATATCTGCAACGCGCTATTAATAACTTTCGCTCATTTGCAACAGTCTGTAAAGCCATGTAAGCGTGCATTAATCTTGTGCAATTGTTTCTAACCTAACATGTATAACTTCGATATATTACGTATTACACTTTAATGAAATTTCAAGTTGTGGAATCATAAAGGTCTACAGGTCGCTAGTCAATTTTCAGTCGCTGCAAGATCGCGAAAAATTGCTGGGGATGCTAGAAATCGCTGTGAATTTTAACTACTGTGTAACTTTAACGCTACTGTGATGCAACAATTTCTTACATTAATTTGTTATATATTGATACATTAGTTTAAATTATGTCGGGTATGCGATATTAATTAATAATTGCGATAGTAATTAAGCTCTCCTATAATTAAATTGAATTTATTTTATGCTAATGAAGAGGAACCTAAATTATATCGCAATATGTTAAAACGTCGTAGATAACGTGCGGCTTATGGCTTTTTAATCGCGAAATTGCAAAATTATTAGTAACGTGATATGTCACGCGTTAAACCATCAGCAACTCGCATCCATCATTAACAACCGTGAACTCGCTCTCACGGCATTTCTGTCTTACTCGGCCTTTAATGATAAATTCTGATTAATCTAATTAGAGAATGTAACTCGCTCGTACCGTTACGTACCCCGTTGTATGCGTTTCCAATTAAATCCGCAGCGCGCTTAGGGACGCCTTTCGCGCGGGCACGTATGCCATAATCGTGTACGCCGCGATCCGCGCCGGGGTATTGGAGTGTGATTGATACCGATCGGTGATTCTGCGATACTGTTAGGACGCAGTTAACGGCGGATCTCGCGCGACACGGCTCGTTAATTGGCCAACCGCGATATTACCGCGATCCGGAACGTGGGTGGTCGATTGTACTGCGACCGTTACGCATCCCCCATGCGATCCTGCATGCGTAATTAGCTGATGTATATACGCGTGCTAATGAGAAGACTAGATTTTCGTGCAAGCCGGCTCAAATCGCCTGTCAATTTAAATCATTAACGTCAATAATAATTTGTCAAGCTTTTAATATTTTTTGCTTTAGTATCTTGAGATTTTTTTCGAAGGATTTTTTCTAAGATTCTAGATAATTTGAGATTTTTTCCGATATCGATTGGGCATTTTTATCGTGTGTCTATTGTGCGAAGATAAAAAATCAGATTACTCGCATTCTTTTCAATGGATTTCCGGCTTATCTTGTTGTTATTTGTAAACATGAGAAAAACGCAAATGCCATCGTACAATACGTATAATATACCTGCGTATAATATATACGTATAATATATATAAATTAATATATTTCTGTCACAAAGAAGTTTGAAATCATTTTTTTATATCTTCTACCTTAAACAGTTAGTTCATTCTGAAACTTTCAAAAATTCAATTTCTTTTCTTAAATTAATAGTTTCGAATCTTAAGAATATAGATACAAATATCAAAGAGGCTAAATGTCGGTCTTGTAATATATAAAAATCTGCGGCGTATTTTGGTGCCCAATAATATTTTAAATCTTTACATCCCCTGCTCATGCGAACTGCGTGCCGCAATTCGTTTTGAGACACAGCGCAAGCCGGAAACAATCAACTCACATATTAAATTGATAAACAATTTAATAATTTTTTATGCTAAGAAGTATCTATTATATTATTCCTCCCTTTCCGAAAAAAATTATTGCGAAAAATAACACTTCAACCGGGATTCTTGGATCTCCCAGCATTCCGTGCGAGCGGAATCTATCAATTCGACTATCGAGGCATATATGATATTTTTCGCAATAATAATTATATGTTAGTTGAACATTTTTTTTCAAGCGACGTATTAAATACAATAATATTTGAGAATATAGAAGAATCTTAAGAACATAGAATTTTTTATCCGAAAGTAGAATTCCAAATATTAACGAAGATACAATCGATTATGTCGAGCGGTGCACAGCACCGTGTAATAGATGCCTCCTAATGGTAAAGAGGTCATTTTGACGGCAAAATCGCTCCGAGAAGCCAAGGAAGATACTTTAGAAGGCTTTATTGTATGACCCCGATATTACTGATTAAAGGTAAAATCCCAAAATTATTTTATAAAAGAAAAACCTTAGAACTATCGCGTTTTCCTCAGAATGGTGTTTTCAAAAACGGTGAACACTAAAAAACTACACAAAATTTAATCCAAATGCTTTGAAATTTTGCTCAGTTGTCGATTGAATTATCTAAAGAAACACCTGTAGTTTTTGCGATAATTTACATACTTTTTTGTAATCCACACTCTTACGAATTTTTACGTCAAAATTGAACTTTTTTTCACGTATACATTATTTTCATATTTTTTAACCTGATAGGTATTTAACAAATTTAATGCAGATTAAAACTAATTGATCAAATTTTTATTACAACGTTTGGACCCGTTCACTCGTGGACTACATCACATGCAGGGCTCCAGAAAACATGCTGTAGCGTCGCCATTTTATTTTCCAGAAACATATTTTTTACACATTTTGTACACTAAGATAAGAGTAATAAGTAGGTATAATAAAATTTGTTATACTATGTATAGTTTAGTAATCAACTCTCAAAGTAACATATGATTTTAAGGATGAACTCTTAATTTTAGTTTAGAAATACAGGAAAGTTTAAGTGTATTATAATTTTGTTATAATGTAGAAATTATTGCAACTATTTCATTATCTTTTGTAATGGCAAACGCATTATGAGAAAGATTATTATCTTATAAAACACTGAAGAATTCGGCAGTGTTTCAATTTCTACAAAATCTGCAAATGTAGTCGCGATAATACGAACGCATCTTAAATTTCACTTAGTTCACTTGGTTTTACCGTCTGCCTCGTCATTTTCAGAAATGCAAGAATCTTCGGTGCTGCATTTCGCGGCGTAAAGCATTCCTCGAGGTACGCCAGGCGCGGAACGGTGAATTTGCATAATGCGGATAATTTATTAACGTTCTACGCACTCGCCGGTGAAATTGCGACGTGAACGCTTTTCCTTTTGGATATGTCGATAGTTTTATCGATTTGCATATTTCTGCAATATTGGTGGCCAGGGCTGCATGCAGAGAAAAGAGATGGTATATCGAATCGAGAACACATTACGTTATGTCAAATTTTTAATACAATAAGAGTTTTAATGACAATTAAAATAATATATGTGCTCAGCAAATTAAAAATCAAAATTGGATAAAGAAAAGCTAATGAGCTGGATAGTGTTAATTTTTCTAATTCGAGAAATATAAACATAAATATAAAAACAAACTTTAACTTGGCTCATTTTGCCGAGTTAAAGCTTGCTAACCCTTTTTTTATCCTTTGATTTTTAACCCTTTTTTAACTTTGATTTTTAATGATAATATTTTTCTAATAATATGATAACTTTAATGCTATTATAAAATTTGATTGAAAATAACTTTGATTTGTTGCATCTCGAAAAAGTCGAAATTAATTATTTTTAGCATATTTTCCTTTTCTCTTGCAAGATTCTTATTAAAGTTGTTATTAAGGTCCAAGTCGCGAAGTTGCTACGGCTCATATTTTCCCGTGGTCTTTTTACTCTTTTGAAGCTTTTGAACGAAGCGGTAATGTTTCTCGAGCCGGACATCGTCCCTTGAACTCGCGCTTAGTGCAGCCAGCGTCGGTGTATGCATATGTATTATGCAAACGACGAAATGAAGGATCAGAGGTCGTGGTTGCGCGATCGCGGAATGAAAGAAACGCGGGTCATCGTTTCTCGCGCGTTTAACGAGCCGGTCGATTAAACGATGCAGTTGGAGATTACGTACGACGATAAACACGGCGTATAAAAGAGGATAATGCATGCGACTCAGGTACTTAGAGTTCCTGCCGACGCCCCTCCGTACGTCACAGTCCTGCACGTGGCCTTAAAGGCACGCTCACAGCGGATTTCTCCGTTTTTCCGGAGAACATATAATTTCCGCATTTAATTCGGAGTAATTTCAGAAAAGTGAAGTTATCTAATCGAATCGAAATAATGAATGTACATTCATCCGTGACCGCTTTCTCCGCGAGGCGGATATCCTTAACAAAATTAAGCCTGGATTTATGTTTGGGATGTGTGATTTGGAACGAGATTGCTACAATATGCGAAGCTGGTTATCAGGCTATATCTCGCGAGATATACGAGAAGATAAGTGAAAACACGGAAAGGCAAAACATATGGGAATTATACGTTATTGAATTATACGTTATAAAATGAGATATGCATAAAACGCCTCATCTTATCAAAAAATATTATCAAAATTTAACTCGATTTTTTTCAGTCAAAATTTCGAATAGAATTAAATTATGGAGGTTAATTTCGACTTTTTCGAGATGATGATATTATTAGAAATCATATTATTAGAAAAATATTATCATTAAAAATCAAAGTTAAAAAAGGGCTAAAAATCAAAGGATAAAAAAGGAACTAGCAAACTTTAACTCGGTAAAAAATGAGTTAAAGTTACTTCACACCGTTGAAGATAATTATATTTCGAAAAAATTTAGAGAAATATTAGTAAATATTAGTGTTATTACTGCGTGTGATGTTTGCTCTTGATAGCTCCGACAGTTAACGATAATAGGCTAAGAAACTTCCGAGGGCTCCGTTGCCGCGCTGCGGTGAAATCGTTTGTGTGCCTGTTTCGCAACGGCGGTGCAGCCGCGCGCGGTTGAGTCAGGCGTAGCTTTTGAAGTTTCTATCGCGCGCGTAGCACCACGGGCGCCGATAAACTCTCGACGCGACGATGTTGTTGAATTGTCGGGGCAAGATATTATTCTTCACTCGACCGGCGAATACGATAATGGACATCGCCTCAGCCTTTATGTAATAATCGCCGTTCCGCGTCGAGGACACAATGTTACCCCAGTGAGCGAGTACGGCTTTCAACAGTACTTATGGTAACGATCTAAATTGGGATTGTCCTTTCTAACTACACTTTCTTCACTTATTATCTGTTTTCTTCTTTCTTTTAGAGAGCAAACGTTAGTCATTCACTTGAAGTATAGAAAGTGTTAAGGAAAAAAATCGCTGGCCAGAGTTTGCATTTGATGTGTTAATGAGATGTCGGGGAAAAAATTCGCATTACCGAGTTTTTGTAACGAGATTAAAACTCTTCGTATGTAAGTAACGAGAATTTCCAGAACATAATTGAAAAACAACAATAATGAGAACGTCAGCCATTAGTATAAGTCAAATGTATGGAGCCAATTACTCCTTTTCTTCAACTCTTTTGCTCTTGCAATCGATGTAATGTTGGGGAATTATCAGCCAGAGTCTGCGACACACTGGCTTACATAAGGTTTCGCACACTCGCGTGTATCTCCGTAGGACCAAGGATGACACGAATGCACGCGCGAGTGCGTGTGCGAGGACCGGTCCGTAAAGGAGGGCAAGCCAGACTTTGGGGATCGAATTTTGAATCATCAATTCCCATTTGTCCCTGAGCAATGAATGTGCTCTGTTCCGTTGTAATTGAATTGACTGTTTGATTGCGAGCTTTATGAACGGTTCACACGAATAACATTGTGATTCTTTTGATCACATATTTGTGATCAATATTTTCGTTTCGACAAAATTAAGCGAATTAAAAGTGTTTACATTTGTTGATACAATATAAATCGTTGTATAACAGCGTAATATTTAATAAATTGTAATTTTTTTTCTTTAATAATAGAGTTAACAAGCAGATAAACGAGAGTTATTTCAAAAGGCACGATTAAATAAATAAAAAATACAAATTTTATGTTTTAAAATTTTATTTCCGGGAAGCAGTGTAACAATACGTATTGTACAAGTTTAACAAAATATATTATCTTCCGGTATCTTGAAAGAGTAAAGAACTACAGTTGGTTTCATATGTTCACGTGCTCTAAGTATACGTGTGATTATTGATGGAAGAGACGATAAATCATAAAATCAAGAAAGTAAAATCCAGCTACATCATCGAACGAGCGTGCTGTAGGTAATCATTAGATAACTTAAGAACGTGGCTTTTAACATGGCATGTCTATCGTTAATTCGAAATAAGAAAAACGTGCACCGTTCGTTT
>JANQDE010000030.1:397492-420148 GCA_037157785.1 Cephalotes varians
AAATCATAAAGCAAGATCATTTTTTATTACGCGGAAGCCATATACAAAACAGCTGTCGCACGATAAAAGAGTCAAACAGCGTACATTTCCTTTAACGATTGCGTCACTTCTCGCTTGTACATGGGATCTAAATAAAAACGCGTGAGTCATAAATAATGATACTAATTTTCTGCGAATGCTTTGTCACGAAACCAATCCGCGAACTGTATCACCTGATCGCAAGATTATCGAGATTGGTTTCTCGACGACTCGGAAGCTGCACGGAGATAACGATCTCTGTTTGAATATCCATCATAGAATAAAGTCGTTTTCATGCTTATTAAGGAACACGCGGGTTGCTACCGATTTCTACTTTTTACGTGACACCCAGAGTTATTTTGCAATGTTATGATTCTATGAGCACACATACGGGTACGCTCGATGATGATGATGGCCCGAGGAAGTCGAATGTCTGACAGGCGAAACGAATGTAGCATAACGAATTATGCAAGTATATATATATATATATATATATATATATATATATATATATATATATATATATATATCTCCTCCTCTCTCTCTCGCAACGACGCGATGAACGCGGACGCGAAAAAACATTCTTCGTGCCTCGCTCTTACTTTTTGCCGGGAGGATCGCGGCTGCTTTCTTTTCCGCGTTAAAGGGATTTGTTTGCTCGGAAACGTGGCTCAATAATTATTGCCGCTCGTGCGATTCGCTTATGTTCGCAGCGTATTTTCTGCGAAAAATGGGCTCTCTCTTTCTCTCTCTCTCTCTTTTTTTTCCTCTTTTTAACGATTTTCTCGTCAGATATTGCGGCGACGATTTGCGAGGAATCGAGAACATCGCGGATAGAGAAGATGCGAATCTCGGAACTAACGCGACTGAACACGTTTCTTCTTTCCTCGCCGGCCGATGACTTCGTTCGCGCCATTGTATCAGCTGTCCTCCTTTTAATAGCAGACGGAATTACGAGGCTGCGTTTAATTGAGAACCGGCGCGAACTCGCCTAAGGATAACGGTGCGTTTTTATTATCTCGTTGGCCTGGAACAATCGACAAGTCGGATTCGCTCCGTCCCGGCTCCGATCAGGATTTTTCATTTCTACATCCGGTGTGGAAGTGTCGGCTACATGTAATGCTTCCTCGAGATTTAATTGGCGACCATTCGTCTACGCAAAAGTGTTAATTTTGACCCAATTGGCTGAAATTTCCGTTTCGTAATTGGCACACGCGAGCACGCGCGAAAAATCTTTAATTAAATTAATTTGCTTTGATTTTATTATTAAAATTCTTTGACACGCGTTGCATAACACATTTGTTTTGTTGGTACTCCTCGTATAAATAATTTTACTGATTAAACTGATATAAGTTTTGTAATACGAGCTCTTGTTTTATTAAAATAGAAAACATAATTGGCATTAATTTTCTGAACGAGCTAAATAAGAGGAGATAAGGAAAGAAAAGACGAAATAACTTCCGTATCGTCCAAATTATTCAAATTTATTAAATACAAAGTGCAATGGCCGTGAGTATAAAAAAGAGAGTAATCACGAGTAGGAAATAATCTTATCTGACGTATTATCTCTGAAACTATTAGAAATTTTTTTTCACGCGTAAGAGAACCTGCACTTATACTTAAAACATACGGTGCACGAAGTTAAATGTTGTATAATTTAGTAGCTTCTTAACAATTGTAGATGTCACATTCGAGGAATACAATTGTTAACAAAGAAATGCGTTTCTTTTTATGACAATAGTGAAAGAAACTTCCGCTGGTTGTCTAAAAACTGCGGATAAACGAAGGTAAGAAAACTGAAGGAGGAGTGTACGCTCCTGTTCTCAGTCAGAAGGGAGCTTATCAGATCTCCGATGTCAATGGTGAGATAGTGCAGTACAATTAGGTTCCATCTACAAACTGCTTCGTCGTGCCAGATCCTATCTCGTTTTAATAATCGAGTCTCGTCCATTGTCCCATCATATTTTTTATTGTCTCCCAAGCGACGATAATAGTCTCACATGATTAGAATCTCGGTGTCGCTTCCGGCGTATATATTCCCTTCAGTCAATGATCTTAAACGATGCATCTCGAAAATATATCAGGAACAGTTTACATTACAATTAATTCAGCACAATGAAATATTTCTTTCACAATTTGAAACAGAAAAAGTATCTACTGCTTGTGATTACATAACCAATTAAGTCTTCAGTCAATTATCCGAGAGCGAGAAAGAAAGAGAGAGAGGGATCGACGATTAATAAAGCGAGGGCGATCAGGAAGTGCGAGGATCGCGGCATCTCGTCAGGATCATGCGGAGCTTCTATCGCATCCTCCACCTCATTTTGCGGACGAGAGGTCGCGATTTTTTCGCAACTCGACGCCCACCCCGGGGTGATTTATTCGAATTACAAATCGGCGAGACTCCCACGTTGAGACGCGTGCAACGCTTGCCACGTTCGTGGGAGGTCGAACGCGTCAATTATACGCGACCCACGCCGGTCGGGCTCGATTTGTACACGTGAAAGTGTTAGACCATGTCACGAACCTTCGTGCGCCTATCTTTTCGCACGCATACAATCCGCTTGATCCTTATCCGGAAAAAGTGTTTTACTAATCGGACTGAAAGGCGGTTTTCAATAATTAATTTAACAATGCGGAAGTGGCAACGCGCGAATTTGTCATTGAGTATGCAATGTTTTGATCGGTATACTTAATAGACTTAATTTATCATTGCCGTAATACAATGTTTTCAACCAATATGTTTAAATATCTCATTTAATTTTCCACATTTGCTATTTTTTAATTATTTTATTCATAATAATCTTTTAAATTCTTACTGTATTACTGTGCAGAAATTTATGTCGCTTTTTAATTAATAAATGTCGACCTTAATTGCTGTAATTTATAAAGATGACTCCACACTTTCAGCTACAAGCTACATTTTTATTTTCTGTTGTGTGGATTAGTCAAAAGTTTCATTGTTGCACGTTTTTTTATTCGCGCAATCGAAACGTGATAGATACTTGGAGGTGAATGGTTTTAATGGAAAAAGAAACAAAAGATGCGAAAGAAAGTCGCGATCATCGTTGCGTTTGTAGGGAGTGCGAGCGACGCGCATCGTCACAAATATGATTATACTCATGCGGGAAGTATTCTCATTAAGTCGAGTCCTGCGGAATAGAAGCTGTAATAATCAAGATTCTTGCACCTGCAGGACCGGCTGCAACGGCTTGCCGTTCTCGGTACGACGACGATGACGATGGTTTTCCAGGGAGAAAGATCGATGCACCACTCGATGTATTTTTACTCTGGTCGATTATTTTTACTTGTTTTCAACGATCTCAAATGTCCGTATATGTTCGTGCAAGAATCGGTTTGTACTTGTACCTATTTCTTACATTGTTGGAGCAACATTAATGATGATATATTTAATACTCAAGTAATGTTATTATATACGCAATGCATGATTTCTGAGATATTTTTATAATTAGATAAGATAGATGACTCAATGACTAGTACTCAATATATCTATTTGCTGATTTTTTCTTGCACTCAGGTAAATATTTGAAAATTTCTCGTATTTTTAATTAACGTTTAGAAATATTTTCTATTTTAAATCTGGCTACTCAGCAAAAAATTAGAAAAAAATCACGACATTAGGCCATATTGGGTATAGTTACCTTATCTTGATTATTATAGAATTATACAATTAGAATTTATCTTTATAAAAATACATTATATTATTATTCTATCTTTATGTCGCGATGTAATTTTTTCGTTATTTTTATTTACATATGTGTAAATGTGTTGTCTATTCTGTGATGCAGTGTTTGCACTTACTATTCCCAAAATAGTAAGCTAATTTCTCTTCTTTTTTCCCCTTTTCTTCGCTCGTTCTCGTTTTTCTCTGCGAGATAACCGCGCGACCGTCGTAGCTCGTGAAACGAGTTTTGCAACTAGGCGACCTCCGCAAGGCGAACGAAGCTACAGAGCGAGAACTCTCTCGCGAACTCGCGATGAAAAGAAGGCGCACGAAAGGCAGTGCCGAAAGAAACCTCGCGCACGTTTGCATTCCGTGCACGGAGAGTACATACCGATGATAGTCTCATAATAAAATCAGATGGTCATCCCGCGGATTCCGCTCTCGCGTGCAAGCGCGAAGGTAATCACCCCACATAAGCGAATAAATGCTCGACCGCCATCAGCGAGAGAAACGGAAGAGAGAGACGGAGAGTGCTACCAGAGAGAATTCATGCAGGCAATGCAAGAGATTCGCGATGTATGAGCATGCAAATCTCAAATTACATTAGCGACATGATGCGCTAATGAAGAAGAAGAGTATGAGGAAAGTAAAGATGCGTCGTTTATGTATACATAAATAAATAAAAGACGTTATAAAGGATACTGCCGACTTGCACATAAAATATATGCATAGCTATATAGGATAAATCTTTGGCACGTACACACATACGAAATATTACAATAATATAAAAAAATGTATAAGAAAAGAAGAGAAGAGAAAAATTTAAGAGTGAAGAAATTATACACTGAGAGAAAAATGTTTAGTATTTGTGACTATAATTATATGATAAAGTAATTATGGTTAGGAGCATCATTTTTATAGTTATTACTTCTATAATGTTAATAATAATAATTATATTAATAATTTTGCTAAAAATATATATATAATTGGTATCAAAGAAATGTACAGTTATCTCCCTAAAGGTGTCAACTATATGTTTTTTTAATGCCAATTATATATATTTTTAGCAGAATTATTAATATAATTATTATTACTAACATTATAAAAATAATAACTATAAAAATGATACTCCTAACCATAATTACTTTATCATGTAATTATAGTCACAAATACTAAACACTTTTCTCTCAGTGTAGATATCATATCACGTATGTATAACGTGTCATGTATTGTGTAATACATATCATTATATATCATTTTATAAACTTTTTTATATACAGTGATCGAATTTGGAACTGTGTAGACTAATTATAAAACTATTTACGAAGTTGCAAATGTTCAACGTTCCGAGAACACTCGACTGCGTGCTGAGAGAATTTCTGCACGTGACGTAAGATCCGCGCGCGATGGTTAGCGCATGTGGATTTGCGTAAATAGCTACGTGGCTTTTTTTTCTCACGTGAAGCTCCAGTTACCAACGTGATTAGATAGCTCGCGTGTAGAATTACTTCGATAATGTGTACGCATCACGTATTACTGAGGCAACGCGATACCGAGATAAAGATTTTCTTCGCACGTAACTCACATCGCTCATGTTTGTCGCCTGAGACAGACAATGGTTCAAATTGCGTAATTACATACTTTTCATCTATTTTGAATTCTTACGCATTAATTTCTCACGTGTACGCATAAATTTCGCTAATAAGATATAACATTTGAATTTTATTTACCTAAAGAAAAGATCACGTAGTGATCCAATTTTTACGTATGCAAATGTATGTACGTGTCAACTTTCGTTTCGCATGCAACTTTTTCGATTGTCGGCTCGGTGACTCAGGAGCGAAAACTGGAGCGATCAACTGAACTAACGACATACAGTTGGGCGCCCCTTCTCATTGCTCCGATTTTCCTCTTTCAATTCGCACCGCCATCCGGCACGAGTGAGCTCGGATTAATTTCCTCCGGTCGATACCGCGACGAATTAATCCCCGTGCAGAATTGCGCCGGCTGTCGGATTCAGCGGCCGAATCCTGAAAAGGCAAAATGACAATCGTGCTTCCTGCGGAAGCGGATGCTCACCAACACGGTTGGCTAACTCCCTCCGTCGTTTCGCGACGACCTAGCCCCCTGCATTGAAGTAACTTTCAGTGGACGTTGCATTGTCGAGATACGAATATACTTTGCTTCTGATCTTACAACGCTTGTTCCTGAAGCTCGCCGTTTTCCCTTCGTACAGTCCGCTCGTAACAGGCTCTCTCTCTTTCTCTCTCTCTCTCTCTCTCTCTCTCTCTCTCTCTCTCTCTCTCTCAAAGTTCATTAGTGATAATCTTATTATGTACATTTTTTATCTATATCGTGATAGTTCTCGAAATTTCTGGATGTTTTTAAATACTTGTTTTAAAAATCATGATTTAAAAAAAAATAAAAAAAATCGGATTTTTTTTAAATTTAAATCAAATTTTTTTTATTTAAACTAGATTATTGTTTGGGTTAATTATTTTTAGTAGTAAGAAAATAATTAAATTTTATTAGAAAATAAGAAACGTATTGTTTTTTTTTTTTACTAAGTTTATTAAACTTTAATTTATTGTGAATAATCAGTATTTTTAAACACTATAGGATTCAAAATAGTCAAGAAAATCGTTAATTTTAAATTAATTTGTATCAATAACTTTTATAAATAGATTAAAACTTATTTTTTAATGAATATATTTGAATACTTAAATTTGCATACATAACATAATTTTTTATTCACGAAGATGAACGCATATACTTAAATATAAAAACTAACTTAGCTATCTTTTCGTTTCTTAACGCATTTTTAAAACAAAGAAGTTAAGGCACGTAGCAATCCCGGAGACACCAAATATAATTATGTACAAAATATGTCCATGTTCATATATCCTTCTTTTTTTTGTAAAATTACTGCACAACACAGCCAGTATTGGGCATATTTAAATTATAATGAAAATTAACAATTACAATTTTAATCAAATTCGTGATTTAAATCACTGATTTTAATCAATTGATTTAAATCATTCCAGCCCTGGTTTTAAATAAGAAACACATTTCGATTATTATCGGAATATTTTCTCCCCACACATTATTTTTTTTTTAAATTTTGAGAACAACAAAGTTACATTATTTTTATATTATCAATAAATCGAGAATTATTTTCCAGCTTCAATGTAATTAAAATGGTAAAATTGTCACATATCATGAAGATAATTTTTTTTCTATTACAACATCTATCGCGAATATTTTACGGTTACTATGTAGATATTATTCTGAGACGCAAACCGTTCAAATTACGGCTCGGAATAATCAAATTCTACGACATTGTACTTCCCCTATACGCCATGTGCGCCATATGCGCGGCTAGTTTCAATTCCAGGAGCCTAGTTTACGGATGCAGCACACTCATGCACGCGAGCCGATACGCGTGCAACGAGCGTGCGGAGGAACGGGTTAAAGTGGACATGCGTGTACGTGGCTATGTTTGCGCATACGGCCACCGTGTCGAGATCGTGGCAACATACTCGGAGCGGAATTTCCGATTGCATCCAACAACTTTATCGGTGAGGAAATTCGAAAACAAACGAATCTGGTTGCATCCCAAGGAGATGTTAGCACAATCTCAGAATTTTTATCGAAAATTATGTGTCTTTTATGTTTACACAATTTGGAAAAAAATGTTACTCAAGTGGCAAGATGCCTGACTAAGCCGTAGTTTCTAATACTTTCTTTAAACATCTAAAGTACGACGTTTAAATGTCCGTCAGAAATTGTTGATTTAGATATATTTATCTTATTTTAGAAAGTGCAATTTGTTTAATGCTCGATATAAAAGACATGAGATATTAATTTTCTCAGAAGGTATGAGAGAAAATCGGCATACACTTGTTACAAATTGCATATTGACTACTTAGTCAAACAATGCGTGCCACTTTTGTGACAAAATAACTGTTCGAATTTGCCTGCTTTTCGTGATCGCAATGTGCAACGATAGTGCAACGATAATGCGCAATTGGCTCGATAATTGGCTCGTTCATGTCCCATTGACATAACTTTACCATCCGTTTTCCCAGATTATGACGTACTCGCGGACGCGAACGTAATCTGTTCCATATTAGTCTAAATGGTGGGCTTTTTGAAACAATGTTGCGGGAAACGGTACACAAACGCTTTCCTGCGGACGAGACCGAATTAGCAGAATGGGAATGACACGCAAACTGCAGTCGACAATTCGATTCCCGTTACCGTGAAAGAATAACGCGCCGTACCGTAATATCCAACTCATATCAATATTATACGATTTACTACGTTTTCACTATTATTAAGAGAAAAGCATCTCAGCTGCGGATATTTCACGGTTTCTTATTCAACAGAAATTCTCTATCTCTATGCAAATTTTTGGCCCGTTTGCGTCGCACTTTTCATGAAAAATGAAAAAAGGATGGAAAAAGACGGATAGATTGTATACTCATATGGAAAAAATGAGAGTTATGTAGACGAGAGGATCCATGAAATTAGTACATTTATTAATTAAAAAAAAAAAAGTTTTAGTAGCACGCACTCTCTCTCTCTCTCTTTCTCTCTTCATAGTTTTACAGTTCTTTATAAAAATAAAAAAAAATTTTGTATTTTATATTTGTTTTTTCCATTTCTAAAAAAAAGCATGTATATCGATAATTGCATATATCGAAATATTGTTGCCGCTTCGTAATGCTGATTGATTCTCTTTCTACGTTTACTTTGTGAGCGGCTGTCATTGCATATTTTGACAGTTGTGTGTCGAGTTAAGAATCCTTCTCTAACTAGAGGACGTAAAATCGAATGTCTTTCAAAAATGATTTGTAGTTAAACGAGGAAATCAAAGTATGTAATAGAAATCTTTTTTATTGACACTTTAATATAAACTTTACGCATTTGTTGCTTAAATATTATGTCTGATTATGTCTATTGGCGATATCCAGAGTGTAATACAATGGTGCCAAAATTTTCATCTCTGCCGTTGTACAAAATTTGTTCTCCAATAGAAATAGAATAGAAAAACAAATTTTTTAATTAATAATGACTTCTTAACTGCATGAACTAAAAAAAATAAAAAATAAAAATTTTTCACTAAGCGATAGCGGTATAAAGAAAACAGTTTTTTTTTTCGCTTAAATTTCTGTGCTTTCTTATTATAAATAAAAACAACTATAAGTTATCATAAAATCTCTAGTTCAGTAGCGACTTAATTCAAACATGCATATCATATTTCAAGTCAATCGGATTATTAATATCAGAATTTTATACAACGGCGACTTCAAAAACATGATTTCGAAAAAAACGCATGTAAAGTTTAATAACATATCTAAAGCGACATAAAAAATTCATTTTCTACCTTCAATCAGCTATCTTTGATCCATACAAACATCCTTCTTGTTTTTCGTAGTACTGAGATTCTTCAATTTGTCTTCTTTTACTTGTTAATACCTCACGTCTCCAATTTAACTTAAGCGTGCATCGCTCATTTTAATCGTAAATTTAAACGGTCAGAATCTAACAAAAATTTTTTGAAACTTTATTCTACACACTTTAATGTATCGATTTATGAAAAAAAAATCGATTTTGAAAATTCTAGACCGAGAAGGGCTCTTAATAGTAACAGTGTGATATAAATTGCATTTATTGCAAGTATTTAAATAAATAGTTAAAAGAAGCTAAATAACGCGCGCAAAGCGCACGTCTGTAATGTCTAGTATATATAAAAAAACTAAAAATGAAAAATGTGATAACTTTACGAATCTAGCATACCTTCCCCTCCTAAAGTTATGAGAAATAACTAACACGACTCTGCTTTCAAATGTCTCATGCTTATTTAAAATGTATACAAAATTGCTAATTATTGGAATTTTGTTTTCAAATTACACTTAATAAAATGGAACTCGAGTACTGATAGGAACTGTTGCCGAAAATGGTAATATTTATTGTCTTTTTTAGAGGGGAAGTGTTGTGCTAGATTTGTGAAGTTAGCACATTTTTCATTTCTAATTTTTTTGCATAAAAAATATGAAAACTTTTTTCTTTTTTTTAATTTTAAGGAACTATAGAACTATGATGAGAGAGAGAAAGGGAGAGAGAAAGAAGAGAGGAGAGAAGAGAGGGAGGGAGGGAGAAAAAATATGCTACTGAAACTGTAATTGTTTTTTATATTATAGAGAATGTCATGCTAACTTTACAAATCCTAGAGAATATTTTTATTTGCTTAATTCGCACATTGATTGGCGAATTCCTATTTCTGCTACAAAATTCTATAGCGTTCTTATTCTCGGAATAATTGAATTGTAATGGTTAAGGTTTTACTTTAGAGAAATACTCGATAAAATTGCAAAGCATATTATTGATTTTCTAATTTAATATATTTTCGTGATATTATGCATACATTACACTTACATACATTTTTTAGTATTCCTAAATTAAACGGCCGCGTGGAAACCAACGCGCGATTCTCGCGAATCTCACGTGTTATGATGGCAATCGAATGAGAGGATTCTTTCTCTGTCGGACGAGGTTGAACGCCCTCGTAATGCCTCAAAGGAGAAGTGATTGAGCCGCAGCCGGAGCGCTGCGCCACTCCGCCGTCATTTAACCGGATTAGGAAGCAGTTGAAGAAATGAGCGAGCTCATGTCGCGCGATATACTTCAGACACAGCACACATTCAATATGTGTGCAGGATGCTCGCGTGCACACAAGCTTACGCATGTATGCGTGTACGCGTATGAGAGGCCAACAAATCCTGTGAATATGCTGCCACTGTTTTACGAGACACTTGTCGGTTGCATTTTGCTTCGGTTCCTTCCGCTTTCTGCGTGAAAGTTCGACATTCACTCAGACACTGTCTTCATTTTTGAATTAATTAATTGATTAAATAACATTAAATTACTAGTTATAATGCGCGATTATATGTGAAACCAAGCGTATTTTCAATTCTAGTTAATCTTAAAACAACAATTGAGTCATGATAAATCTATTTTACAATATTTTAAAATAAGATTTTCTTTATAGAGGTGATTTGTATACTTTAGTTTGAGATATTCTATACTTTTTTAATGATTAGTTTTAAAATTACATTTTTAGCTGTTTATGTAACACGTGATATTTTGGTAGTCAAATTTGCATGCAATATATACATATAAGAGCATATATATATATATATAAGAGCAAATTGTCTGTCAATCATTTGCGAGTTGAAAACGGGTACTCCATACGATGCTTACAACGAAACTCAAGTGCCTGCAGAATTGAGTGTCGAAATAATTCATGCGGGTTGAATTTCCGGCGACGGCATCGCGAATATAACTCAGGACTTACGTCACTGAAATACATACTCGAAGCTCTTAATAGCGAGAAACCCGTTAAGATAAGATCTTCAATATCATTCCGAACCATTAATCTGACATTGTTGAGAATTCCATTGTTTCTTTCTTTTTATTAAATATAAATACGTACTTACATTTCCAGTTTTTCATATACTCTGTTATTAATAGACTTTTGACGAATCCTGTAATTGCGATATAAAATCTGTGCCTTCATTCGCGAAACGATGATTTATTAGTCAATAAATTTGATAATTAGCAAAAAAAGAATGAAAAGAGAACGGTTTGAATAATTTAATCAATCGATGGAGGCACAATGATGATATGGCTTGCGAACTTTTGCGAACATTTTCACATCGAAATTTGCGGATCATCACAAAAACAAATGTTGGGAGTTCGCGATAATGCCTTTCAACTAGATAAAAAGTACGAATTTCACATGACCGCATTCACTTGTGCCAGCCTTGTTATTATATACTTTTGTTCTAAAAACTTTATCATGAAGCTTTTTTAATTAGACTTATTTAGTGGTGTAAATACAAAATGCTATGAGAATTTTTACTTACTGATTATTGTGATTTCATACAAACGTGAAATCATCAAAGCAATATTAATTTTAGACAGTGCACATAATGCTATTTTAACACAAAATCCCAGTATTGTATTTTAACATAATTTTTAATTAAATTGTTCGCATAGTAAGAAGGAATTATTGAACTCATTTCTGCTTTCAAATATAAAGGACTATGCCCAGTTTTTTATTGAATTTAAGCCTCTGAACAGCACTGAGACACGGCTAGAATTGTAAGATCAAAAGAGGATTAAAAAGTTCTATAGGCACAATCTTGTAAAATGAATCCCCTGAATGCTAAAGCTGTCCAAAGTTCGCTATTACGACTATATATTACTAGTCTTGTCCGATTTTTCTGCGGCATTTCCTCGGCATTAACATTGTACCAAAGACATTGAAATAGAAGGAAGGGAAAGAAGGAAGGGGGAAGAACGAGTGAATGATTGGAGTAAATCTGCCACTAGTACGAGGTTACCTTGAAGCGATTATTAGCTGCGTCCACTGTGGACAATATGGAAAGTACCTTAAAGTTGCGTTGAACAATTCGTTGGCTAGAGAAGTATTAGACCTCTTTGAATAAAAGCTTGATAATTCCACAAGAGTCTCACTCAATACATTTGAGTTTGTATGTTGTGTCTTTGTAATAGAAAACACTGAAATGATGTGAACGTTACAGCTATAACTGCAACTTCTTTGTTTCAAATCAAATTAGGAATTAGTAGAACATCTTGTAGTAAAAAAAAACGTGTATTTGTATATTGTCCTACAGGTTGACAGGTAGTCGTATGGAGAACGTGACGGTTAAGGTACTCTTCATCAAAACTTGCTAATTATGGCATAGTACATAACGCTATTCTCGTCAAAGCCCGAATACAATCCAGACACATGAATCTTACTCGCTACTATACGTTTTAGCAGAACATAATGATGAAGGAGCTCAAGCCATCGCAGAATATTATTGCACTTGCAAAAATGAATGTCATACGGTTGGATGTTGTGCACATGTAATAACAGTCATATGATAGCTGGAATATGCTCCCTGATATCTTGGCGAAGACATTCATGTAGCAAGAGCAGATATTTTTGTAATATTGGAGAGCGATTCGATGAGAAAGAGGAATAAGAAATCCGTACATGCTAGACTTCGATTTGGCAACTAAAACCTTTTGCTTCGTACTTTGTGAATTACTTCTATCGATTAATATATGACTCATGAGTGTTCACTAAGGAATCAAACTGGGAATAGTCTTTTTTTTTTAAATAAAGTTTTTATTTATAACACATAAATTATATATAAGCGGAAAAAATAATTTTGTTGACGTAAAAATTTAGTTAGATACAGATCTGAAAATAATTTTATTGGACCAAAAATAATTATGTAGGAAGTTCAAGCAATATTGCCAAAAGTTTTGATATTTTAGTAACCAGCTTGAGCGCGTCCTACATAATTATTTTGATAGTCTAAAATTGTTTCCAGATCCGCAGCTAGCTTTTTTTAGATACTAAAACCGTTCTTTCCGTGTAATTGTCAGTCGCGTCACGTATTGACCATGCATATGCATGGCAGATATGATTGACATTAACCTCGTTATCATTGGTTATTACCGAAGTATTGTGTAAGCAATTTCTGCAAACGTTTCAACAGTGGATGCCAACTGAACATGCTCCGATGATTTCCTCCTTTTTTTAACATTACGTCGTTACTACCTACCGTTACTATCTCCGATGCGTTTAAAAGCGATTACGACAGAGCGGAGAAGAAAAAAGAAAACCTGCTTTTGTCGGCGGAGTGCGAATTACGTGTAATTGGACTCGCGTCTATCATATAACGCCAGATATGCGTATAATAACTATAAATACGAGAAATGCGAAATGTATCGATCGTTCGCAATCACGGATTTATTTCCACTTTTTTGTTTTTATTATTTATATTTATATGTATCATATAGTCACAATTACATAATTATTAATTAATAATGTACATATTGTATGTATCGCAGTTTATTCGTTATTATTTGTTACTATAAGTAAAAGCTTCAAGAAAACTTTTTCTTACGTATTGCACTCTATATATTATTAATAGCTTGTTCTTATTATAACTATGCGATAACGATTTGTAACAAAGTAAAATGTACAAGGAACGCTGTGCGCGTATCTGTCCAAAGTGCATTTCGGTGTCGCCGATCAATACCGACCGTCACGTTTTTTCTTCTCGCTTGGCTTATCGGCAATTTGTTCATAATACGTAATGAACAACGTTTTTCTCCCGCGAAAGCTTTCGCTTTATTCTTTTCTCTACATCCCGTATCGTCGATGCGCACTAACTTACGCCGTGCGCACTTACGCCAACCAATTGCGCCTTCATTTTCCTGGGGTTAATGCATATTTGTTGTACGCACGATTTAATCGTTGTCTCATCTTCGACGCGGTAGAGCGAGCCACATAGTTACCGACGCTGAGAAAGGTAATTACGACGATAATTTATATGTAAAGACACAGAAATTTACATTTAGAATGAACGTTCGAATAAAAATGCAGGTGTACGTAAATAGAATAAAATTATTGACGAATAGAACGATTAAAAATCGACTCCTTCGACGTCGTTTACCTCCGACCGAATGTTCTCTCTCCATAGGGAGATGGTGGTACGAGGGGAGAAAGAGCGTAAAGTAATCGCGCGGCGTCGGTGGAATCGGCCTTAAATCATCCTTGAGCTTGCCACCCCACGTTTCAGCCTGCTGCGCCAATGGCAGCGTTCAATTTCCGCTCGCATCCACCTGTGCTTCTTTTTTTTTTTCATTCTGCACATGTTCCGAGATAATCTGATGCTGCGTGTTGCGGGCAGGCGAACCGCTCGCAATATCAGCGGGTTAGAACAGGCCTACACTAGATGCTTTTACAATCGTGCGTCGCTCTCGAAGGACAAAATTCGAAAAAGTGCTCTTAAAGAGAAAAGTTAGATTGAGTAACGCGCGAGTCGAGTTATAAAGAAACGAAGACAGAACAATGAAAAGTGTATGCCTCGGAGTGAAGATAAGATTACATATAATGCATACCGATTGCATAAACAGATTAGGGCGAGCAACAGTTATCAGCGATTTGGAAAATTAACTTAGAAATGTATGTTTACTATCGGCATGCTTATCTGATAAGTGTATTTATCGTTGAAACGTGTAAAATTAATTTATATAAGTCAGGAATTATCAAGCTAACGCATTGGATCTCGCGCGAATTTATTTTTTTTGAAGGTGGGTTTCTTGTTTTACAACACATCTTTTTCACAAAGAAGTTTTGCAAAAGTTGATTTTTTTCTTATAAATGAGGTTCCGGTTTACATGTGTAAATGTAAATGTTTCTGAACGGTTTTTCTTCCTCGCGCACAGCCTCCTCCCACATCGCGTTCACGATGTACGCCGCGGCTGATGTACGCCGATTTAAAATGTTGATAGCGTCCCATTATAGTTAAATAACTGCTGACCGAGAGTAGCGCTCGTTGGCTCTGACCGTGGATAAAATAAAGCGGTGTGCAGTGGCCACGCTCTACAAATCAGCAGAGAAAATGCTCCCGTCTAGCGCGATGCTGCCGTACACATTTTAATATACACGGTCTGTCTTTAATAAAAATATACAAAGAAAAATATACAGAGTTAGAAGCGAGAGAAAATATAATGTAGTGTGTGTTAGAGAATGTAATAACGCCCTTTCTAATATTTAACGCGTATCTCTTATGAGCCAAAAGAAACGGCAGAGATTGGCAGAGAGATCTCGACCGAGATAGATTGTTCGCAATTGAGATCGTTCGCAATTTGTATGAATAATGGCATGCATAATGATCGATCGAAAGATTTATATGCGGAAAAAACAGATGTTAGTATTCTTAAAAGGCGATTACACGCGCATTGCGAATCGTGGCGAATTATATCCTTTTGAATACGCCTCTCGATCGAGATGAAACAGCGAGCGATTTCACTCGCTTCGTTACAGCCGTTCCCGCCATCATCCGCCATCTGTCACCTTTCGGGAACACCTGTTTACCGAGAGTTTAGCTCCACGTAAGAGGAGCCACGTTTCCTTATTGCACCGGCTCCCCGCCATTCGCGGATGTAAAAAAGAAAGTATATGTGCCACGAATTACAATTCAGGATCTCGATTCAATTCACCGTTAAAATGTCTCGGTATTTCACGAATTTCAGTAGTTTAATTTTACATGATGAAAGATATAGGGGAGAGTTGCCAAATGCGTATTGCCTAAATAGTACCTCACCAATATTTTTTATGTAATGTAAGCAGGATTTAGTGACAAAAATTGATAATTTCATATTTTTGCTGCTAATACATTGCTAAATGCTGCTTATATTGAATAAAAATAAAATTATTTATGAGGTACTATTTAGGCGATCGATATTTGACAACTCTCGCCCATAATTTAAATTGTCAGATGTACGATAGCGTCAAAGATTACACCAGATTACGATTACAACAATGAATATAAAAAGGTGTGAAACACTGATTCTATTCGGGAAATATTATTCTCGTGAGGCTTTTATTGAGTTTACGAAATCGCGTGTCCGACCATAATTTACAGATAGGGCAAAAATAATAATGAGCTCCACCGGACACATCTAGAATATAGTCAATCATCTCGTCGCGTCCTCCTCTTCCGCGCTTCTTAATAATTACGCTGGCCCATTTCGCATCTAGTTACAGTTACTCACAATCAGTGGCATTACGCCGCAACACTAATTTCCGCAGATACGCGACTGGATCTGCGCAGTGCGCGCAGTTATAGTGATTGTTTTGCCTCCCGCGGGGAAGTTGCTAATTGCATGCGTAAGAAATGCGATTTGCATCGTGAGCCGTGCGTGATGCCATCCTGATCATTGCTCGGATGCATTATCGAGCGCAGTTTCGAGACTCTCAATTTGCTCTTGCAAGAGGAGAGTTTACCGTCGAGATTGCATTACGCTGTATTAATTAAAGAAATGAAAAGTGCCGGTGGAACGTTCCTTAATGAATTATTCTTTCACGCGCAACAGAGTTCGCCGTAATAACTTCTTATTCAATCTCGAAATTTATGCGTTGTTTAATCGATTCGAAACGTGCGGATTAGAAGGCGAGATTAACCGACTGAGCTCTCCTTTGAGCGAAGTTTCAAAGGCATCTCCGCTTAGAACCGTAC
Source organism: Cephalotes varians (assembly GCA_037157785.1). Classification (NCBI taxonomy): domain Eukaryota; kingdom Metazoa; phylum Arthropoda; class Insecta; order Hymenoptera; family Formicidae; genus Cephalotes; species Cephalotes varians. The sequence goes on from JANQDE010000030.1 coordinate 414,311, forward strand.
CACTTAATTGCACGCGAGCGATTCGTTGCCGCACTATGCGCCAAGTTGCACCAAGGGTCAAAGTGACTTTCAACTGGCGAAACTCGTAATTAATGACTGTACCCTTCGCCACAAGAATTACTTCCTTAATTGAGTCTCCTCGACGGAAAAACGACCGCGAAAATTATGACTTTCTTATTAACGTTAATTGTCACGTCGAGACTGATTTGCTCTGTGATCGTATTATTATATTATATTAAATATTAAAAGTAAATTTATAAATTTTATCAAATAAATAAACAAATTTTTACGCTCGCATTTTTGGATATAACAAATAGATTTAATATAACAAATAAATTATCAGCTGTTTTTTATTGTAACTTAATTATTATGTCACATTTAAAATATATTTAATTTCATTTTTCGCAATAAATTCTTTACAGTTTTTAAGATGCTCATTAACGCGTTAATTTGACGATCAATTTATTTGACTTTAATTCTAATCCAAATCTAGAACTGCATTATTATAGCCGGCTGTGTTCGCGTAGTTTAAATATGTACTGGATTATCGTTTTTTTAAATTTAAAATGAAATATTATTGAGCACCAACATCTAGCTTTGACCGTATTGGCAGTGATTTGATTTAGTTGATTTATTCATATAGCGGTCGGAAATTCATTATTTGATATTTAATTTCAATTTTTACCATCTACATCGTTTGCTCGTTTCCTTGATCTTCCTATATATCTATTTATTTTATCAAAATTTACATAAATTATAATTTTTATATTTGTGTGTGTGTGTGTGTGTGTGTGTGTGTGTGTGTGTGTGTGCGCGCGCGCGCGCGCGCGTGTGTGTGTGAAAATATATCTAAATTATTTATAAATTTATATTACATTATATTATTTACAAATTTAAGTTATAAACAAAGAAAAGATGCTGAATTAATTCGGACACGAACAAACGTCAATGAAGCGTTGGATCATAAAAGAGGCCACGCCATTATCAGATGTTAATCGAAGCATTCGTCCGATCGATTAATGATGCCGAGCGGCATATCCGGCCTGGTGCACCTGCCTGTTTCAACCGATTGAAATCGCGCGCTATCGATAGAATCGAAATCGGGGCGGGGATTCGCGGCCGCAGTCGATTAACTTACATAATCATGCAAAAAAACACGGGAAGCGATACCAATTAGATACTGTCATTATTCTCGCTCGTCTCGCAGCAGCACTGTTTGCCCGTTTCGATCGTTTTGACCTTACTTTTTTGCGTAGATTTCGGGATCGTATGTAATCGCGAGCAGAGCGTTTATCGAGCGCGACAAAGACAAGTGCAGTTTTTATTATCTAATTACCACACGGCGTGCAGCCGCGGTCAACGTACTCGACCATATTGCGGAGTCACGAACGGCGTTACGAGCAAGCGCGCACAGAGTCCGATAACTGCGCGCTCTCGTCGCGCAAGCACGCGAGAATTTCTACACTTTGCCATAGGATCGTGCTAATTGCCGCTTGTTGCCCCTCGCTTCTTGTTACAAGATCATACCGCATGCACGGAGCACGGCTTCTTCACCGGCTGTCCTTGTAAGTTGCAATTCATACCTTGCTAGATAATTATTTATTTCGCGATATCAAAAAAATATCGATTTTTGATCCTCGTATCCCGATCTCTCTACTCTCTCTTGTTAGTATAAAAATGGCATAAGAATAAAATGTAAAACAGAAATCAAGAGTGAATTCACGTTTCATTTATGTTCGGTAGCTTTTCAAGAATAAGCGAAGCATGAAGCTTGAGCGAGCAGATTTTACCTGGTACGGTTCTCGAACGTCGAACATCGCTTTGCTGTAGCCTCCGCGCGAATCGTTCGCGAATAATAGGTAATTTATCACCGCGCGTATTTGCGCCGCAGGAATGATACCGGCTCGGGCAGATCGGTGCTCGCGATCGAACGGAACGATTCGCCCCGTCACGGCAGTTTTATTATCCTTTTATGCTACTCGTTCGCCATGCGAGAGAGTTACGGCGATGAGAGGTGCAGCCGGGTAAAAATGGGTCGAAGAGCACGACGGCGCGAGCTGGCACCTCGTCATTCTCGTGACATTTATTGAATTACAGAGCCAGTTGCCGCCGTTATTGTTTTTTTTATTACAGTTTTCGCGAGAGGCGAACCATCGAGGAATTCTGATCGAGATATTAAAAAGAATTAAAGTCGAATGTTAATTAAATGGATAATGTACACATGTATATTTGGTTAATGTTTTATTTGTTGATTCTAGAAGAAAGAAAAGAAAAAAAATTTGTGAAATTTGCAAAGAGATATAGATATTATAGAAATCTTTGATTATATCCTCTAATAGCTGACAATTTATTTTCTTTTCCATTTTGTTAACTTTAGAACTGAAAACTCAGCATGCTATCACTGATTTTAAATCCGTAATACTTTGCTAAATATCAGATTACTTAGGAATTAGTGCACAAATTTTTAAGAGCGAGTTTATTTGTACAGTTTCTTCTTTCTTAAAAGAAATATTCAGCTCAAAGAGAATCCGCAAATGTTCCATTCGACGAAGCAAGCATCACGTTCCAGGATACGACTTAATTAGTTCCTTACCAGGTTCACAAAGGCGCGACGATACACCTGGAACTAAATTTCCGTGATTTTTAATAAAACATACACAATTGCTGTATAAATACTTAGCTCAAAAATCGTTTAGACCCAAAATTGTCTAGACTATCGTCTATGCACATAATTGTCAAATATTGTACAATCAAATATTTTAACAGATTCTACTACTATTGCTGAAACAAGTTACTTTACTAGTGATATTTTATTTAATATTGTGATTGTTTATCAATAAAATATTAACACAAAAATTAAAAAAACATTAAGTTATATATGAAATTAAAATTAATGAAAACACGTAAATAGAATAAGATACGCTTGAAAAATTTATTTATGATATTTAAAAAGTATAATTTTTTTTAACAATTTGCAAGTAATAAATTAAAATGAATGGTTATATGAATAAATCAAATTAATAAAAAGTACAGATATATACGGTCGAGATTTAGAGCTTAATAATATTTTTTATAGAATATATTTTTTTAGTTTATAAACTAAAGCAAGTTATTACATGTATCGCATAATATTAATATCTTCTAAATAGATATTATGTTTGTGTTGATAAGATCGGTCAATGTACTTCAACTCAATGAAATGTTAAGAGGCGACATAAGATTAAGATGTTTGTGAACCTCTGGTCTAGTCTGTCATGCATGTTCGCTGCAATCGCGTATACTCTCCCATGCGTATTGAGTCGCGACACGCATGTTCACGGTGATGTTTCACGTTGCGAATCGCCAATCAGCTGCATCCTGCAACCTCGTTCCCTCTTTCTTTTTGCGTCTTTCATTTCTCCCTCACATCTCGCTTTGTTGCTCGTTCAATGCTGCTATGATAAGCGACGGTTGTTAAGACTCGGCAAGGATTTAACGAATCTTCGTAACGAGCGTACGTATCGTTTTCTTTTTTTTTTTTAATTGCAAGCGAACGCTGATAACGCGAATCGAAGCTGATAGACACATTCATTCAAATAATTAATGAGTAATAAAGCTACATATATATAGCTTGAATATTACATAAGAAATTTCAAGATAAATGAAACCGGTTCATTTTTGTCTCGACTATGAATTCTTAAAATTGAAGTCGTCCTTAATAAAAAATTGATAAAATATAAATATTTTTGGTAATTTAATTTTCAGTGTTAAATATTTTAATTAACCTTCGTATATTTTGATAAAGGACATATATACTCTATACATACTCTCAAATAAAAATCAATTGTCAAGTGCAGTAATCTTGTGAAGTGGTGTTTGTCATTTATTCTCGATTATATTATATGCATACTTTATTATATATATATGCATATTTATTTTAATAAATTCTCAACCAATCTCGCCATGTCGTCAAACAAATGTTTGGTCGATACGATGTCTGCTGACTTCGATATTGGCCTACATTGCTTTCACTTTTGTTGTATCCCTACTTTCCCATGGTCACGCCGCAAGGATTACTCGAGTTGCATCGAATTGCATCGCTCTGCCCGGTGATTTACGAAAGACTGAAGAATTGCGCTGTGCAAAACACGACGTCGCGTCGTAACGATTGCACGTAGAAAGAAAGCAAAGTAGAAACTGTTTCGTAAAATTTTTCGCTAGTACATCCAATTAGCGTAGACATTATCGACACGAAAATTCTTATGTCCTTTTTATGTATACTCGAACCTCAAACATTTCTTCGAAATTTTGAAAAATTCCAAGATGCTGTGTAATCACCTATCGGACGCAGCTGTGCAAAACGCGATAATTTACGCGCGTATTTTTTCTTAATCGAGACACGGATGTACACACTCCTTTTCTGAGATTTATCGATGCTCGTTGGTGCATTATAACACATGGCGTGCATCTGCCGCCCTGCGAGTTATGTGATAAAAGAAAATCGCTCTCGTTGAACAGTCCTCACTCTACTTGATATTACTGCATTATAAGTTATTCTTGTCGTATTCTGTGCTTGTTAGGCCTTGTAATACTTTCTATGTGTAAGTACGATATTATATTATTACATGTTATTTTTTAAATTTTTATTTTGTATTTTGAATTAGAATTTTTTTTAATGTGTTTTTAAAATCTAAATTATTTATATTTTTTAATTAGTATATAAGTTAGGTATATATAAATTGTCAAATATTATTTTATTACATTAAACTACATAGTAATATGTAGACACAATTCTTTGTGAGTTGTACTAATGACAAAGAGGTTACTTGCGTGTTAGACAGGAGCAGTTCCGTTCATTTTCATAATGCCTGTGTGTTCGGTATGACATTAAACCTTACGCGTATACGAGCGTGAATGGAACATGCTCGAGTCGAGTGCAACGGCTATGCACATTATAATCGTTCATTATACGATGGCATCGTGAAAGCGAAATTGTGCGAGTTGGAAAAAATTGCTCCTGCTCCACTTTTCCTTCTAATTATCGGATTAACTCGAGTGGTAAGAATTTACTTGGACAAAACTCGCGAAAATTGTTACATGACACCCCATTGTCGCTTACATTAAAACATTTGTTTCAAAGTTTGCACGAAGGATGCAATCTATTCAAAGGAAGGACATTATGCAAGATGTATTTTGTCGTAATAAATCGTGGTAACAATGTCTAACCGTCGGAACTGTCCTTTATTGATTTTTATAGGTTTATATTGTATAAGTTTATATTTTTTTATGTAAAGTATCAAAAAATATTAGACCATTAGATTCATTTTTTTTATCAGCTTCTATCTGTATCTCAAAGTTTAGAGATTGAAACACTCTTTCGAAAATATGTAGGGGAAGAGTGGCATGAAAGAGCCAGTTTTAGTAAAGGGCTAAAAAAACTATGTAAAAAACAATCAAACATAATGTTTCTTATATCAATTTGTTGTTTATTTAGTCACGTATACAATGTGATAAACAAAAAGACCAAAAATAACATGATTAGTAGACATATGTCCATTTAAAAAAAAAGAAAAATTTGGCTCTTTCATAACATATGGGCATTGAAAGAGCTCGAACGTTATGAAAGAGTCGACTTTTTATAACAAGAACCTTGATTATAATTAGACAAAAATTGAACTAGGTTCATTAAACAATCTCTTCAAAATAAACTTTGACAGTAATTAAACAAAAACAAAACTAGTTTCATTAAACATTCTTTTCAAAATAAACAAAGATAATATGAACGTAAATTCTTCATATATTTTGTACTTAAATCTACGTAACTTTTATTTTAATAATCAGACTTTTAAGAAACACTTG
>JANQDE010000030.1:422391-434486 GCA_037157785.1 Cephalotes varians
TATTTTTATTAAATACAATAATTCAGTCATTTTTAAATTACGCGCCCAAATCATTGAGTCTTTAAACGTAATTCCGACTGAAATAAATTGAAAGATCTTAGAAAAATTACTGAATTATTGTATTTAATAAAAATACATACATACACATATATATATATATATACATATATATATATATATATATATGAAGCGCTTAGATCCGCGATATTTGCTCGTTATTGGCCGGTATTTAAATTGTTTGTTTGTTGCATAGACGAGCCGAAAAGATATGTTTAATTGTAAAATAAAAAATTTAATGTTTTAAGAAATGTGAATACAACATTATAAAGAATATAAAATACCATAAAATTTTTGTATAAAACATTTTTTCATATAGTCTCGAAGATATTTGCTAAAAATGAAAAAAATCCGTTATTTTCGAGAGATTGTTTCAATTCCTAAACCTTGAAATAAAAAAAAAAAATATGAATCTAATATTTTTTGTGCTACAATATATCTAAAGTCTATCAAAATCGATGAAGAGCAATTTCGATGATTCTCTTGTAAGTTTAAAAATCATCGGTTTTTTTATTGAAATTGTGGCGTTGTATTCATATATGGTCTGTACAAAAAATGAAGTGTGCGTGCGTGCGTGTGCGTGTGTATGCGCGCGCGCGCGTGCGCGTGTGTGTGTCTGTATGTAGATAAAAATGGTTGAAAATTCATTAATGAAACCAAGCTGTTCTTCTTCGAACGATCAGCACTTAAATAATTTTAACACGTGTATGCCTACAAGAGGTACTCTGATATTTTGAGAATTATCTCATTAGTCATCGAAAAGTATCGGACCGAAATACCATAGCACTATACAGGCATCACTTGACTGGAAGAAATTACTTCATATCGCTCTGAGAGTGATATGATATTAATGTAGCTTCAATGTGACGTAAGGCAATATTAGATCCGTAGTTGTAATACTATAATATTACAACCCTCGCTGACGTTTCGCTTGTGCAATCGGCATTACGGAAATTCCGGGGAAATTAAGAGTAATAAGCATTCGTAACAATTTTGCATTTCTCGTGATAACTAGCTTGTTTCGCAGGAAATGAAGGAAATTGAAAAATAAATATATATATATATATATAAAATATAGCATGAAATTTTTCTGATTCTAGAGTGAAAGATCAGTAATGATGAATGAACAAGGGAAACGGTATGAATTACACTGGAAACGAGCGGTTAAAAGATTCAGAGCAGAGAAATAATTGCATAGATGCATACTTTTTTTCTTGTTGTAAAAATCAACTGTTAGAGGATACGCTATAGCCAGAATCATATTAGCGGTGGATTTAGAGATCAATCTATTTAAACGGGAGTGATTAAATTCATCCAGTATTATAAAATCTGCGATTATCGTGATCCACTATTATATACCGCTATAATCGTTTGGATTCTCAAGCACGAGCGCAAACTGCCTCCTAACGATCTGTGATTTGCAACAACGTTTCTCGAGTACGAATCACGAAGGCGAGAACCTCGGAATTATTGAATCGTGCACGAGGTTTAATTTATTGAGTTTGGACGATCGACGCGGATTGTCCGAGCTGTGCGAACCAGCTGTTGCGCCTCGTGGGTAGACGCAGGCCAATTACAATTATTTTAAAAATGGTACAATGTCCACGGGCGACGCGCGCAGCGCTATGCACGGGAAGCCACTTTCACTGCGCAAACAATGAGAAATGATGATTGTTCCAATACCGCGGTGAGCGAACTACCGAAGCGTGACGTTAATACATTTTTACCGCCGAACGATTCGTAGTTCGCTATTTTTTGCGACGGATGATAATACACATTTTATGCAGTAAACGATGCTCGTAATCTTTCTCTGCGTCTTTTACTTTTTGCGCATAGAAAGTGCCCCGAATTTATATTTTTACTCCAATTTTGTACATTCTGTGTCTTTAACCAATCAATTTACTTGGAATTTGTTTCAGCAAATTAAAAATTGTTTTATATATAAATTGTGTATTAATTTAATCTTTAAATATAGATCAAAACTGATAAATACAAATAATTGGTAATCTGCAATTGTTCTTATTTCCATACAATTCCATTTTCTCCAAGTGTTCGATTATTAATTTATTTCGGAAATCAGGCATCGTAATTGAAAATATTAAGTTAGAGAATACTTAAAATTTTTGACTATTAGTTCTAATAGAATATTATCACAGAAATTTGTAAAAAAAAATATCGTAATTTAAGCATGCTCCATTTTGATAGTTTTTAATAATTTTTTTAATAATAGTTTTTAATAATTTAATTTAAATTTGACATATATTTCTTAATATTCTCACGATGTTTTTATAAACAATATAATTTATATTATATATATATATATAGAGCATCTAATAAATTTATATATACATAATATATATAATTTGATAAAAAAGATTATATTAAGAAATATACTTTTTTATTACACGACGTTAATTAAATCGCTGTAGACTGTGGAATGCCTGCGGTCAAGATTTGCTCAAAATCAGACGATATTTAAAATTTAATTTTATGTAAAGGGGTTGAATTGGGTGCATGGCCAGAACGGGCACAGAGTCACAGACAAGATGACAGTTAGCTGGTACATGTCCTTATATCGATGTAACGATCGATAAATTCCATAACAGGACAGTATTATGTAAACCCTCGGGAATCGAATGGATAAGCCAGTCGGGTCCATCGATCGATCAAGTTTCCACTGCCATTCGTCTACGTTCATCGCGATCGTCGTTTAATCTTTTGTAATTTAAAATAGTTTCAAAAAATCGGTCAACAATTATATTTCCATTATTTATATCGTACGATCGTAAAGAAGTTACTTCAGTCGTTGACTCTAATTTTTTTATTGTGACTTTCTCTTTTGACATTCGCGTGTAAATTGAATTTCAGCGACATTCCGAGACAATAAAATTAATGAACTTTTTGAAAGTGATTGAACATTTTAGCAATAGAAAGCGTGTTGTAAACTATCCAAGAACATGCGCTAATGATGCAACTTACCAACTTTTTTTATAATGAGAAGAATAATTTGAAGAATGATTTGGTTTTTTGTTTTCTGCGCTTGAGGGGATCTGTCCCAAAGCGCTTAAATAAATACTTCTCTCTCTTTCTCTCTCTCTCTCTCTCTCTCTCTCTCTCTCTCTCTCTCTCTCTCTTTCGCTTTCTCGCCAAATTTTAATGAACATGACTATTCCTTTTGATTCGCAAACAGTTAAACTGCTTGCAATGTAAAAATTTCTTTTAGCAAGCCTTGCATGCACCCTTTGTTTATTGAACGCAATATTTGAGAAATAATTTAAGAAGCGTTGAATAGGCGTCGCCAAATAGAGTTGAAAATAGGGACCAGGATTTAGCTGATTGTGAATGTCGCGCGCGCGACGAAATCAGTGTAATGGAAAATCGGTTGGAATGGAAAGTCGCGTCGTAGGAAGTCCTACTTCTCGCGACATCGATATTGACCTTGCGACGTGGTCAAATCTCTCGATTCATTTGTTCTCATCGAATCCGAGGTGGGAACATCATCGGAGGAAACAACTCACAGGAGAACCGATCTTTAGCGTCGCATCCTCATGCGTCTCGCACCGATATCCACAGTGTAAATCGATTGTTTATCAGATTACCTCGCGGACTATTCCGAATTTTCTGGCGTGATGTTTCGGCACTATTCGGTCGATGAGAATGAAAGTCGAATCATTACCGAGAACGTGATATTTCGTACGATCTTCGCTATTCAGGACAATTTTTTTCTGCGTGACTCGCTTCGCGATTTCGTTGACTTTGTTTTTATGATTAATTATTATTCTTTCTCGCGAGATAACGACAGGTACAATTCTACGTTTATGAAGTCAGGGATGTCAGATTGCGGCCTTTGGTATGAAGTCTATTTTTTTTAACCGAACTGGTTCACAGTTTATCTTTCTCCCTTTACATTCGAAGAAGAAAGATGAACTCTGAACTCGTGCAGACAGTTTAACTAAAAAAGAACAGACCTCACGCTACCAAAGGCCGCAATTTGACATCCTTGTGTGAAGTACGCGTAGGATGCCGCTTATTGGAAACTCGATTGAACATTCGCAGACGCGAGTGGCACGGGTCAAGGTCTGCTGCAGAAGGATCATCGTCCTTCTGCGACAAGAGAATTCCGTCGAAGGTCGAGTATTTCGATCGAGATATAACCTAGTGAGGTAGCATTGATCTAGTTTAATTGTTGATAATGATGTTCCGCCAATCTATTTAACTATCAAAATTCACATATTCCCTGTATTTAAATGTTTATAGGCACACGATTACTACCATGCGCGTTGATTAGTAAACGTGTTATCACTAATTAATCATTGTAATTTAAAACATTCTTTGATGAGAATGAATGTCATTGAGAGGCAGATAATCGCATGACTAAGTAATTACATTCCTGCATACACTTACGACACGCACGTGGGTTGTTTGAGCAACCGTGTGTTAGTGACTAATTGGGTGTGTTACAGCTTATCTGTTATAGTAATTTGTGTCCTGTTTTAAGTATATTAACTTTTTTCTCCTTACGCCTCTTTTTTCTTCTAACTCTTTTCCTCTATCTCTTAAACGAATGATTCATGTAGGTTCTATTGTTATATTGCGTCATATGTTCACACGTCGACCCAGTTTTCCAAGCGACTGTTTATCTCGCGATCGAATCTACTGTGAATCTCATACGTTTTGCATTGAAGAAGCAAGGCGTGCCGAAGAAAAGCAATTTACTCGACGGCTGATTCTTTTGTGGAAATAAATTGCGTGAGAAAGTTCGTAGAAATTTTCACGGGTCGGCCTATAGAAACTGCTTCCTAGTTACCGACGTCTCGCGTGTCACAAACCTCATTACTCATCGGCGTCTCCCTTGACCCGCATACGCGTTCGTCGCCGCCTTCGATGCATCGACGAATTTTCAGTAATCAAGTTCCGGCAGCACGCGATTCGCGCCAGTAAGATCGAAATTTAGAGAAAGCCTCGCCTAATGAGTGCTCCTTATCAATTGACTCCCGTTCGAAGATTTCACACAAGTTCCGTGCGCGACCTCGTTCAGAAATTATAGTAATTTTCCGGCTTGACATCGCGATAGAATAATTATTCAGCGACATGTACACGTAGACGAGCAATTCGCGGAGTGAAACCGGAGGCTGGAAATGAGCAGTTTGAGATTGCAGAGAGATTGTTTGTTTCGCTTAAGTATACTTCTCATTCCATCCCGTGTACTAAACGTCTCAACCATTAGTGGGCATTTTACTAACGGTACGTTCTTTCCGGGAATCACTCTTAGAAAAAGTACATCTAATAAAACGTTAAAATCACTTTTGACTCGGATTTTTAAGTCTTTAAGTTTAACTCTTCCGCTGTACTTTCGAGGATTTTTAAAGGGTTTCGACTAAGACAATTATTTGCTGCATGTAACTGGCGCTCGAATCCTTGAAGCTCGAACGCCGGCACAGCCTTCCTGCGGCTTCACCGTGCTGGCGCCCACATATCACCGCTAACAGATAGTCTCCCTGGCGAGTTCGTTACCGAGTGTGTGCCGTGAACTTGAAGCGTAACGAGTGTTTCCTCACGCGAGTCTAACGTGTCGATCCGCGCGAGATATTCACGGAGCAACGAATAAACAACACGTCTTACCGAACATCGTCGAGGAGTGCAAGGACCAGAGAACGTAGAGGAACTCTCCTCTCGCCGATGTTCACAGTCAATCTTTATTGTGTAGAGAACACAATCATCGCCCGTTCTGTTCCTACCGAAATTAAGTAGATGCCCGTACATGTGTCTTGTCGTGTAAACAATGTCCTTGAGACTATACCGCGATGACTATTATATTTGTACTCGCAAGTACTTTTCAAGTTTTTATCCCAGTTACTGTCAACGAGACTGTCTACGACAACAGTCTCATCCATATGCATTGGGATGCAGGTGAAATGAGATAACGGCACGATTTAATGAACAAGAGTGTGGACTTTCCACCTGGGAAGCCTCGATCTCGTAAGAAATTCTTCACAGATCTTGAATTTTGATACGAGAGATATTTTATATTTATTCCAAATATATTAACTCAATGGTTATATTATCTTTCTGTATTACACTTTTTATCTTTATCTTCTCTCTCTACAACTTTCTTTATAACACTTTTTATCTTTTTGATCTCACGTTTGATTTATAATAATCAATTTCCTTAAAATATTCGGACTTCAGAATACATTTTTATTTCTGAAGAATAATCTTATTTTTTGTTTTTTTTTTTTCTAAATAAGTAAAAGATATTTATTGTTGCGTGATTGTCTGTTCAATTACTCTGTTAAGTTAGCAGAACCAAGTCAGCAAAATCAAACCGAGTTTGTTGGAATATTTAGTATTTATTTTGTACTAAATTAGACTATTAAAAATAATTGTACTATGCACCATTTCGAAAAAAATTATATTGCTAGTTTAATAAATTAAACTGGCTAGCTATTTAAAAATAAAAAAACAAGGAAAAAATGAAATATATTAATTTGTATCATTAAAAATATTTTAAAAATAAATGGTTAGTCACATTTTTTAAGCAATAGAAAACCTTTACTTTTGACAATATTATTGCAATTTTGAAGCAATTGACATTATTGTATAAGAGCAATTTTTCTTTCTTCATATATTTTGAAAAAATGATCTTTATTAGCAGCGAGTGTGTAATTAATTAATATTAATTCACACTAGTCCTCTAACTACGAACAAATTAGATTGAGTATTGTCAAAACGAAGATTTTGAAGTTTTTTGTTGTTTAATATAATAAATATGGTTAATTATTTATTTTTAAATTACTTTTAGTACAAATTTAGTTTTGTTCACTTTTGTCCCTATTTTATTTACTTTAAAGTAGTCCTGTCAGTTTAATGTATTAAGTGTACAAGCGTTACAATTTTCTGGGCACATATTATAAAATTGTTTTTGATGATATAAATTAGTATAAATTCAAATTAGTACAAATTCCTACCGATCTTGTTTTTAGTTTTTTTTTCTTGAAGTGATCCCGCTTAATATTAAGCTATTGATTTTTCCGAAATAACATAATACAAAATTATTTTTAATAATACAATTTAATCCAAGCACTTAATACAAAATTAATAAGTATTTAATACAAAATATTCCAACAGTCCGGTTTGACTTTGCTGACTTGGTCCTGCTTAATAAAAGTGTCTGTTCAAATATAATAAACTTACGTAATACGAGATAAGCACCAGAATTTACAAGGTAATTTTCGAGATTGTAACCTCGGTTTATTTTCGGTGTAGTTATCTTGCCTTAAATTGTGTTAGTGCCTTCCACCATTGCTTGTGTAACTTTCGACCCTGTTATGCTTCGATCTCAGTTACGGCAGATTAATTAGTTGCGAGTAAAAATCGTAGAGAAATCATGTGGGCGGCGGATTTTAGAGTTTCATGATTGAACAATCAGTCTCGAATAACGCACGTTTTGATAAAAATATTTAAACACTCTTCATTTGGTGCAGTTTGCCGACACGTAGGAGTTATGCGGGTTTTTAACTGTACAGCATACCACCCACTGATATCGGTTTGGAAAGAACCGACGGGATGATCGCTAATCAAGTAACAAATTAGCATCGCGAGAACGTTTCATATTCGACTCGTATTTTATTCGCAAGTTTGCGCTTGCACTACACTTGCAATAAAATTAACAATATTTTCCAGACGGGGAAAGGACGGGTAGTAACAACTGATCATTATTACAATTTTTTGTAAAGAAAAATAAAAAGAAAGAATTTTTTTCTTATTTCTTTTATTTCTCGAAGATGAAATTTTCTTAAATCGTAGATTTATACTTGTGTTGATGGAAATTACTTTATACAAATATCTATACTTCTATACACACTTATTAATATAATAATAAATAGTAATAAATAATTAGTAACAAATTTATGAAAATTATTATTATTATTATCCTTATTGAGGAAAGAGACTTTTTCTATTTTTCATCTTCTTAATCTGTAAGTGAAAGTGTGAAACAAAGTTCATTATTAATCGTCTACTTGTCGAGTAAAATTCAATTCGACACGTCAAAGTTATTTATATCGTGATACAAATGTAGTGAGTGTACGTGTGCGCTTAGGTGCGCTCTGCGACCTCGGGGCACGTCGGTGCAATCAACACGTGGAGCGTCTAAGAATCACGGCCCTTTACATCAAGATCTTCACTTAGTCAAAGGCAAACGAAGGTACATGCGGAGCAAACGACGCGCGCCAACACACGACATGGAGGCGGACGGGATTTTCTCTCCCTCTCTCTTTCTCCCTTTTTCCTCTCTCTACCTTTCTCTCTTTCTCAACGCCTGCATCACGCTTTACTCTCTTCCGTTCTGTGCCTTTTCCTCGTAGAGGCACAGACGATAGACACGAATAGAGAAAGAAAAAAGTATCAGCGAACGCGTAGGCATCAGCTCGCTCCTTATAGGAGTGACACGCGCGTGCAACGACCGAGCCATTATTATACGGATGATTACCGCATGCGGGGGCCCCACGTTGCACGTGGACGTGCCCGCTAGGATCCGCCCGGGGTCTTATCCTGTAGGTTGGAAATAAAAGCCGCGATATAAGCATCAACGCCTTATGAATCACGAGCTCACGAGCAAAATTTTCATTCCTTCTCGTTCATGATAATTTCTCGATACTTAATTATGAATGGCTCGTATGAACAGGAATGGTTCAACAATTGAGCGGATTTTATGTAGAATCAATTAATTTTAAGAAATATACTTAGAAATATATTTTTGAAGATCTTTGCATCTTAAAAATATTTTATATAAAAATAATTATTAAGATATATTTAAACAAAACGAATTGCTATTCACTGTTCGAATACAGGGATAATTAATAAAGATGCATTGTCATCAATTGAATATGTACGTACAAATTTTGAATTGAAAATTTAGAATCAATTAACTCGGAACTACGAATCAAGAATATATTTTACATCATAAAATTCACAGTATAAGAGAAAATCGAGAAAAATCATTGGAATAAATTTGCAATTAGTATCGAATCAGCGCGGTATCGACAGAGGCCTTTGCCCTCCAATCAAAAGCATTGTTTTTCAGGGTGAAGAGGAGGCCTTGAGATTAGCATCGATGCATCATAAATCACGCGAACCCCTCGGGCGTTCAGACAAACCTTCTGCGCTTTCCTCTTTTTCTTTTTTTTATTTTCGTAGCGCTGATTTGTAAAGGTTTGGTCCATCGACGTGAATTTACGCGTCGAATAAATTACCCGCGCTAATGATAATATTGCTTTGCTCGTCTTAAACAATCTCATAAACAACTTCACTCTTTTAACCATTACCGCTTAATTCATGACGGAGAATAATGATATGCAAATTAATTTCACCATCATTTATCGATATCTTATCAAGAGAAATGTGAGTTTTTTGTGATATTTAATTGAAAATGATAGCAGCAGATGAGTCAACCTTCGTTTTTCTTAGCATTTTATTTTCTCTCGATATTTATATATAATATATTGATATTATATCTATAATTCTAATCTTTCTCACTAAAAAAGATACTTATTACTTTTTTCTATTTAAATTTATTACGCTGACATATACACTTACCTTTGTTTGTTTTTAGGTTTATAGATGTTTATAGGTTTTATCTAGACGATTTATCTAGACGTTTATCTAGACGATTTTTTTATAAATAATTAAATGCTTCAGGGAATTAGAATTGGATGCGAAAACACTTTTTTTAAACGTGACATGTGCATTTCTCAATGAAAATTATGAACAGAACAAATTGTCTGAGGATAGTAATGTTTGCTTTATCGCCTGGATCTGGATCATGACGAGACATGCTCATCATCTATGAATCGTAAATCCTTGCAAATCGATCTGACCTGATAATATCTCAATTTTATGGCTTCTTATAGAAACGAGGGTGTTCCAGGTGCACCGGGGAAATCGCGTTGCTTTTTTAAACGTATTGCATTATATCACGACCTCGCATAAAGATCCGCTGTCGTGACGTTCCCGAAGTAGCCGTTTCTAACGAGAAACATTTAAAAGGAGCGGCATGTTTAAGAGGGAACAATGGTGAAAACGTGTGTGGGTGAATGTCACGGAAAATGCGGAGGCCGTACCTGAACAGCCTTCGAGAGAATTGATCTGTCAAAATAGTCAGTCACCGTTATATATGTATGTATATAACGCACGCGCACCATTTCTTTGTTTTGGTTGAGTTTTTTAGGTTTCTTATTTTGCTTTGCACAGACGAGCTTGACATTTATTTAGCAAATTTAAGTTTTCAATAAATACGGAGTTTCTTTTTTCATAAGATTTTTTTGTATAAGGTTCAATTAAGCAATTCGTCTTTAATGTTTCATAATCATTAATTCTAAAAAACGAGCAAAAAAACGAAAAATTAAGATAAATAAATAATAATTTAATATTAAATAAAATTATCAAAATGATGGAACGTTTCAATTCACAGAATGTTCATCAACTAACGAAATCGATATAGTATAAAAAACATTATACTTGAATATTATACAAAACGTGAATGGAAATTAAACTCTGTGTAGTTGAAACGTTCTATCATTTCGAATTATTTGACATTATATTATTATTTATTTAATATTCTTTATTTTTTACTCGTTTCTTGATTTTTTAATCTTTTTACTTTAATTTTCTACTTTGAAGTAAATACTTCCAAAGTAATTATTTTGAAACTAAAATTATAAAGTGTCTACCGTGTATAAAATGTAAGTTAGTCTTATTATTCACTTTGCGATTCAATCTCTAATTTGGAAACTGATTTAGATAAAGAATTCGATCTGAGCATTTTATCACGTTAATCGCGAATTGTTCTACGAAGAGTGTCACCATAATTAAGATGTCAGTAGATTTTTTTTATTTATAAGTCATAAAAATTACAGGCACTGTTGTGTTCGATTATTATTGAAATGATTTATAGACTGTATCACAATCTTCTTGTGCGACGAGATACTTGAAGGTAATTCACATCGAGTCCTTGACTCGTCGAATAAAGCAATCGAAACTTGTTTGAATAATTGCTATGTCGTCATACGAGTGACGAAATCTCCATTGAACAAATATATTTGCCAGATATTTAATTGCAAGAAGAATTCTTTAAATCATGAATATTTATCTACGTAACTTCGAAAGATATCTTTTGGTTCCTCGCACGAAGATGAATTTGCTTGACGATATCGGTGGCAAAAGATTTTTATTCCGAGTTATAATATCGTCGGGCATGAATCATCCGTTGGACAAAGGTGAGATCCGTTTCCTCATTTGGGATGCATTATGTTTCCAGTAATACGTTGCGACATCACACTGCTTAAATGCTACACGGAGGTGACCATACAGATAATCCGATCGTGCAAGTAATTAATAGAAAAATTCTTTGCGCGAGCATTAATGGAGTATTAATGGAGCATTAATTAGTGAGCAATTAGCACTGAAAGTCTTTTAAAATACCGATTCTATAAGCACAGAATCATAAATGAGAAAGTGCAATTTTTTGCAATATTAAATTAAGATAAGAGCGCAATACGAGCTCTTCGCGTAGCTTTCACTGATCGTTCTTCAATTTCTTCTCCAAAAATCTATAATGATGTACAATTCATTATAAATTTTTGGCTTATAAATCATCAGTGTTAAAAATTGAGTACGTCATGTTCTTCGTTTTCGATATTTGTCATTCGACGAAGAAATATCTCGAGAAAGACTTTGACACAAAAGCCCCGTTTTCTCTTGCACTTTCCTGCCGTTTTGCCGCTTGACTAATCAGACGCGTCACGCATCGCATATTGCGTTGGGATGTGACGGTAGCGCGTATCACGCACAGCCGGTATCGGCATCTTCGGCGTCGTATGTGAACTGTATGAAGATAAAATAACGGGCATGAAACGCTACATGGGGGGAGTTTCCACTTTCTTTAACAGCAATGGATATAATTGCGCGAGACAACGCCTGTTCATACTTGGCAATATATATATATATATATATATATATATATATATATATATATATAT
>JANQDE010000030.1:434601-453572 GCA_037157785.1 Cephalotes varians
CACACACAAAACTCTTAGTTAATTACATAATTTACATAATAACTAATCGTCTATATAAATTTTAAATTTTATTTTAATTAAACATTTAAATAATAATAATAATAATAATAATAGTACTTTCTCGATATTCGGCAATTTGTCATCATTCCAGTATGTTCTGATTGTGAGTATATTTTAATATTAACGCATTATTTATTATATATCGTGTGTGCGCGTGTGTGTGTACCATGCTATTAATTATATATTATTATATTGTACGGTATTTATTTGATCTTTATTGACATCGATTGCTGATACCCTATTTTAGAAATCTTATCCTTTAATGGATACAGTATAATTATCTAGAGATATATTAGATGATATGTCACGTGTAACAAGAGAGAGATATATCACCTGATTTTCTCCAGATCGGTTCGCAAGGAGAAAAGTAACAGTGACTTAGCTTTTCCCGGATAATGTAATTATAAACTAATTATCCATGCAGACACACGTGCATTTTGATACTCACTTTCGTATTTCGCTTTCGACTGTACAGAATGCGCGCATAGTCTGTTTTACGAGGGAAAATGTGTGTTTCAATACTGGCTGGAAATCTAATTTGCACATTAAAAAATGCATTGGATTCGTGCTCGTGCGTATCGATTTAACGTAGTTATCGCCTGTTAACGTTCTCCTTCGTCGGATATACAATCGGTGAAAGTGCATATTGATAATTAGGAAGAAGAAAAATACGTCGCCCCGTTAGACACGCCGGCCTAAATCCGGATTACTCAGCGAGAAAAATCGGGCCTTTATGATCGACGTGCGATTACATGCGATCGCCGGCCGACCGTTTTGCTCGTCGATTGCACTCGATCGTACGAATTTCTCATTATCACCAGCAGGAGTGCCAGTGAAAGTAGGAACCACGTTGTGACGTTGCACGCCTCATTAGTATAATCGGTGATTATCGCTCCCAGAAATATCTCGCTATACTTTCGGTGTAATCGAATCGCGGTATCCGCCTGGAAGTAGTTCTTTTCGCGAAAGAAACGGATATTAAGCCCCAATAACCCGATTCTCATTGCCGGAAATGCATCAGGAAACGATAATCGCGGTATATGAAAGGCTCTAAAGGCCTAAGTACCGTTTTATGATACAACAGACGTATCTGATTACCCGCTTATGCGTTTGCTTATGTAAATGCAGGGATCTTTGTAAAGTATGCAAATCATTCGAATCTTCACGATAATCTTGGCCATAAAGCGTTTCTCTGAGAAATAATTAAAGTTTGTTGAGCAATAAAATTACAGACGATTCAAAACGTAGATTCGATTAGCAAATACAAAGTAGCTTCACGCATGGCTAACATCTCAATAATTCCAATAAAAAGAGTAAAATAAAAACGATGCGTTAATTTTTGCAATTCAAACTATTAGTCGTAAATGAATAAAAATATTTCGTTCTCGACTTCATCTAATCGACTGGTAATCGCGAATCAAAGAATTTTTACTACTTGGAAAACAAATTTATGGGGAATCCAAAAATATAATTTGCTGGTTATAATTGTGCATAGATTCGAATGCTTATTGAATTATTCAATAGGCTATCACAACATATTATATGGAATCCAATTCGTTACAGGACGGCAAGAAGTTATGTACATTGAATTAATAAATAACTAATGTTGCGTAATATAACACAAAGTATTACAGAATTCCCAATATTGATTTCGATTGATTCTTTAATTAATTTCTTCAATTGCTTTGAAATCAATTTAACATAGTATATTAGTATTAAATGACATTTGTTTTGTGAGAAATACATTGTGAAAGCTTTGCGGTATCTATTTGCCACGTGAAATATTGGACACGTCCTTCGAATAATGAAAGGAGACGCTCTCGGTCTCTCGCGGGAACGAGATAGAAATTGCACTTTCCAATGTGATAAATTACACCGATTATCGGCGTAATTTCTGCTGTCACGGTTCGTTCGCGCGCGGGTGTGTCCGAAAGGAGCGATGCGACGGCGGCAAGATTGACGGTGTACCAGAGAAGAGACGTGCCAGAGACTTCGCGAATTACTAGCACGTCTGGATAACAGTTAGCGCGCCTCTTAGGATTAGCGAGTATGTTATTTTCGCGCAGGAAAGTGGTTTTGCCGTCATGCATAGGGCCTCATTTCAAGACTTGTAGTACTAGAAAACGATCAGATGGTGAGAAAGTGTCGTTTCATCGTCGATTTCAACGATAGAAAGAAAGTTTGGCAATTAAATTATTTGTGTTAGTAAACTCATAAATAAATAAATGAAAAATTTTAACAATTTTTCATTTATTTATGAGTTTATTAACACAAATAATTTAATTGCCAAACTTTCTAAGATCTAAAATTTTAGCTAGATATACTAGATCAGAAAAGTAATTTTGTTAACTATCAAAATAATTATGTAAAACGCTCGAACTAATTGCTATAGAATATCAAAATTTTTTGCAGCATTGCTCATTATTTTTAAAGTTTCAACAAAATTATTTTCAGAGCTGTATTCAACAAAATTTTAAATTTTTCAGCAAAATCGTTCTTTCCCTATGCATCTTAACTGCATACTGATTCTTTAAATCATCTGTTTACTGACAATTAATTTTTTCCATATGGTGTACATAGCATTATTAGCCGCGAATTATAAAGTAGCCGCAATTGTATAAAGTAGACTTTATATTGTGTAGTTGTACATTCCTGTTTTAAGTCATAATAGATTACGAAATAGACTTCTTGCTTGTTGCAGCAGTGCGGCAGTAGTAGCAGCGGCGGCGGCGGTTCGACGGAGGGTGTCGTGGTGAACGTCGGTGCCAATAACGGCGTCGGCAGCGGCGTCGGCGTCGGTGGCATGGACTGCATGCCTTTGCGCCCCGGTCCGTTCCACTACCTCATCAGCGAGCAAGCCAAGTCCCTGGTGGCCCTGCAGGAATTGCAGAATGAGGTCGGTGCCTTGCTCGAGTTCCGGGACCTCGTCATCGAGACGTTCCCAAACCTCCGGCACAAGATGGCCGCGACGGCGTCCGCGGGTGCGTCCGTGATGTCGTCCACTTGTACCCAGAGCTCGCACATTCCGTTGCCGCTGTCGAGTCCATCCTCGCGAAGGATCAGCGAATGGGAGCCTGGCAAGATAAGACGGCGAGCGACGCGCGAAAGTAGCGGCGGCGGCGGCAGCGGTGGAAGCGGCAGCGGGGGTGGAGGTGAATCCTCGTCTTCATCGCTGCCTAGAAGTCGCAGCAACTCCCACAGTGGCGGCACCAAAAACAATTGCAGCGCGACGGTCCAGGACTCCGGTTTCAGCACGGAGACCTCATCGAAGGACAGCGCCTCGACGGCGATCGCGCCGCGAGCGAGCAGCCCCAGGCCGAATGCGTTGGACGAGGCGGAGGACGAACTCTGGAATCTGCTGGACGTGATCCATCGCAAGGGGATTCGGTTGCGGGAGGAGGTCGAGTGCCTTCAAGGTCGCTTGGAGAGCGTGGCGACGGAGGAGTTGATATCGACGGATGTGCTCGAGGCTGTGAGGAAAATCACTGGCCTCGACGATGCCGACAGAACAATCGGCTGTAACAGCAATGTCGTTGATGACGAAAGTGTCAATCGACAGCAACAGGATAGCAGGGACCCGCAAGTGATAGCTCTCAGGCGAGAAAAGGAACAGCTATTGGACAAAGTGGCCGAGCTTGAGGCGGAGACGATATCGAGTCGTGCCCGGGCTCAAGAATTGCAGACGGAATTGGCCGCTTTATCGGCGCTGAAGACTGGTTTAGAGGATCGGTTGCGGGCTGGACTGACCGAGAACACTTCGGAAATTTTCGCACCGGGTGTTCAAAGACTGCAACCTATCGCGCCGGTGATTTCCTCGCCGAAGAACGCCAATGTTGCTAATATCAAGAGCAAGAGTTCGGCGTTCACGTCGGTCACCGGTAATTCTGGAAGTAAAGCTCATAAGAGTCGTTTTCGCACGAGGACTATCGAGAAAAATGTATTATTGGACGTTGTCGGACGCAATGACGAAACGCGCCTTAATGTCGACATCGACATTGAGGCGAACGTGAACGAAAGGCGAGCCAGGTTGGGAGCGCTCGATTCCATCCTGGTTTCACCCACCAGAGTAACTCACGTGAAAGACGTAGACTCAAGAAAGATTGCGGCCATTCTTCGCGAACATTCGCCTCTCGAGCTTCAGCGGCACCTAATTACTACTACCGTCCATAATCAGGTAAGAGATGTGATTTCTATTCTAATACATCTATTATGCGAAATAAATAAACTTGGTCAATGTCTGTTAATCTGTCGACAACTTTCTATTTGCAGGTTCTACAGAAAAGGTTAGACGAAGTAAAGAAGAGCACAGAAACTCTCTCGGAGCGACTAGACAAAGCACGCGAGGAAAACGACGATTTGCGTTTCCAGGTAAGACAAATAAAAAATCGTTGCACAACAATTTTGTTTGTAAGAATCCCCAAAAAAGTGCTATGTTACATTAAACGCATTACATTATTCTCTATATCATTATAATATAAAATGATATAATCCGCATCTCTTTTAGTTGGAGGAACGAAATATCGAACTGGAAGGCACGCGAGCGCGAGTGCGTGTATTAGAACGTCTTCAACAACGACCACCAACGGAAGCCGAGCCCGAAGTGGATTTGGAACAGCCGAGATGCGAGCAAAGTGGCCTCGAACCCGGCAGCAGTACGGAGTCCGCGCGGGATCATCATCAGCCGGTAGAGATCAAACCGTCGCCACGGCGGCGTCCTAGTCGTATACCTTTACCCGGCAACGTGAACGGCAAGACATCGACGACGCCTACAGCAAGCGTGACTGCAACGACGCCTGCGCGACCGCCCAGTCACGGCAGGAACGACAGCAGGGAATCGCTCAAGTCGCTAACGAGACCGCCGCGTGATTCTAGTCGCGACAGCCATGGCGGCGGCAAATCGTTATCGAAACCGCGCGACTCCAGTCGGGATTCGCTAGGCAACAGGAGTCTGTCCAAAAACGGCAGTAATGGAAGCAACAACAGTAGCGTCGGCGCCGGCAACAAGGAAACAAACCGGGAGTCATCCTTGAACAACCGGTCCCTGCCGCGTAACAATTCCAGCCGAGACTCCTTAAACAAATCCTCCTCGCTGTCCCGCGCCCGTGACTCGCTGGAGTCTAACAACAACCTCGGCACGTCCTCGCCCATCACGGGAACGATTAACGCTCCCCCTCGAAGACCGCCCGCTCCCGCACGCCGTTCCCACAGTCTGGCGCGCGCAGCGACGTCCGTCGATGCGTCTGAGAACGGCAAGGTACGACCCGTAAAGCAATTCTTTTGGAGCGGCTGGCTGAAGTCACCGTTGTCCAACGGCCCGGTATAGTAGAGAGCTGTCGGCAAGCTTTCTCTCCCTCAGGACGACGGACCGTAGTCGATCTCTCCTAGAGATGATCAACGCCTTCAACGTTATTTCCTTCGAAGTCCATTCTCTTAACCTTTGTAATGAAATTTGAAATTTGAAAACTGTCCTTTTTATTTCCCGATAGTAATATCGTCTCAACTCGCACTGACTTTGGTTCCGTTAAATTTAGATCGGCTAAACAGACTAAACGACGTATTTGTACTGTCGTCGCTTTCATTTGACAAATCCTTCTGTACTATCTTGCTAACTGTCTCACTTTTGTACTTTTCGCCATTATAACTACTACTATTACTATCTCATTACTGTTACGTCACATCCTTACATAACCGTAACAGTGACTATATCAGCTGGTAATAGCAAGAGTACGTACTTTTATTGAGGCTGCATCCAGTACGGTCTCCTGATATAAATGCGACTTTCATACGCTATTATTTCCTCCCGTTTTTTCCGTGGCATCTTTCTCCACTATGTCCTCATCCTATTCTAATCCTTCTCTATGGTTTATGCGGACTTCGACACGGTACCAACGATATACGATACAAGAACGGAACTTCCGTTTTCGCTGAGCCACTATCTTTGCCTGATAAACCAATTGTTCCTGAAAAAAAAAAAGAACACATCTCTAACAATACGTGCAGAGACTTGAGCGAGCGAATCGACTGATTCTTGTTTTAAAACCACCAATTGCCCGACCGTCCACCATACCGAAATCAATCTGATCTGGAGGGCAGGCGAGCGTGCGTTCGAGCCCGTCCCCAACGGCGATCCAATAATGAAAGAAAGTGGCCCCTTCTCGCGTGCCGCCGGTTTTTTCTCGTAAGTTATGCTTCTTTTATTATCATTTGCTTCGATGCTTCTTTCCTGGATGTGGTGAGCTGTAGCCTCTGTCTTTTCAACCCACTCTCATCTTCCCCCTGCCCACACCGGTAGAGTATACACTATGGTTTGAACGCTCTCACTTGGATTTTGGCATGCGCACGTACCCGTAGTTAAATCTCCCAGATTTGCGAATATCAGTTAAAAAAACGCTTATCTCTCCAAATATATTACGTGAGAGTTCTTTGAGCTTTCGGAATGGATAACGTAGTTTTAATATATATATATATATATGCTAAGGTTTTATCTGAATATTATACAGGATATCCCATTTTAATTAATATCGAAATAACTTGAAAACGGTTAGATTTAAAAAAATGTTTGCGATAAAGTTGCATGATCTGAAAGGAGACAAATAATGATAAAATCAATTTTTCAAAGTCACATGAAAGTCATTGCCAAGGTCGCATGAAATTATTTTATATATAAAATTATTAAAATTAATGAAAAATTAATAGTTTACTAGATATTTCACATTTTATTCTGGCATATTTTAACATGAAATATGAAACATGACATGAAAAAAGATATGTAGTTGCATATTGCAAATTTCATAATTTTCTTGAAAAGCAACTATATTTTCTTTACACCAATCAATTTATCTCATTACTTTGTGCATAAAAGTATTAAAAAAGTGTATAAAAGTATTAACAATTAGTTAAAAAATGAATAGTTTACGAGATATTTTATGTCGTTTTATATTTTATGTCAAAATGTGCTAGAATAAAGTATAAAATATAACTTCATTAATTTAATCAATTAATCATAAACTATTAATTTTTTGATAATACATTTTATTTTAATACTTTTACATGTAGAATTACTAGAGAAATGTTATGTACGAAGAATTATACAACTCCATTTGATCACAAAAAAAAGTGATAATCTCCAAAAATCTGTGAAAAGATATCTTAGAAACTAATTTTTTCGAAAATATTCTATCATTGTTTAACCCCCTTCAGATTTTTATCTCAAACATTTTTTCGTAATTCTAATTGTTTTTATGTTACATTTCATTGTATTAATTAAAATGGAACATCCTAGAGTAGAACTAATAGACAAACCATTAATCGCTCGTAGTTTGTTACCATAAATTCAAATTTTTAAGATTGTCATTTAGGATTTGTCATTTTAATTTCTACTTTAGTGAATGAAATTATTTTTCTCTTTAAAGGGAGACTGCTACACGTATAAAATTTAGATTAGTAATTAAAAACTAATACATTCTTAATTGTCTAATTTCTAAGACTTTAGAAGGCAGATTTCAACGATCCATGCTAGTGTTAAAAGTTATAGTAAAATAAACACACAGTCCTTTATATTACTTCAAAATCGCATTACAAAGGGTTTACACGGTTATTCACACGGATTTGGATTTAGCCGCTTTTCCTTCTCTTTTGCGATTTATTTACGAGAACTCGTTAATTCGTACATACGCGGCCCATCGTAGAATATTTGATCAAAGTCTATCCATTCGTCACGATAAACAGCTTCCATTGTCAAAGTTTTGTTAAAGTAAGACTGACCGCTGGATTAAAGATGTCCTAGCCATGTTTAGATAAGTTCAAAACATTTGTCTTTCGTCCATAAAGACACACACAACTATATACGCTCGATTCATCGCATATCCACTTACCTCGACACTCCCGTACATTTCAGTACTTTCGAACATCTCTCATACTCTCAAGACACAGGAAGAGAGGGAAAAAGAGAACATTATTTAGTACATATTTTTTTGATCATCATCAGTATTCAGTGCTTCGAGTGCAACGAGTCTTCCTCCCAGTTCTTTCAAATGAATGTTGTATGTTAAATTGGTTTGCTCTTTTCGTTTGCTGAGATTTGTTCTTATTTGCTAGCTTGTATGCGGAATATAAAAACCTAAGAGAGCCGTAGTCGCGGTCTACTATAGTCATATCCGCGATTTTGAAGGAAAATGAATCGATCACACGCTTACCTGTTTGGCCTTGCGGTTCATTATCCATCTAAAATTTAACAATATCGCGCGAGATGATGTTACATCTTATAAATGTTCCATTCGCTAATAAAATTCATGAGACGCTCTCTTTACTTAATTATTATGATCTTACATTTACATTTCTTATGATTGAATTCAAGTCATTAAGTAGTAAATTCGCTTCGTATGAGAGTTTTACTTTTGCTCATACACGTCATATTATATAAATACGAAGGATGACAGATCTTGATACCTCAGCATTAAAACAGCCAGTAATACTATTGTTTTTACAGATTGTTATTATTCTACATTTAATATATAATTTTTTTTTATAATGTTCACGCGTTGCAAAATTATAAAGCGGCTGTTATAAATTCTTGGGTATTAATATAAAGTTAATCTCTTTGTCACACATCTCTTTAAAATGCATCTTCAAAACGATGCATCTCTAAAGTGTGCTGTAGTCTCGGCAAAAGAATCTTCGCGCTTGTAAGAGGACAGCAAGGTGCATTTCATTTGTCTAACACGTATTTCGTATCTTCCAGAGTTGCACCGAACCACCGAGTTCTTGGTGCTCGACCAACAGCAGTTTCCGGCACAGCGACTCGTCCCTCTATCCGGACTCCCTGAATCAAGAGACATCGTCCGTCACCGGTTCCACGCGAGTAGAATTCATAATCGGCTCGCCTACCAGACGCTTCCGCACGAGCTCCGCGTGGCCTCACCGCTATTTCGACAGCATCGACTCGGCGGCTACAGTGCCAGAGAGTTTGCTAACCGACGAGTTTCCTCTGCGACGCGGCGAGGCCTTGGCCGAGTGCGATTCGCTCGAATGCCATCCGATTTCGAGCGAAGATTGAATGCGCCAATCGTTGACGTTAATGCGAAGCTAGTAAAGTGGCGAGTCAAATAAAATGAACTACTTGGCTCTTGCTTCTTAACATAATTTCACATCGTATACCACTGGCTCAGCTTCTACGCGGCCTTATTCGCATCGTGTCACCGACGCGAATGTATAAGTAACAGAATTCTAGAAATGTGAAACGTGAAAATATATTCATTTAGAAGATACGACGCGCTGGAGAAGCGACACTCGCATTCTCAATGACCCTTATTCTGTGCCTTTTTAATATCAAATGTTTTTCGTTTTTATTTGTTTAAGAATCATATCCTATATGATTCTAAACAGACAGAAATTCAACGATTCTAAACTGAAGTATAACAATACCATTTTTCTGCATATAAGTCCTATAGTCTTATCCATGTACTTCCTTCGAATTGCATTTAAAGAGCATTTCATACACCTTTATAACATGACGGAGATTTTTTAGCAGTCAATTTTGCTATCTAAATCAAAAATAAAAATAAAATAATGTTCACTTGTATCGCGAACGTAGATTGATTTGTAATGTGTATAACTGATGTAACTAATAATTGTGCAAAAAATGCTAAAGTTATCACTTTCATTGACAATATAAACATAAAAATTTCAAATTGATATATATATATATCATGATATATATATGTTTAAGTACGGTCAAATTTTAAATTTTTATACTAATCTATCATGTTTATTTGAAGTAAAAAGAAAAATACACACATATTAGAGATATCCTCAAAATTCTTTTCGAATTTTGTAAGAAGAGTAGGCATATGTATTTTTTTTAATTTTTGTTTATAGATTTCTCGTATGTGTGTGAAATATATACCTAATTTATCAAGAGGCATATGTATAATTCTTATCAATTAAGAAACATTTTTGAATATTTTATAGAGTCGCATATCAATAAATGCAACGGCAAGCGTTTATATTTATTCGTTTTGATGTTATTTGATGTTATGTTTGGTATTGTTTTTACATACATGTGAACGATATTTGGTTTATTTAACCAACGTCAAGAATGAGTTTGTTAATCAAACTTTCGATTACTTGGTCCACGTTCGGTGACAATACTTCGCAATTTTGTAAATTATGTTATTTTTATGTATTTCTCACAAATATTTGTAATCTCTTTTATTTTTAAGCGAAAAGCTTTTGGTCTAGCAGAAGTGTCGTTAGAAGTCGGGTGTATGGAAAGATCCGATCATTGTTAGCTCGCAACAGAGGATAACAGAGTCAATACTTCACATTCCTGCATAGCTGCAATTTCGTATTCCATTTAGCATTTCTATCTTTAATTCAAATCTATGTTGTAATTAATTGCTTTCTTATTTATTGCGTGCATTACAATAATGCGGATTTGTGTCTGAGTTTAGTCGAGGTTAATGATACGAAAAAGTATTGTGTTACGATTGAGGGAAATGTTGAAGAATTTAAAAGACAAGGCAGACGCTGAAATTTTCATCGAATACGGAAATATATTGAGTGTTCTCCACTCACATTTTTTCGAAAATAACACATATCATATTTAATTATCGTGTGCTAGACGCGAAAACGAATATACATTGATATACATCGAATGCATGAACAACGAACGGACAATGAATGCGAATAGAATGAATAGAATGCGATACGTTGAAAACATTTTTTTTTTTTTAAATAAATATGATTTCGTGTTCGCTGTTCATTCGTTCTTCGCACAATGTATATTTCAATTAAGAGTGATAAAAGTGAGCGATGTTAACTCTCACTCGTTACAGGGAGTTTGAGGCTCGTCGAATTCGTTGATGATTCACCGGAATCAATGCGCGATAAACTCACAACTCCGCGACTCCGGAAAGAGCACTATGTACTACACAGTTCCTCATTTCAACAACCAATTTAATTATTTATAACTAACAATGACGATTGTGAACACTGAATAATAATCACAGATAGAGCCTGTGATCCTAGCTATAAATAACCGCGAAACATGTGATTAACATATAGTTTAAGGTGTAAACCACAGGACTGACGGACTCTACTTATTATTTTAGCGCCTAACGTATATATGCGCGACGGAAATGAACAGGGAAACCGATGCGCATTCGGTGAATTTTGCTCTTTTCCTTGTCTTTTTTCTTTTTGTACAGTGGGGTTCATGACGCTAGGCGAGAATGCTCAGATATTATTGTTATTCGTACAGCCGGTGGATTTTAGTGCCCGTGCGCGCTACCGACTGGAGGCTATTATTTTTATACCTTTAATTACGAATGTAATTGAGAAAGAACGTGTAAACTGGCTGCGAACATGCAGCATCCTCCCGATACCGATGGTTATTAAAGCGC
This sequence comes from Cephalotes varians, assembly GCA_037157785.1. Lineage (NCBI taxonomy): Eukaryota > Metazoa > Arthropoda > Insecta > Hymenoptera > Formicidae > Cephalotes > Cephalotes varians. Next base: position 446,064 of record JANQDE010000030.1, read on the forward strand.
TGTCGCTGTATTATACTTTATCTAGTTTAGATATGTCTTATCATCATAGAATTATTAATTATTGTTTTACGAATACACACCGACATATTGTACATAGACGACATCGTGATTTATTTAAATAAATTAGTTCTAATGTAAATAAATATTATCTGTAACGAATCTGCGATAATGTGATCCTATTAATAAAATGAAATTACTTGAAAATATCTATTTACTAGTATGCAATTAATAATCCTCGTGTAAATCTTTATGACTTTGGCGGATTATCGCATATAATTATGAAACGACTTATATTCAACAAAATGTGTACTATATTTCGTCATATTATAAGAAATCATTTCGCAATATCTATTGCCACATCAATAATTATTTACAATATCAATTATTAAAATCTTTCAATTTAATGAGATGATGAAATATAATAGAGATTTTATAAACACTTTTAAAAATATCGATCGATTATTGATATTAATAATCGGAATAAATATTGCATCACTTTCATGAGAAGTTAATTTGCAATAAATATGAAAAAAATTACATTTTATTGCACAAATTGCCAAAGCTTTCTATTAATTTGTCAAGAACGTATTGATCAAAGTAAATTATAAATATTGTTACTTCTGGAAAAGAGAAACTGTCGTGAAGAAGGATTATTTTTCTAGAGTTATTTTCTTGCCATTCGTATATATTATTCTCTCATATATATTAAGTTGCCAACAGAAACTTAATATTTTATCTTTTATTAGTCGTGCGATTACAATGAATAATGTAGCTTTTAGCATTTAGAATTCTTAATAAAAGAAAACGCATTCTGATTAATTATGTAAAAAATTGCTTCATCGTGTTTTAAGATTTTTATTATTTACGAGTAGCAACAATCCAACTTTACAATATCGGAGTTTTCTATACAATTGTAAATGTGTAACATATAAACGTTATAATTACGTATTTAACTCTTTTATAAATATGTATATTTCCTTGACTGATAACTACTTCAAGTTCACCGCTGAATAAGAGAACGTTATGTAATCTACTCGAAAAAATTATGTCTTTAAACATAAAATTGTACTCAGTTATATTTCGCAATGTACATGACACTCACACTATCGTGTTGAAAGGCAAGTGATTATGTTGGTTGACCACGTAATGCCTCGTATTATTTCGAACGCGTAGTTGCTGAACACTATTGCAATTGCTTGAAAAAGATCTTTTATATTTAAAAGTCTTTATTCTCTGAAAGTGATTTAAATTTTGACTTAATAAATCGGAATCAAGAGAACACTTTGACATTTTCCTTTAAACGCAGAGTCGAGCTTCATATGATTAAAGGACTCTTGGTTTTTTCTTTTTTTTTTCTTTTTAGTTTCGCAGAATATAGGCGATTTAAATCGATAATACGAGATGACTTCGATACTCGACGTACTCTTCCAATGTACGTAAATGTCAAACGACGTAATTGTCCATCTGACTTAATCGCGTTTTGAAATCGCTATGTTTTGAAATCGTCGCGATATCTTCGACGATCAGGTTGCGTGCAAATATTCTGCCAGATTAAATGTCGTTTCTACTAAACGGGTTTGCGGAAAGGCGTTAACACCATTTAACGTCGCAAACGGGTTAATAGGTGATTTATCGGTTGTCATCGTTCGAGGGAGTGTCGTGCGGGAATCCGCGAACGCTAGATCCGGATGCCTTGCATTATCAAAGAAATCAAGGAATGGCGGCAAATGCGGAGTTCCAGACAACGCGCGATATGATCAACAAGTAAGATATCTCAAGTATTAAGATATTCCGTTTCATCGTATCTACGTTCTCGATCGATTGATGATGATAGATTCTACATTCCAATGAGGCTAAACGCAGAAGATGTTCAAGCTGAACGGCAGATCCAGGAAAGTGAATACGATCCCTTCGCTGAACGTCCATCCGCACCTCTGACCTCGTATGTTTCTTCCTTGATTGTCATTAATCTTTAATTAAAAGCTTTTTTAAGATATATGCGATTTTACACATTAAAAATAAGCGAGCTAGCAATTTGCAGTGAACTAAATCTCTTAAAAAATATCTTAAAAAGTTTAAACCAATAGAATATGTCATGCATTATTTATAATTTTTTCTCTACATGATCAATTGTACACTATAAAATTACATTTATTGCATCAAGAAAATTATTTCAGAATAAAATTTGATAATATAACTTTATATAAGTTGATAAGAGAATTGATGAGAGGTATCAGCGAATTTCATATCATTGACAAGACCTCTTCAACCAAATACACTTTTAAATCTTTTTCATTAGAAAAATAACTCTTGAAATCATACGATAGCTTATTCATTTCCTGTCCAAGTTCTATATTAATTATTGAAGATAGGAATCGATACTTGTGTTCAGTGTTCATAAACGTTTGTAGATCTAAAATATTAAAAGCCTAAGCTGCATTCGTGACAAAATCGTAAAAATTATCGTAAAAATTATGAAAAAATTTTTGAAATGCTTGTTACTTAATACTAGCAAGTTGTTGTTTAGCATGCGTTCTCTCTCTTGCCAAAGCTTTTCATTAAGTGTTATTTGTTATTTAAGAAAAAATTATAAACCAAAACTTCAAGAACGTCAAGATAACTAAGATGTTAAACCACATCGTTATATCACATATCATTATATTTCATTATATATCAAATATATGTTTGTCAAAAGAAGAAGAAAGATACGATCCACATAGCACAGAAAGATTGCAGATATATCGCAGAATTTCATTGAAAAATTACAATGTTGCATATTCATTGCGAAACATTGCTGCAAGATTGCAGTTAAGATATCCATCTTTAGAGACATCTGCAACGAAAACGTTACAGAGATATTGCAATGTATTTAAAACAATGCGACATTATATAAAATGAAAAAAGCTTAATGTACAGTTTTCACCGATTTTATATTCCAGATACTTATTTTAAAAAATTTATAAATTTCGATAATTATACATTTGAAAAAACATTTATTCAGTTGAGATTCAAAATTGAGATATCTGGATCATGATCGCCTGAGTGTCTCATGCTACACTATTCTTCAATTGATAGATGTGTTATATATTGTTCATTTATGATATAATCAATGTGCGCAATTATATAATTTTTCAATAATATAATTTAATGTTGTAAAAAATAAACAATTTGTATCACTAATGATGTGAAATGTGAGATGCCTTTGGGCAAGAATATGCAAACTTTATTTGGATTTCTTTTATAATTATACTCATTCGTTCATGCCTTTTGCAATTTTATGATAAATCACGAAATGTTTTTTGATGTTTAAGATATATTTTGAATCGTCTATTGTTAATAATTATTTTCTTTCGTGATTGTGTGATAGAAAATTTTGAACTTTTTTGTAAATACACAATTGATTCTTTTGTAAACACAATTATTTATGATATATTTTCAATTATTTTTTAAATTCTAACAAAAGATAGAGAGAAAACAACAAATTACTATAAGAATTCTATCTCGACAATTAAATCTACTTTTAGCAAAGAACGAAAGAAAGAGATACGAAATATTTACTATTACTAATAAAAATTTCGCTTTTGAGAGAAAAGTTTTTTAAATATATTTTTAGGCATAAATATAAAAACATAATATAAAATTATTTATTTATTCTTATTTATAAAATAAAAAAAAATATTTGTATAAAAGAATCGTAAATAAACATAAATAAAATGTGTCATAATGTTTATTATAATGTATTATAAAATGCATATCTTTTTTAAGAAAAATAACATATTTATTTTTTACGAATATTGCTTATATACGAGGAATATTTGTAAAAAATACACTCCTCTTACTACTTATGTACAGGGTATAACTAAAATAAGGATACAAACTTGGGATCTCCATATCAATAAAAAAATTTATATCAATATTTATCCACAGATACAGCTCAAAATACTTATTACTAGCAAAAATTTTGCTTGCAATTTCTTCAATCTTCTAGATTTTTATCTGTAGGAACACTTAAAGTCTTATAAAGTTTATAAAGTTGTTTATAAAGTTGTTTAATTTATAAAGTAAATTGACAACAAAATATGCTACATCAATGCATCTTTGTTGCTTGTAAAGTCATTCGCAATTTCCTCGGGATCTTTAAAAGAATGCAACAGTCCATGTCCATGCGTGTATTAAATCAAATAGGAAACACTTTTTAATTACATTCTTTGTAATTAAAAATAAAAAAAATATTTAATAATAATAAATATTACTTTTTTATTTTTCATTTTTCATTAATAAACATTTGTTTGAGCTGTATCTCAGTAATAGTAGATTTGCGAATATATGTTAATATAAATTTTTTTTTTATGTGGAACTCGCCCCCGAAGTTTGCCTTATTTTAGTTACATCCTGTATATTGCTCATCTATTTATTCAATTGGATTTTGTCTTTAAATTGAATAAAAATTAGAAATCATAATTACAAAAAGTAACATTGTATAAAAACATCATATATAATCAATTTAAAATTATGTGTGTGTGTATGTGTGTATGTGTGTGTGTGTTTGTTAGGCTTTTTGGATCTTTATAATAGCTTAGGCAAGCCATTTTGAAATGAATTCTCCAATCTTATTACCAATGATTTATTTAAATGACATATGAACAGCTTGGTTTTACAGCATAAAAAATTTTAAAGCAGCTTTTACTTATTATAAATATAATAAAAAATTATAAAATTAAATTAAATTATTATTATATTATTATATAATTTTATTATAATAAAATTATAGAATTATGAAACAACGATAATATAGAATTATGATTTTTTACAATATTTTTGAAATTAATGTTATGCTAATGACTTTCCGATATTTTCTAATCTATATTCACAATGTTTCTGTAATGTTGCAATTTGCAATGTTGCAACGTTGCCATAATATAGTTGTAATGATCTGTATGGGAATTGTACGAAATTGCGCAAGAAACGCTTATCGCAATAAATTTCATAAAATTAATAAAAATTAATAAAATTCAACGATTAATGAAGATCAGTTTAATAAAGATTAGATTATTGATTAAATTATCTTGTTTATTATCCGATTACCTAGATCCGATTACCTAGATATCAGTAAACAATCAGAAATAATCAAATCATATGTTATTTTATGTTGTTTTATTTGTGATAAAATTGTTGCAGAGATTTTGCCGTGTTCATGCATCTGCTGAAGTGTGCGATCGGTACCGGCATACTCTTCCTGCCGCACGCCTTCAGAAGAACCGGCTACGCGATGTCCATCGTCTGCGGCATCATTGTCGGCACGCTGTGCATTCACACGGCTATCATTATCGTACGTGAGAACGTGAAAAACAACTTTTTCTTAAATCTTATTATTACCATTTCAATAATGATAACAATTAGCAAGAAAAGTAATGTGTCTCTCTCTCTCTCTCTCTCTCTCTCTTATTTATGATAAGATACGTAGTAAGAAGTGACGCGATAGCCAACTCATCAATTCAATCATTATTTTGTTCTTGGAGCGGTAAATTAATTGGCTACCGCTTGTTGTTGCCTCGTGTAACATGTTAACGCGTCCTGTGTACAACAGGCCTAACTTGTAATTAAAGATGTTTTTTTTTATAGAATTCAATAACTTTAATCGAGAATGTATTGGCCGTTATGATTCACTATCTTTTGCTATCTTTCGAATAGCTTCATAATTCCTCGCTCAAAGAGAACTTCCTCTTTTATATATATATATATATATGTATATATATATAATATATGTATATATATATAATATATGTATATATATATGTATATATATATATATATATATATATATACACATATACACATATATAAGGAAAAGAGAAATATGATGCGCTTCCGCCAGGAATTTTGGCCGAAGGCCATCTAGCTTTATTATACAAAACCATACAACAATTCTTTCTTAGAATTTTCTGTTTTTTTTCGGCAAAAAACTGTAGCCATCTATCGGCAAAAACCGCACGTATAATTATTGGCCAACCCAATACTTGCCCTTACACCGCAATGACTCAATTGTTTGCGAATCGGCGCCGCCAATGAGATAAGCCATTAAACACAGAGGGAAAGGAAGGTCTCGTCGCGCGAAGCGCATCCGAATGCAGGCAGGTTCTTTTTTTCTCTCTTTCTCTCTCTTTCTCGGTGTGCAGGTGCACTGCTCCCAGGTGTTATGCAGGCGTAATCGTGTGCCCATGCTGGATTTCGCCGAAACGGCGCAGTTCTCCTTCCAGGCGGGTCCAGAGAGGATTCGAAAGTACGCCAGGCTATTCGGCGTAGTTACCAACGTGATTATTTGCTTCGTGCACTTTCAGGCCGCCGTGATATACATCTTATACGTGGCCACGTCCTTCCAACAGGTACGACACAGCGCCGCGACATCCATGCCGGAAGTCGAAACGATAAAGCGACATCGTGACATCCGTTTGGCGATTCTTATATATGAAAATCCTTTTACGTAGGAACAATTGACCCCAATTTTAATTATGAATTCTTTGATAAAACCGCAATCGACTCTCTTTCTTAAAAAAGTCCTTCCATCAGTTCATATCCGAGATTACATCAAAATAAAGTGAAAACTTACGCAAGTCATCGCAATTTTCGCAGATATTGATTTTTCGTAACTTTATCGTATCTTTTTGTTTGTTTTAATCTGTGCTATCTTCGTAACAATAAAAAAATATGAATGCATTCTACCTTCGCGTTGGTCATATTTTTTTATTGTTGCGAAGATAGTACAGATTAAAACAAACAAAAAGATACGATAAAGCAAAGTTACAAAAAATCAATATCTGCAAAAAATTGCGATGACTTGTATTTTTCGTTTTCACTTGTTTTGATATAATCTCGGATATCTCGGAGACTAAGAGACAATAAAAAGTTAGATAACTTCATAACTGCTGGTGGTATTTCCAGGTGATAGAATTTTTTGCGGATTTCGAGATGAATCCGCGTGTCTATATCGTCATGTTCTTTCCCTTTACCTGCGCCCTCGGCTTCGTACCAAACCTGAAGTACCTAGCGCCTTTCTCCATTATCGGCACTTTTTTCCTATTCCTCGGAGTCTGCACCGCGTTCTACTATTTCTTGGACGATGTTCCCGATCCTGGTAGACTCGATGCCCTAACGGAGGTTCTACCTGTGCCCATGTATTGCGCCATTTTCCTGTTCGCCTTGCACAATATGACCCTGTATCTGCCGCTGGAGAACACGATGAGGCATCCCGGTCATTTGCCGCGTCTGATCGTCGCCAGCACTTTGCTGAATACTGTCATATACCTGGCGTTTGGCTTCTTCGGCTACAACAAATACCCGGACGCCTGCGACACCGTCATCAAGAATTTACCAATGGAAGAGACGTGGGTGGATTATTTTCTGTCTCGCAAAACACTCGTACTATTGCTTGTCTAGATTTAATTAATATTTTAATGTTGAATATATTTGACATTTCTCTCTCTCTCTCTCTCTCTCTCTCTCTCTCTCTCT
>JANQDE010000030.1:453647-473570 GCA_037157785.1 Cephalotes varians
ACTCTCTTTCTCTCTCCCTCTTTCTCTTTCCTTTCTCTTTCGATCAATTATAGTTAATTATAGTTAATTATAGTTAATTATAGTTAATTATATTTAATTAAAAAATTTTTAGCTTTACGAACCATTTTGCAAACGAAATATTTGAAGAAATTACATCAGATTTTTTTTGTGCACAATAAAATTTGCTGCAATAAAATTTGTGAGGAATTGCAAATAAATCGTTATCAAGGGTAATTAACTGTGCATTAACATGCGACAATCGGTAAATATGTCAGCTGTCTGTTTTAAATGACAGCTATATAATTAACATCGCGTAATCGGTGATTGCAGAACAGGATGTGCATTTTACATGATCATGTGGTTCTCTACGTGTATCTCACGATTTATTTTGTATATTCTGTATGTCTCGTAAGAATTATAAGAATGAATGTATCCACGACGAGACCTTCAAATAATTTAAATTTAACAAAAGCGAAACGAACCAGCCAACCGTAGAAAAGAAACACAGTACAATGTGAGGATCAATTTGACCACGTAAACGGAAAAGACTTAAGTTTGACTCTGAAACTAATTTAAAAACAACTTCAATAGAATTATCACAGTCATTATATCTGAATGATTCAAATAGTGCGATCTGACGATTTTATCGCTAAACACAGTATATTGCTGCGATATTGTAGCAACTGTCCGATTGCAATTCATTTATTTTCCGATCGACATATCTTGATTCCGCATTGATTATTAAATCGGTCATTATCTGCACGTAATGAACAATGTTCTGAATCACTATTAACACGTGTTCAGCTGAATCATTATTACACGTGACGTAGTTTATCTTATAATTTTGTTATGGACTTTTTTTCTTGACCTTCGAGTTGTATGTATCGATGATTGTAAATTAAGGTTGTACTATATACACCTATTATAGCACTTTGAAATTTAAATAATGATACATTTCCGGTTAGATAATCAATTCCTTCGTCGTAATTATAAACGTATGAAATTATACTATGTCTTAATTATGAGCGTCTATTTTAGATCTTCCTCTTTTGGATTTATAATAATTGCGTTGTAGAAAGAAAAAGTGTAGAAAGAAAAAGAAAGAGAGAGAATATGATTATATTTTAGTAGATTTATTTTCACGTATAAAATCTTAGATTCGTATCGATCGCAGATGTCTCAATATTGCAATCACGGCCCATCTACTTTATCGCTACGCTTTGCAGCCTGGCCCAAGTAGTCAAGATAGCCATTTCCTTATCGGTTCTGTTTACTTTCGGTTTGGCGTACTACGTCCCGATCAGCGTGCTATGGCCTATGATCCGCTCGAGAATCGTCACGAAGAGTTCGCTGCAACATCGATTTTATGAAAGCTCGCTTCGATTAGGCGGCGTAATCGGCACCAGTAAGCGTGTCGCAATTATAAGCATTTGGCGGCACGAATATCGAATGTAATTACCAGGAAATAACTCGTCCTTGTTCTTCTTTCCGCATGTAGCGCTGCTGGCCATCGCCGTGCCCCAAATGGTACCCTTGCTGGGCCTGTTTTCCGCCTTGGGCATGTCGACGATCATGCTGCTGATACCCATACTAATCGAGACGTCGACCAAGTGGGCGGAAGCCACGAGGACGATGCTCGCAAAGAACATCGCTATTTTTGTCGTGTGGCTGTTGATCTTGGTGCGACTTTTCTTAGAAATACGGATACGCAAAGAAATTTATTAGCAATAAATCTGATTTTGTAAAAACTAGAAAAAAAATTAGTTTCATTTAAAATTTTTCTAGTTTAATATTAGCTTTTTCAAGTTCTAAGAAATTTTTTTAGATGATCGAGCTCTTTAATAAATTTTTCAAAGAAAATATTGATTTTAGTTTTAAAATTTAATCAATCGTGAGATTATCAAGTATATATAAATATTGTTATTATTTGTTGAGAAAGCAATTTGATTTTAATATGTATATCATAATTTTTGGGTGATGTAATGCGCGTATTATTTTACAGATTTTCGGCACAATAGAGAGCACCTGGTCAATTGTTAGAGAATATAACGGAACGATGCAGGAAAAATGTTGATCGATAGTTTATTAAACTACTTCAGAGACAAAGCACAAAATTATGCTTTAGGCGATAAGGCTACGCAAAATAGCCACTTGAAGATGCGAAAAATCGTAGTGAGCTACGATAAAAGATGAAGGACTCTTCAGAACAACAAAGCGAAAGGCTGAAGTACACGGGATATCTTTGTAACAATGCTCTTTGGCCGCACTTGCTTTCCCTGCACTGTGATTCTGTGCGAGAAGAAATATTCCGCTTGTTACGAGATCATTTCAATTTGCGTACCGGCATCATAAGATTGACGTATCTCGATCGTTCTCGCGATTTTCTTGCTTCTAAATGTCCGAGATCAACGTGACTGATATCTCGATACCGGTATCGAGGGCCCTTAATTTCCGTAAAGATTGGAATGTGGCACTTGCGACATTCCGTGTGGCCACCTTCAATTTCCCTCGGCCGACGTTTACGTAACGCGTAGTTGCGCCGCTCGCGATGTGGAACAAGAGCGACAGCCTACAATGAGAAACTGCACCGCGACGCAGCAGCGGTCCAGAAGAGGAGGGGGGAGGGACTTCCCCTCTGGGAGACCGCCGGGGACCTTCTTGCGAGAGGACGAAGAGAGACGGCGAGTGCGCGCAACCTGTGAACGGAAGGAGACGAGGATAAGGTGAAAGGGAACGCGCGAAAGAGGAGGCGCGAATCGAACTGATCGCACAGTCGAATAACCGACGTCCCTATGGGTACGAAACTACACGAGCACTACTCGACGTAGTATTCTTCAGGAGTCGGAGGTGTCGACGATTTCTGATCCGAGCTGCTCGTCGCGTCCGTTTTTACCGAGCCTTCAACTTTAAAGTGCCGTTAATCAATTAATTACGCGGTCGCCAGCGCTCGAGCGAGGATAAACGCGCAATGGGATAGAGAAGCGGAAGCGGTACCGCAAGGATTAGGTGGAGGGAAAAACGTGAAAGCGGAAAGCAATTCGATAGTTATACGGTCGATATATAGCGCCTCAGTATAATTTCGGATGTTGCTATTGTCAATTCTAAGAAAACGATCATTCATGAACTCACAAACATTGAGATATCTTAAGAATCTAAATGTTATTTTGTAAATATTATATAATTCTTGAATATTTGTATTCGAATATATTCATAGTTACTTTATCACGTTCTATATTTATTTCCAGCTCCATGATATTTTTGACTTTACAACTCTTAGCTACTAGACGATTTTTCTGATTTGTATCGAGATTTATACTTGACAATGTTATCATCAATCAAGAAAATAAAAACGTTAAACTATTATTCTTTTGTATTGTCATAATTAATTGTAAATCTAGAAAAATACTTTACTTAGCTCTTCAAGCGATAATTAACTCATGACTTTTAAATCCTTCGCAACGTCAAACTCTACGTTCATCAATCGTCGTATGGACCAATTTTATGCCTATAATATTGGCAAGAAAATTCATTGGCTTTGATTTCTGCCGTTTATCGCGCACTTCAAAGTAACGTCGAATCGAGTACATTACATTGCTGTCACTATCTACTCCCTCCCTTCCTGGTGTACTCGCACGAGTGAGGAAGCTCATGCTCGCGGTAGTCACTCACGTGTATTGACTGTCCGTATATATATACCTGGCTAACGCCAAGGAACTTGCCCAGTCGTGTGCGGTCTGTTACCGTTTCACTTTAATTTCGTCTCGTTACTCTTCGTTATTGGCCTCCCTCCCTCATTGGCAGACCAGAAAAAAAGGAACCTAGCATCTCACAAAATCGACGAACATTTACTCATCATCCTGCGTCCATCGATCACTCAACAGATTTCAGATGGAGAGAAGTCATCAGTGTCCCGGATGATTTCGAAAATTGATAAAGCTATCGTCGTGAGAATTAAATCCCGAGATTATATGATTGCGGAAACGTCGGCGATAATTTCCGATGGAATTTAAGGACAACACTCACAGATGAGTTATTAGAGTTAATTTATTCTCGAAACTGCAAAATTCTTCATGGTGGAGTCACACACGAAATTCCATCATTCATTGAAGTGAAATCTATTTGATCATCACCTCGCAGCGCGAGCGTGCAATCTTCGAAATATTTCCAGTCTCGACGAAAAATTTGCGCGACGTAGATTCGCGACATTGATAAGGCTCAGTGGTTTAATCGTCGTCGGAAAGAGAATCATCCGGTTATTGTCTCTTTACGCAATTGTAGACTGCAGGATTTGTCGGAATAGCGTTTCATTTGAATTTTTGTTTGAGACCTTGTAAATCACATCTAGACAGCTTTAATAATCTGCCGATAAGTCATTATCTTGTTATATTATAAATGTAGCCTTTAAGAAAAAAAGGCAGAAGAGTACGAGACCTTGGATAAAACTTGCAGTTTCCGTTCGATCGGAACTCACGTGAGCACTTCGTGCTTTTTGAAAAAAGGGAAAATAGAAAGAGACGGAGAAAAAATAAAATCCTTTAAACGGAAGTTTAAAACAAAATACTAAAACAAAACATTGAATTAAACAAGAGGATCAATATTTCCATCTGAGCCGAGTGACAATGTGAAAATATTCGGAGAATTTGCGGTGTACTTCAACGTCGTCAAAGAAAGAAATAAACATCCTTCATAATTCAAGCACTTGGTGTTTGTGTTCACATCTCGATACGAAAGAGTAAGTATGACTTTAACGGCATAAGTTACGTACACCGCGAATACGTATTCGAACAAATTATGAAAATAGACTTTGTTATTTAAATTGTCGTTTGAAGGTTGCCGATAAAGGTTCTAACTTACAAATGACTTATTTTTACATGAAGACTATGTATCTACAGTCAGAGAAAACAAAATAGTTCTGCCTTCTACAATAACCTTAAGAATTAAGTATCCGCATCTAGTCTTATGGTCGTGAAAATAAAAGTAGTTTTTTGAAAACTATTAAAATATAGTTCAGCAAATGTGATGATAAATATTAACATTATTTCATTAGTTGTGTGTAACTAATAGTTATAGCCTATTAAATAATAGTAAATTTTATATATCATTAAATATTGTATTAAAATTATTAATAGTAATGGTATACAGTACTAATAGTATATAGTACTAATAGTATAAATTAAATAGTAGTATAAAATAATTATAACATATATAGTTATATGAATATATAGTTATATAAATATACATATATAACTGTATATAATTTATATAAATATATTAAATATATATTTAAATATATATAACTATATATAATTATATTTGTACATAATAATAATAATAATATTCTTTTGATTTAAACAAATATTTTTTTTTAAATTAATATTATTACGCTATAATAATGTCATGATACGTTTTTTGCATTAATAGGAGAAAGTCGCCGATGCCGACATAGTTCTATTAAAGCAACACCCCTTTATTTCTCGAAAATTAATTGTATTTTATTAATGTTGATAAAAAAACATAATCTGTTTAGATAATTAAAGAAATAAAAATCCATTATTCATATTAAGATAACACCTATTCTTTTAAACTGTTTCGCTACATATTATTGTCTTACAGGACAGTATAAAATATACGTATAAATCAACCGTGCGTTTTACATCGAAGTGAAAGGATTCTAGAAATCCTCATATACATTAAACTCGTAGGTATTTTGTACAGATGACTCCTCTGTAAAAGAAAAAGAATAGGAATATGTGGCATTATTACCTACTATGTCAGTTTTGGGGTTCATTTTGTGGGGTTCATTTTTTCAGATGTTTATTTTTTTCTTACAAAAAAGTTAATTATTACAAAATTCAAAACAGCATTATAAAAACTGCTATATCATCTATATCATAGAAAACATTTTTTAGTTTGTATTTATGTTTCTAAAGTTTTATTTTTAGCTTTTATTTAAAAAAAATATGAACTAAAAACGAAATGATATGACTTACCTAATATATTTTCCGTTGATTCCGAGAACTATTTTACAGTATTATTTTTTATACTCTAGTTATCATATTTTCTACAAATGAATTCTAATATTATTTACTTAGTTTGTACAACTTATTTATTTCAAATTCAATATCACTTAAATATCATTAAATATTAATTATAAAATCTAGCTTAGATCGAATAAGACATTTTACTATTTATTATTATTAGTTGTGTTATTCATGTCGGTCTAATGTTACTTATTATTGTTTATTCTTTTTTTTTTACTGTACCATAATTCACATAATTGGGCTGTTAATTCTCCTCAATTTTCTAGTGCTAGTACTGATATATCTTTTCTGCTTTTTTCTCTGAGTGTACCTTAAACGTGTTACACTATAGTCGGTAAGTTATCAACGCATAAGTAATAAACGAAAGAAAATGATGTAACGCTTCTTTCCCTGTTTAGAAGATCGTAGATTAACTTATCTGCGCGTGTGAGAAACAATACAAACACTCCTCTCAATGGTTATATATATATATATATATATATATATATATATATATATATATATATATATATATATATAGATTTGACATATATTTTAGAATCTTCATGAGATTGCTTTGAATCTTTACAAGAAATTTTAACGATCGACTTTGTGTGTGACCAAGTAGGAATTGCATTGTGTAGTAAAATTTCTGTAAGGTAAGATTCGGAAGATAATTTGAAAATAATTTTAATGCCAACTTATTTTGTAAATACAGTTTGCAAGAATTTAGAAGAATTTTTTATTGTAAAACATTTTATAATATATTTTGACAATATACAAAACACATAAAAAATTTTTTTCGATTGTTAAATAGTTTCGATATACAGTTTAATGATTTTTTGAAACAATTAAATATTTTTGATTAAAGAAGTTCTGATAAAATCAACTTCAAATTTATCAAAAAATTATTTATTAAAATTAATTTAATACGACGGTGTCACACATAATAAATCGTACTACTGTACTACATATCATGGTAAACATTTATGAATACTGTGCTAACATTTGCTAAAAGATAGAACGACGTGCGGCAGCAATCATGCAATTAATCTTTTTATAAATGAATTCTCGTATCACAGTAGGAATGAAGAAGAATACGGATGTAAACTGACAAATTTGAGCAATAAATATTCTAATTAGTTAAATATTTTTGATGAATTTTCACAATAATTTATGTTGTGTTATCAATAAAAAATTAATTTAAAGCATTGATTTAAAATGATCTCTGTTCGAGGGCACTTACTTTTTTGTATTAATATACGATAAATAACCGATCCGATAAAAATGATTCGAAGACCAATATTTACATATTTGTACTTGTAATATCATTCTAAATATTTACATTGACATCAAACATCGACACAGAAGACCATCATGTAGAAGCGACGCATTCAAACATTCAGACGCGAAATTTTTCAAAATGCAATAAGATTCGAAAAATACATCGCTCTGAGATATAACTTTACGCGATGCAAATACTGCACCAACTTACTAACTTCCTCAAAAAATGTAATCGCGTCGTGAATTAGTTGTACTATTTGTAATAAATTACTGAAACAATGACATTAGATGATTCACACAGATAAATATATTTTACAATATATTCTTTTGTGTAAATAATTCTAACTTGTGAAAGTTAGAAAGTCTCAACTATCAAACTATTCAATTTTTTCGTAGAAGATAAAATAGTATTCTTTGTAATAATGAGATGACTTGCAAGACAATGACTATATATTAGCAAATACTTAAAATAATTATTTTTTAAATAATCAACTCTTGAACATAGAAGACAATTTTACAGTAAACAATTATAGCTCGCAACAAAATAATGCAAAAGTTGTGACGGTTAAAAGACAAACTGATAGATATCACTTAGTAGAATTGTTTCGAAATCGCACTGAGAATAATAAGAACTGTGTCCACTTAACTTTTCGATATAAAGCTCATCTGTAAGATTTCTGAGAAATAATCTATTTCGCTAGAATTATTGATTAGCTTATAAAGAACCGTTACGAGTGGCAAACTATGCCAACAGATTTTATTATTCGTCATCGTTATTAACATGACATGTTAATGCACAGATAAAAATATTAATATACTTTTTGAAGAGATATGCTTTCTTCCATTTTTTGAATTAAAGTATGCTAAGTATACATTATCAGAAAAATTAATTCTTTAATCAAATCAGAACTCTAATCAAATTATACATATTTAATTTTTTAATCGAATTTAATTATTTTACAGAAACTTATTCTACACTTTCAAAATATCAATGAAAGTTGTATAATAAATTTGCAGACACAACTAATTATATCCATTTATGGATATATACATGGATGTTCTCAATCGTTATTATAATTATAATAATATTAAACCTTTCGTTAATATGTGATGTTTTTTCAAGATTAAATTCCACCTCCGCAAATTGCAATTACAGATTGTCCTTGCGTATCTTCTTGACGGCATTATTCTTTTCTCTTGGAATATTTATGAGATGTAGTTTCAATTGCGAGTCCTTCGCGACGATGAAATCTCTCGTATATGCGTTGCATGTACTCAACCAATCAAGGATCTTTCGAGGATCATACATTCAGATCCGTTTGTTACCGCCGAATGAGATCATTCGGTACGTTCGCGTAATATCAAGTCATTTTTCTCCGCTTTTATGGCGAAAGCAGATCAAGAATCGGTCGTTATCGGCTGACTGCAATCTTAAATGCAGGGGTCCCTCTTGCATAACTCTGACTTTTTTTATCTTCCGTTAATTTCCCACACGAATCTCGGATTGTCTATCGCAATCCATAAAGAATTTTCGTCATCGGTCATCGAAACAGCGCGCAGCGGTTTTTATTGGCGCGAACTTTAGAGAAACTTTTAAAATTGGTCAAGGTGAAGCATCATATAATGTCCATTTGTCAGATGTATATCATATATATATATATATACATATTACGTCTGTTTTTCTTTTTAACTGTCTACTAACTGTCCACTACTTTTATCAATATCTTTAAAATCTTTAAAATCTTTTTTCGTTGCGCTATTTTTCATATCTATAAATTCCTTTTATCGTTCTCATTAATATTCCATATCTCAGCAAATCAAAGTATTTGATAAAATTGATGATCGATAATAATTGAACGCATAAGCCTTGAACTAAATGTTGCTGGTAAACTTTCAATCAATTTTTCACAAAATCTTATTATAGTTTTGACAAACTTTTCTGCACCTGATTAAGCAAAATTTATATTTGGTCTTTTTAATAATTATTTTTTAATTTTTTTATTTAGAGAGTTATTTTAACATAAGTGAAAAATTAAAAGTAATATGCGCGCGCGCGCGTGTATGTGTGTGTGTATGTGTGTGTGTGTGTGTGTGTGGAGATATATATATATATATACATATATATATCCAAGATTTCATTACAGCGTGTTAATCTTATCAAAAAGTAATTTCAATGAAATTCGTGGATTTTTGTGTGTTCAAATTCATATTTGTTAATATTTATATACAATTATCAGGAACAAAAAGAATATTTTTACAGATATAATTATTATATTGAAAATATTTATTTTTATTTTTGAACTTACTAAATTTATAATTAGAACAATATAAGCTTTCATACATTCAATATTATATTAGTAAATAAAATTGATTAAACTTTTTTTTCAAAGTTTAAAGATGCTTCAAACTTTTGAGTGGTAGTGTATCAGTTCTCAATCAGTTAATCCAATCAGAACGTGACTTGACTTTGACTTTAATATTTTCTCTTATCAATGTTAATAATACAGCTTTATCAGTCTAAACTTTTGTTCCACAATGTGTTAAGGTCATTACGCAAAAAAAAATTTAGTCGCTGTCATCATAAAGCTGTAAACCAATCATAGTTAAACGTTCTAAAACGCAATTTCTAAGATCGCAATTTTGACTGTAATTAGTCAGTTTGTTTACGACTTTACGATTATGACTAAAACTTTTTTACGTGTGATGGTCTTTACGCGGACATAGACATGAATGTAAGGACTTGGCCAACATAATATCGTCAATAATATCGATAAGCGAACATAAAAAAGAAATTACAATCATAGCATGTTTATCTTTTTAAAAGCTTCACAGATTGTTAAAAAAAATCGCGGTCAATTGTTAAACGATTGTTTTATATTTATAATATGACACGAAGAAATTTTCTGTTTCCAAACAGCATGTTTAATTCGACAACGCTTATATCAATTGATGTACCGGTAATTTTTTTTAATTTTTAAGGTTATCGATTTTTCAACAATTTAATGTATTAATTTTTAAGTTTCTTAACAAAAATTAAAAGAATTGATGGAAATATTAATGTAATAATGTATTTTTTTGTTATCGCGATGAGAAATAATTTTTCTAGATTTGTTTCCATGCCTGTACAATTTAATCCAGCAAGCTTAAAATATATGAATTAAAAATATATGAATAGAACATTATTTATTTACTTATTTAATTCTATAACAATTAATCAATAATAAACGATTGTGATATAACGATTTACTTTTGTATTGTGTCATGATTTAATTATCATTAAAAAGTGAATTAGTAAAGGAAGGTTGCCGATACTCATTTTGTTTTTGATCCATATTTCTTAAATAAATATTAAAAATAAAACTTTGGAAAATATTAACTAGAAAATGTTTTCTATCGGATATATAGTTTTTACAATATTGTTTCGAATTTTACAATAATTATTTTTTTCGTAAAATAAGTAAAAATAAGCGTCTGACAAAATGAATCTCAAAACATAGAAAGCAATAATAACACTTTTTCCTTTTTTCTTTACAAAGAAGTTTGTACAAAATACGTACATACAAGTTTAAAGTTTGAGGATTTCTAGAATTCTTTTACTTTAATGTAAAACGTTTTTTATTGATTTATACACATTCTTTATACTGTCCTGTAAAATGCAAACATGTAGCGAGATAGTATACACACACAAAGAATAAATTAGATTACTATCATAATATCTGGTCTTAATATGAATTATGAATTATATATATTATATATTTTTATTTCTTTAATTATCTAAACAGATATTTTTATTAGTATTGATAAAGTGCAATGTTTATAATTTACGAGAAATAAGGGAGTGTTAAAAGATCTATGTCGTTTTAAAAGATCTATGTCAGTATTGACGAGTTTTCCCAATGTATTTAAAAATTAATTTTTTTCACAGAATCACCATGGGTCGACCAGAGAAAGAGCAGTCGGACAATCCCATGACGGAATTCAGTAGCAGGTACTCATTATAATATCCGATGTTTGCATCATAACAAAATATACAAACGTTGATTAGAATGTAAATTTTGTATCGCAAAAAATTTTACTGATATTGTTCACGCATGATAACTATGTCAAAATCGTGCAGATAACAAATATGTGCATGATCGATAAGGATTTTTTTTAATGAGTCAATCTTAGACGATAAGCGTCAATTGTAGATAACGCAGCTTCTGTATATGTAGTGTCTACAAAAGTAATCATTATTGATCAAGAATAATCGTCGTGGAATGCGATTGTATCGCGTTTTACGTAGAGATAAGCAATGGCATAAACTCGATTTTCCTTGTAACACTTGATCGAAATTGTTTTAATTTTTATTGTTGTCAAATTCGACATAACAAATTATACTACAAAAGTTTTCGCTCAGAGATTTTCACTAAAGTATCCTTTTATCTCTAACATTGTATACACATATATAAAACTATATCTAGAGCGCATTTTTAGGATTTAATTATTAGAATTATTGTGATATAGAATTTGCAATAAACAACATGATTTTTCAATAAGACAAGAATTATTTTTATAAAAAGTAAAATATATTGCATAAATATTATATATATATTTTTTAATGTTCTTTTTTAATATAATTATAATTATAATAAAACTATTGATGAAAAGAATTTTTAATTCAATGTTTTGAGATAATAACAATGTGAGTATATAAAAAATATTTGAAAGTAGAAGACTACTTTTTATTACGAATATATTATCTTTAATATTCTTAATTCCATGTGTGCGTTGTTCTTTCCTTATTTGCGTTCAATTATTGTTTTCATTTAAATGTTTTTTGTATAATAATTAATTTTTTTAGCACGAAGATAGCTCCGAATATCGGCGAATATAAAGAAAAGGATGAATTGTATGATCCCTTCGAACATCGTGATAAGCAACATGGAACCTCGTAAGTTTCCTTCTAGTATCTTTATCGGCATATATCAAGCAAGACATTAACATATACTTTTCATATTCTGATGACGATAAAATATAGAGTATGACGATAAAATATATATTGTAACATGTCTTTAATATATTTTACATTGAAAGATTTTGGTTTGGTGGTGGAAAGACGGTTTTGTTAAAGTATTTAAAAATTTAGCTGAGTACAGCTCTGAAAATAATTTTGTTGAACCATCAAAATAATTATGTAGGACGCTTAAACATTTTTGACAGTGCCGCAAAATATTTTAACATTTTAGCAACTAACTTGAATACGTTCTACATAATGGCTCAAACAAAATACTTCCTGTATCATTTTAGATACTTCAGCAAAACTGTTTTTTCCGCGTCTACATTATGCATAGACATAATAATATATGTTTAATCATAACATATACATTTATAAGATGTATACTAACCTATCGATTAATTTTGAAAAATTGATTAATATTGACTTTGTTTCTTTCATTTAACTTTCAAAAATAAATGCAAAATGAAATGCAATTGCCTATATAGATTGTGATTAAAAATGGTCGAAATGCGGTAATGTGGTAATGATTTTAATATTCAGATAATAACGACAATAACAAAATATACCTTTTCACAATACAAATAAATTTACATTATTTATATAATAAAAATACTACAATAAAAATGTAAAATATACATGAGAAAAATTAATTATCTTGTTTGAAAACCATTTTTTTTATAAACACAAAGTTTGTCTAATCTCATATTAGATAGACACAGTTCATTCTAATCTCATTTGATCAAATTTTATTGGCAATGTACATAATTTTCTAAAGCCCGTCGCATTTTGCACAAAGAAACAAATATCAGTAACACAACATCACGTTCTTCCATGTGTTTCAGAAATTTAGGATCCTTGGCGCATCTCCTGAAATCTTCTCTAGGGACAGGAATTCTGGCCATGCCGTACGCGGTAAAGAACGGCGGACTACTGTTCGGCGGGATTGGTACGATCATAATCGGTATGATTTGCGCCCATTGTGTGCACATACTGGTGCGTACATCTCATGTGCTCTGCCGGCGCACCAAGACGCCGCAGATGTCATACGCCGAGACTGCGTATGCAGCCTTCCTTTGTGGACCGAAGCCGCTCAGGCCTTGGGCCAACAGCAGCAAGATATTCGTGAACACGGCGCTGTGCGCGACATACGTGGGCGGATCGTGCGTTTATATCGTGTTTATTTCTAAATCCGTTCAGCAGGTACGCATCTTGCATAATTCATGATAGTAACATCGTTTATGCTAAGACGTGTTTGGCACGATGAGCACAACTCATTAATATATTTTTGCCTCATTCCGTTATAAACGAGTTTCGAAATTTTAGCAAAATTATGCAACCTAATGTAAGTATAATAGGTACGAAAATAATAAATTTTGCATAATGATTATATCATTTTTATTATATGTTGATCCTTGCTCATCATTTATCATAAATATTAGGCATAAATGAGATTGATTAAATAGGAATTGAGAGGGAGAGCTGATATTCAAATAATATAGTTTAAAGATATTTTATACAAGTGCATACATGCAAAGTATAATTCAAGTATGATCAATTTGATGAATTGACTGATACTCCACAATTTTTATAATTTTGCGATATTTAATAAGTATGTTTTCCACATATACGATGATTATTATTATACATTCTTTAATCAATAGATAATTTTAGTTTAATTTATGTCAGTGAAATAATAACAAAAATATACATTTGCTAATATAATGTTAATTGGTAATTGTTAAAACATATAAAAGATAATTGGTAATTATTAAAACATAAAACATATAAAACATCTTAGATTGTAATTATTGTTGTTCAATGATTCATTTATAAGTAATATCATAAATGATTCTTTCTTCGCGCGCTATTTGTACATAACTATACATTACTGATTACATATCGCACATTCCAGAATGATTATCTGTCATTATGTCTATATCTGTCTTATATCTGTACATCGATTAATTTTTTTATTTTGATTTTAATATGATTGTTATTTTTTTAAGTTACTTAAATGAGTTTTGCTTTTCTTGTTTTTAAAAATATATAAGAAAATTTTAACTCAAGTTACATATATTAATACATTAAATGCCACGCCGGTTCCTGCGGACTGGCGCTAGATTTTGTATTATGCTGCATAATACCATCAATTGAGAAATATTACATTGTCTTTTTGTACATTAATTTTTGATAAAGTATTATAATATTCTCTACTTCATACTTTTCATTCTCAAAGATGTCGTTTAAACGAAACGTTTATTTTCGCAGAGACAGCGTGTCAAACAAAATCTAGCACCGGTTCACTGGCGTGGTGTTTATTAAAGTGATTTCAATTGATTTCAAGAATCCAAATTATAAAATAAAAATGATAATTCTGATTTTTAAAACATAAATGGACACGAAATTACAAAGTAATTAAAGTAATCACAAAGTAATTAGTATTAAATGTTCTAAACAATAAGATAAGACGTTAAATTTCGGGCATCTTGGAGGAATGGAAATTCTGTCTGTTCTCTTTTTTCGAACGAGCAAATTTTGTTTCGTCTCATTCTTTTCATAAACTTATCACGATATCACCCCTAACTTAAAGATATAATTGGAAATCTAGATATAAATGTGTTATATAACTTTAACAAGTTGAAGATACTTTCAGTTGCGAAAAAAATATAAAAAAAATAGCGACATCACCATTTTACAAGTATCACCGCTGTGCGTCTCATTTTCTTTTTAGATCGTGCAGTTCTACACCGAAAAGCAAATAGACATGCAATTGTTCATTCTCTCCCTAATCCCGGCATTGGTGCTGCTCGGTCAAGTGCGCGATTTGAAATATATGGTGCCGTTCTCCGTAATGGCGAACACCTTTATGATAACCGGCTTCACGATCACGCTCTACTATGTCTTCAGCAATGGTGACCTGCAATCATTCAAGAACGACAAGCTATTTGCCTCGGTGGAGGAGCTGCCCCGTTTCTTCGCTACTGTGATATTCGCCATCGAAGGTATCGGCGTTGTAAGTTCCACATTGCTAATTGTCACAGTATTATTAAACGCGAATAATTGGTCGTCGGTGACATAGGTGGTTCTTTATTTGATCGGAAAGAATAATAGAACGGAAATATAGTTTGGTGCAAGAAAGCAACTTTATGCTCGTAGGTGATGCCCGTGGCGAACAACATGAAACATCCAGAGGATTTCCTCGGATGTCCTAGTGTACTCAACGTCACAATGACAATAGTCGTGTGTCTATATGCCATGATGGGAGTGTTTGGTTACCTCGCGTACGGCGAAAATGCGCAAGCCAGCATCACGCTGAATCTACCAACGGAGGAAATGTGAGTGGGAATGTTTCTTTTGCTAAATGTTAGTATGCCGTTTTGATACATGCGTTGTGGACTGATGAAAGGTAATGTTTTAGCCTGGCCCAAGTGGTGAAGATCCTCATTGCCGCGGCCGTTCTCTTCACTTACGGCCTACAGTTCTTCGTGCCGCTCGAGATCGTATGGATTTCCATAAAACACTTGTTTAGCCATAAGTACGCGACTATCGGCGAGACGATAATGAGGTTATGCTTCGTTATGCTAACAGGTAAAGTACATTGTATCATTCGAATAACGTTACTTTAAGTATGTTACCATAGTTAAATTTGAACAGCTTAATTATTAATAAAAGACAAATTCAATTTGGACTGTAAACAAATGACTAAAATCTACATCAGACGGAAGAATACTGATTCAATTTTAAGAATATAAATTTAGGAATGTAGATTCGAAATATTTCAGCTATACGAAGTGAGTGTTATTAAACGTGAATAACCGGTCGTCGCAGACGTAGATGTTTCTTTACCTGATTGGAAAGGATAACAGAGAAAGAAATAGTTTCGTTATAGGAAAGCAACTGTTGCTTTTATATAAGCGGATGATTCACAAGTCGTCTACATCATTCGGCAATTCGTGTCTTCTTTGTATCCATAAATGGATCTCTAGCCTGTGATTTTTAAAAGGAATTAAGAATTATATATATATATATATATATATATATATATATACATAAATTTTTATTTTATTTTTATTTTAGATCCATCTCATCGAATTTTCTTTCTTTTTTCTTTTTTATCGAGTTCTTAACTCTTCGAGACGCAAATTATAGACTTTAACAAAATTAAATTTAAATAAAAATATAATATTGCAAACAAATATTTTTCACCTTTTTATTGGGAGAGTTTTATGTTACACAAGATACGACTGATCTATCACGATCGCAATAACGAGTCCAGCGAAATGGTTGGACAGTCATCAAATGTACTTAAAGAAACGGCATGTTTTTCATACCGACCTCAAAGAGTTAATGCTGCTTTCCCGCAACCTTTTCCGGCTACGTTTTTACTATGATATTCCAGCAATTGCGAGACGGAGAAACTATTAAATCGCGATGAATCACGCATTCCCGGTAAAGAAGAGGTCGCAGACCCAATCGGTGAATCGATTGAATGATCGGTGTCACCCACTTACTACGCGTGATGCGCTTTTTTATCATCGAGTGCATCAAGAAAGAAAGGAATTGACTGCAACGCGCAGACACGCGGTCTGCTTCCTTCGGTTTGAATCAGTTCTTTCGTTCGATACAACAGAATTCGACCCACTTTGAGCCGCGTTCTCGATTTCTCATTGTTGCGGTAGATTTTTTCGCTTATTAGGAGCTTCCGATACATTGACGAAGCATATAAATATGTCATCATGAATATCTAAATACCGTGAACAATGTGTAGTTTGTTTGCAGCTTATTCGTCTACTTTTTCTTTATTCGATATTTGTGTGATAAAAATACTTGTTGATGATTCTTTTTGATAATTAAGATCATGGGCGCCCGGAGGAAAGAAATAGTTGCTCCTCTTAAATTTTTTCGAAATATACACAAGATAGAACAATTACATATTAATTTAAAAGGAAAAGAAGAAGAGAAAAATATTAGCTAAAATCTTTAATCTTTTAAAATACATGAGATAAATATTATTGTTGTTGTTGTGTATTATTAACAATTTATTTTTTTTAATGCAACTTTCACGTATAACTCATTTTTAAAACATTTTTAAAGCTTTCTCTTTATACATATATTGCGTATTTGTAAATGAAAAGAAAATAATATTAACGATGATCAAATAAGATTAATGTGTATCACCTTCTCTTTTCTTCAGATAAAACTCTTTTGGAGGTCCGTGATTGATATGTATTCTACATACACATTTAATATGAATGTTAAGCTCCAATTCAGTCGGAAGATAACGATTGATAACGATGTTTGTGATACATTATGAATCTTTTTTTTTTACAGTGGTCATGGCGTTGATAGTGCCCGAGTTGGATCCGTTCATTTCTCTAGTCGGTGCAATATTCTTTTCTATCCTCGGCATCGCTATCCCATCAATCGTCGAGACGATTTCATGCTGGGAAAGTCATTTAGGTGCCCTGAAGTGGCGATTATGGAAAAACTCTTTTCTAGTTATATTCGCGTTAGTAGCATTAATATCTGGTTCGTGGATCTCAGTATTAGATATAATTAAGCTTTATGAAAAATAAACTTTAATATTTTATTTAGCATTTTATCTCAACTTCTTATACAATTGGAACTTCAGTGTCGACAAGAAACGCAACGAGGTTTTTAATAAAACAACTAATTAGCGCGATACGCTTTTATATATTCTCGTTATTTGCGTTTGTATTTAACTTGTGGATCTCAGCGTTAGATATAATGTGAATTATTATAGTTAATAATAAATTTTACCAAGTTTACTGTTTTATTACTGTCTTTTCTCAATTTCCTATATACATTTATTAGTGTTTAAATGGCTGTTAAAAATGAGATGAATTGAAGATTGCGAAAATAGAAAAAAAAGATGATTAATAGGCTTCGTCTTAAATACAACTTTCATACTTTGAGCATAGAAGTTGTAATCATTATGAATTATGAACTTACGTCATTTTCGTGTCCTTCAATCCTAAGATCTTGCTTCATCGTTACATACTAATGGAGAAAGTAACACTCGCTAACATTCGCGAGTAAGTCGATGACTTGCTGACTGACTTTCATATTGAGTTATGCTCTCTTGTGATCTGTCATCAACATTCCTATCATCTCTGTGCGTGATCACTTTCAAAACAAAACTTCTTGTCCGGATTTAACTTATGCGCGTGACGCAATAAATCAGAATTAGCAGGAAATGCGGCTCGGAAGAAATTAATGAGCCATCTTATTTGCGACTTATATTTGTTAGCTTATAAAATTTGCTATTTAATTATTGCATGTACTGAGTACTTTTAAAATGTGTGATTATATTATAAGGATCATTTAACTAATTAATATCGATATTGCAAAGAAAGGATTTAACAAGAACAATTTTATTTAAATAATATCACACATAATATAATTAATAAATGAGATCACATTGGCAATATATTTCTTAATTTCCTGGTATTTGTATTTCTTAATTTCTGCGATAAGCGATTACGCTCTCTTATTAATTAGATATGTTGACATTATTGATTACAATAATCTTGACAGGCTCGTGAATAATACATGTTATTGATAAGGAAATAATAATAATATTTAATACGCATGTCATAAAAGATTTCGATGATCGTTACATATTTTGACATATAGAATTTTTAATAATGCATCGAAAAACACTAATCGTAAGCTTAATAACGCAAGATAAGCAGATAATAAAAGAAATTATCTTATAATTGAATCAAATCTTATAATTGAATAAACGTATAATATCATGTTTTGATGTTAAAAAATTAGCGTTGCGCGAGAGAAAAGTGATAATCGTCACCTGCGACCGAAAATAGCAGCGCGCGAAGAAATCGATGATTGTTCCGAGAAACATGCGATTCTAATTTCATAATCAAGTTTTTTCAGAGAGATTTGATAATTCTGATGACGATTGACCAATGCTCGACACGTTTTGGTGATTATAGTAATAATCACAACTAATATCTTGAAATCTTGCCAGCAAATCTTATTAATTGTCATTTCTCTTTGTCGCATATATATGAAGTTTTATGCTCTTTAAGGAAATGCCGAGACAAGAGAAATCAAGTAGTCAATTCTACTTAAAAATGAGACTATAATCAGTGAGGAATATAAGCATTGACGCTACAAATATTAGAATTTTAATTACTCGGTAAAAAATGTTCATATATAACCCAGACAGCACACGATATCCTATGGACATTCTGGGAACGTCCAAGGATGTTCTCAGGACGTAGGGATGTCCTTAGAACGTCTTTAGGACGTTCCCCTTGGAAGTCTGTGCTGTATGGGAGTCATAGTCAGTGTATAATTATATATAATTATACAAAATCGTATATAAAAAATTTTTATCGGGTAATTCCGGGACATTCAGATTTTTCCCGGTAAAAAGTTTTTCGTGTATAAAATATATAAATATATCGATATAAAATATATCCATATATATTCATATATTTTTATTTTGTAAAATTACTTTGGTACAATAAAATTAATAATGAGAACACAAAAAATAATTAAAAGGATAATTTTCGCATTGTTTCTTTTACAAAATGCCAAATTAAGAAAATAAGAAAAAAATGCTCATATATA
>JANQDE010000030.1:473737-607605 GCA_037157785.1 Cephalotes varians
AGCAATTTTTTTCTTATTTCTTCAAACTTGACTTTTTATAAAAGAAACAATTATCCTTTTAATTATTTTTTGTTTTCTTATTATTATTATTTTTCTTGTATCAATAATTTTATAAAAGAAAAAAGGATATAAGCATGTATGAATATATTTTGTATAATTATATATGTTTATATACACTGTTAAAAATGTCACGAAGTTTAATGTACTTTTAAGTTACATAATTTGAATTTAATTTCATGACATTACATTAAATTTAAATTTAATGTATTTGTAACTGAAAAGTATATTTGTGTACATGTATATGAAATTTAATATAAATATTTCATAAAACTTTATGAAATATAATGTATTTTTTATAAAATTTTATGAAATTTCGTGTACACTTTCATTACATTTAAGGGTTTTCTACAATAAGCTATTAGTCACTATTCATATGATA
The DNA here is from genome assembly GCA_037157785.1 of Cephalotes varians. Lineage (NCBI taxonomy): Eukaryota > Metazoa > Arthropoda > Insecta > Hymenoptera > Formicidae > Cephalotes > Cephalotes varians. The sequence goes on from JANQDE010000030.1 coordinate 474,177, forward strand.
CTAGTCTTAAGTCAGAATTATAAGTCATAAAATCTTAAAAATTTGCATCCATAATAAGTCGTATTAAGATCGTTGCATCATATCATGACTACGTTCCGATATTCATTGCCAGTACAGAAAATTTATAGTGCACGTAATGTATACTAGTGCACGTAATGTATACTATAGATTTTCTGTACTGGAAGTGAATGTCGAAACATACAGTCCATATTACTCTCGAAATTACGATAACAAATTACGATAACCTATTTGAATTCATATATCTTTTTTATTGGTAGTTTTAAATTCCTGTAATGTTTTATTGTATAGGCAAGAATTAACTTAAACCAGCTTGATCAGCTCTAAATCGTCTATCTCGTTGAAAGATTCCATTTTATATAAATTGTTTTTCACTTCAGAGCACAATGAGTACAACAATGAAACAAGAGAAAAACTAATAAACAATACAAAACTGAAAGAAATCGAAATAAAAGTGTTGTCAATATATCTCAAAAGTTAGTTTAATAATATAGCATCGTAATAATATAGCACCATTGTAGAATGGCCATATTACATTTTGATTGGCCAATCGTAACGTAATCACAAGTTCTAAATCGGAAGAGATGGAATTTGCCATCTCCACAAAGTCACTACTGACTTGTGATTGCCTTTGTGACACACTGGTGACTCGTTACAACTAGCTTCTGATTTATTACTTATAGCTTATTGTAGAAAGCCCTTTAAGTAACTATTGCAACTTCCCTAGTAGCACAATTCATTGGCGCAATGTTGGTCCAATATATTTCTAATATACAGGGTGCGCCATCTCAATCTGGTCGATGGAAGTATTGAATAACTCTGACAGATTTTAACCGACCAGCGTCGTACAACACGTTTCGTATAGGTTATTTCAGTACAATTTCAACCATGTATCGCTATACGCCGAAAGAACGCGCCGAAATAGTTTCGCTTTACATTGAAAATAATCGTTCAGTTGTGTCAACTCAGCGTGCGTATCGTAAAAAATATCGYGGACGTTCTGCGCCCAAAGGCGACACTATCCGTCATTTAGCTTCAAATTTCATGGAGCACGGGTCTGTAGCGAATCTCCAACATCAAGCTCGACCGCGTCCAGGTCGTTCAAATGAAAATATCGAARCTGTTCGACAGAGTGTTGCAGAAAATCCAAATGTCTCATACCGCCGCCGGTCTCAGCAATTAAACATCAGTGGAACCACTTTGAGAAGGATTTTAAAGCAAGATCTTCACATGTTTCCGTACAAAGTGCAGTTGACTCAAAGATTATTGGAAACTGACAAGCCGCGACGCTTGGCTTACGCTAATAACGTTAGTCGAATGAAGGAAGCTGAGCCGGATTTTTGGGAGCGAATTCTGATGACCGACGAGGCTCATTTCACCCTCTCTGGCGCTGTCAACAAACAAAACTGTCGCATGTGGGGCACCGATAATCCTCATATTATTCACGAAACTCCATTGCACGATGAGAAAGTGACTRTTTGGGCCGGTGTTTGCTCAAAAACCATCATTGGACCATTTTTCTTCAGAGCTGGTGAAACTRTCAATGGGGATCGATATCGGTGGATGTTGGCACACTTTGTTTTACCACAAATGCGTGAAAAAGGTCTTAAGGAATTTTGGTTCCAACAAGATGATGCGACATGTCACACTGCGCGCTCAACAATGGACTATTTGCGTCGGAAGTTCCCAGGACGTGTGATATCAAAGGGAGGTGATATTGACTGGCCACCAAGATCGCCGGATTTGGCTGCACCGGACTTCTTCTTGTGGGGATTTTTGAAAAGTAAAGTCTATGCCAACAAGCCGAAGACCATAGAGGAGCTAAAAAACAACATTCGAGCCGAAATCGCAGCGATATCGCCCGAGACGCTGGCAAATACAATGGAAAATGCCGAAAAAAGAGCTCATTTTTGTCTCAGTAATAAARGCGGACATTTGATCGATGTGGTTTTTGGAAACTAATCAAAATAAATTGTGATGAATCAAATTTAATAAAAAAATACGACTTTGTGAAATCTGTTGAAAATTCTCTAAGTTATTCAATACTTCCATCGACCAGATTGAGATGGCGCACCCTGTATTTTCATTGACTAAACATTGGGAATATATTGGGCCAATATTGCACCAATAAATTGTGCTACTAGGATTAGTTTTCAGTTAAATCATTCATTGCTTTTAATTTCGTTCATAACTACGAGCTTTATTTACATGTAAAGGAAGCATTTCTAACAGTGTATGTTATGTATATTTACATATATTCTTATAATAAAAAATCTTTTACCGGGTCTACAAATCAAAGCACACCATTCACAGTATTATTTCGATTTGAAACAAATCTGTAATTTCTCGAGTCAAATTACGAATTAAAAAATTTTTTTAGAAAGACGAAGTTCCATATTTCTACAACATTGTTGGTTTCTGCTGTCGCGATCATTTTAGGTGTCTTTATCGTTCGTTAGAAAAATAATATTTCGTGATATTTTGAAGAAATGACAGCTGCACTCGCTGTCGTCCGTTGCACTCGCCAGATGGCGCGATGATGCAGCAATGATGCGTTTCTGGAGTCGCTTCATCCGCAGAGAATTGCTCCATATTCGTCTCGAGTTTGTCGACAAAGTAGTTTGCAACCCGCGGGGATATTAGCTTAGGTAGTACGACAATTCAAAAGGGAAAACTATTAATATATCTGTCAAGTGGCTCGAGAGTACGTCCGCGTTTTCGCTCGTCGATCAGGCTCGCAGCTTTCGTTTATACTTCGGGCCGGAAGCGTATCGTATGTCGGATCGAAAAGTAGCGCGGGCGTCGAATCCGAAGAGACTCCGCAAGGACTCTACGTGGAGCACGGCGTGTGGCCGACAGTAGCGACAAAGAGGAGCGGAATTGACCACGCTCGACTCCCTCGGCCACATTCGATTTTCGGTAGCTTTTCCTTGAGCCGGGGATCACCGCGCGGAGACTCGCGATAACCCGACTGTTCGAGCGTCGCATCTTCGCGTTCCGCGGTTCCGTGGTCGCCGGCACGCGGCAGATTCGTGCGGCATAACCTAATCTCCCGGTGATCGGGACCCGCTGCGCGGGTGTGTGTGTGTGCGTGTTCCCCTTGCATTCCGCATCGCGCGAGGCGACAATGGCAATGAACGAGGATTTCGGTTTCGCCGAGCTCTGCAGGCTGTGCTCGCTCAAGAGCAACCATCAGCTGCAGATATTCGACAAGGAGAGCGAGCAGCGGCAGCTGCTGTTCAAGATACATTCCTGCGTGCCCATCGCGGTGAGTACGAGACGAGACACGAGACTCGCATCCGCGGGATCGCGTTGTCGCCCGGAACGGTCGTCGGAGCCAAATTTTCCGCTCGCCATGCGAGACGCGAGCTAATCTTCGTATCGAAATCTTCGAATTGCACCGCTTGTGCACGGGATATTTTTAAAACGCCAAGGTTTTACCTTGTGAAAGGTAAAATTGCGAATGAAACTACGTCGTTCAGAGTTCTGAATTGTTAGTAGAAAAAAGTATTGTGCTAGGAATATTAAAGAGTTCATCAAAATTGCATCATCGATTGCAGACGCAACGTATGCGCTGGCGTGCTTTAGAAATAACTATTGTTTTATACCTCAATATGTTCTCTCGATCATTTTACTTTTTGTAATTAAGGATCGCATAAAAAAAATATAAGACTTAAGCAAATTGACCAATCACGCTCGAGAATTGTTGAAAAAAATTTAATAAGACTTAAGCAGTAAGTTTCTCTCTCTCTCTTAAACCGATCAATCACAACCGAGAGATTTTAAAATGATAAAATACATTTTTTTTCAATATTAAAAAAATATTGAAAAAAAATGTATTCTACCGTTTTAAAATCTCTCGGTTGTGATTGATCGATTTAAGAGAGAAAGAGAGAGAGAGAGAAACTTGCTGCTCAAGTCTTACATTTTTTATGTGCTACTGGCTTAATACTGAGATAATATACTTGATCACTTTGTTGTGTTATGAACAACATTTAACATTTGATTAAGTTACATTCCATACAGCACAGATTATTGCAATTACACTACCGTCAGAAAATTTAGGACTAATATGATATAATCTTAAAACACATTGCGCAACTGATAATTCCGACTTACGCCCCACATTTACGAACAATTTTGAATTTTTTTCTAAAGCCGATTGTTCGCTCGGCTTTTCGATAACTAAAACAAGTTTCTTTCTACTTCGAATTCAACTACTCCCAAAAAATGATCGTTATCATCGACATTTCAGTGTTGCCAATGTAAACAAATCAAAGGTCAGCTCGTTTGAGTGCACAAAACTCACAATATTGGGTGCTTTCCATTTGGTGATACAATTCGACACAAGTATCGTTCTATCTTTATTATTTATTGAATGCCAAGAAAGATAGAACGATGTTTGTATCAATTTGTATCATTAAATGGAAAGCACCTATTGTAAACTACTACAATCATCAAAAGAACCAAATAACATTTTTGGTACTCGTAACATATAATCTATTTTTTACATTAAAAAATGCAATTCTGGTAATTATTTTTTTATTTAATTATGCCTTCAGAGTCATATTAATGCTGTGAAAAATAAAATTGGACTCGCACAAATAAAAAAACACAAAATTAAGTCTTTAAAACACTTGGTCTTAAACTTTCTGGTAGTATAAATTGCAACAACATTGTAACATTCTAGCTGTGTTTTAACATTCCAGAAATGTTACAATATTGCTGCAATAATCTGTGCTACATGGAGTATAATAAAAACATTGATTTTTTTTATCTTATCTAATTCCTTTGATTTCATGTTCTCATAATATGAAGCTTGAAAAGAAAGACCATCACGAGTCAAGCTAAATAATTGTTGCAAAGAATCCTAAAATCAGATTTACAATTTCATCAGTTATGGTTTTAATCAAAGGCTTCAAACATGAGATCATTTTGTCAACAGATAGCAAAAGAGGATGGACTACCAAAAAATATATGTCAGAGATGTATCTACAAGTTAGACATGTTCTACGAATTTCGTCTCAGCTGCATATCCACAGAGACAATATTGAAGAATTACGCAGAATCCTTGAAGAACATTGTCGCACTTAATAATCAGGTAAGTGAAATTTTCCTCTATACAAGGATTATGTTAAAGCGCGTAGAATTTAATTGCAACAAATTTATTGTTATAACACGTGTAACGAGATCACGTGTATTCCGATTTTGATTGTTCGAATTTTCTGTCATATATGCATTTTCAATCTATGTAATATTATCTCGTAACACGGTATTTGTAACATTACGAGAACGATGCCATTTGATGCCTGTTATATACAGATGACTATGAACACAGCAAAATTGGTAAAATGGCTACGAGATTTGTTTTTGCATAGAATGGAGCGTGACAAAGTACAAAATTTTCAATTTTGATCGAATTTTATTACGTACAAAACGAACGAGACTCTCTTTCGTAATTTCGTAAAAAGCTGCAACATGAAACGACTTTATATCGATGTAATTGCCTGTTTTGTGAAAGATTTTTTTATGCGACGTCTCGGCGTTCCTTCTCTCTCCCTCTCTTTATCTTCCTTATAATGACGTGGTAATCTAGCGATACTCAGCATCTTTCTAAAAATACTGCAACAGTGACTGAATATAACTGTGACTGATATATAAAATTATAATTAACTCGAGAAATTAATTGCCACCGCAGAAACCAGCTACTGGAATATCATCAATGGCGCGAGGAGTATCGCTAGGTGCATATCTTTTTCCCCTCTTCCGTACTTCTGGTAGCGGTAAGCTACGAGAAGAATAGGATCGGTCGAACGGGAGCACAGGTCCTGGTCGAATGAGGGGTCACGAGATGGCAGGGGGGAAAGAGGAAACGCGCGCAGGGGCGTCGCTGATCGGTAGCTAGAGGTGCTCGGGTCCCCGCTGACCCCTCTTTTCCGTGTCTGCTGCACCCAGCGGCGCGCGATCTCAATAATTCCACCCTCGTGTACGCAACGGAGACGCCGGCGAGAGGAGGGTGAGGAGGGATAAATAGGAGGAAGAGAGAGAGAGAGAGAGAGTAAGAGAGAATGTGTGTGCGTGTGCGACGACCGACGTCGCGATGTCTATTGATCGGCGCATTGCGACCGCGAGACGCGTCGCGCGCACAGAAAGCGAAAGTCGCAGTGTACTCCTTTCTTTGCCGTGTCTCGACTGCTCTCCCCTCCCGTTCCTCTCCTATCTGCTTCTGCAACTTATTTCTCTTCCACCTGCCGCGTTCCTTCACTCGTCCTCGTCACGTAACACCCCTATGTCTCTCTCAATTTCGTTGCGTTTTTTTGCTGCGTTTCACCTTTCTTCATCTACCTATTTTTTTTCTTCGGGACTGCGTCAGAAACAACTCCCGACTACGTTAGGCTATCATTCTACTCTTGTTTATTGAACGATAAAGCCGGAATGACACCCTAGCGTAGTCGGACATTTCTGAACGCAGCCCAGTATTATTACTGAAGTATTATTTTTGTACAATTTATCTACTTATCTTTGTGGTATGTGGATACATGTTACTGTTTTATCCTTATCACTTCTTTCTCCTAGCTATATTTCTTTACAAATATGTTCATTCGTCGTTCATGCATCATGTTCCAAAAGGACTAGTCATAGAACATGGCATAAATCCCATTCTATCTTCTCCATTCCCTCGTCCCTCATCTCTCCTTTATCTCCTTTCGCTTCTTCTCTCGGTCTCGCGCTCTCTCCCTCGATCCCGGATCGTCCCTCATCTCATTCTGAGCCACCCGCCCTCTCCTGCCGATCCTAGGCACAGGTGCAACGTGAGTTGCCGAGTCCGCGCGCGCGCGCGCACGTTCGAGAAACCTGTTTCAAAACTCGGGATACCCCGACGAAATCGACGCAGCCTTGTTACGTGGGTGACTCTCTTTCTCTCTCGTCACCAGCGTTCCGGAATATCGGCGGCGACGGCGGCGAAGGGCAGCGCGACGAAGAAAATCGCAAGACGACGTCCTCGTCGTCCCTAGCGTCTCTCCCACGAATCGCTCCCGTGTTGCGGACGTGTGCGCGCGCGCGCGCAAGTTCTACCTCCCCTCCTCTTTTCCTCCTCCTATAGGGCCTCGCTTTCTCTCTCTCTCACTCTCTCAATGTCAGTGTCAAGGTCAGCGGGCCGACGCACCGGTCGCGGAGCGCCGCCACCGCCGCCACCGCCGCCACCGCCACCGCTGTTGCACCGCACACAACGGCGATGCATCCGATATTACTCGCCGGTAGTTCGCGTACGTATACGCTGAGAAAGGGAATCGAATAGAGAGAAGAGAGCCAAACGAGATCGCGTATACGCCGGCACCCTTGACGCCGCCGCGAGCGGCCGCTTCGTCGTTCCTCGTTGTGTGTCCCGTACTTATCTCGCTTTCTCCAGTTCGGTCTCGCGTCGATCGTTCGTATTCCGGGGATATCCGCCTGGTATACCGTCGCGTTGGTACGTCGTCGGTTATCCTCCAGCGCGCCGGGCGGCGATCCCCTTCTCCCTTTGGATATTTCTTTCCTCGCCCGCATTTTTTCTTTTCGTCTCTCTCTCTCTCTCCCTCTCACACACTCACATATCTGCCTCTCCATCGGTCTCCGTTACATCTTCCAGTCCCCTCCTGGCTCTCTCGCGCTATCCCTCTCGTAGCGTTGCACGCCAAGAGTGATACACACGAATCATCGTTCCGCGCGTATACACATAACATACACCTTCCTCCCTGCCGATCGTCGGCCAGCGGGCCGGCTCACCGTTTGTCTCTCTCCCCGTCGCTTCCCGATCGTGTCTCTTCGTCGTATCGGCGTGCCTGCGCGCGTTCGCCTCCTCTCCGTTGCACCCTCGGGTGTGCTACGCGCCGGTCGCGGTGCATTCCGCGGGGAACCTCCGCTCGGCATCGTTTGTATCGCGCGTCGCTCCGTCCGTGTGTGTCACAGGGCTCTGCCTTACTTCTTTCTGCCCTCTTCCCCCCCCCCCCCCCCCCCGTCGCACACGCACACACGCACGCATCATTCTCTCTGCCTTTCTTTCCTCCGCCAAACCCTCTCTTTCTCTCCTCCTCACCTGCGGTTCCGTCTTTCTTTCCTCTCTTTCTTCTTCTTTCCGAATCCGACGGCGAGGGAGACGTCTCCCCGACCGTCTCGCGCTTATCCCCTCCGCGCGCCGTTGGCTGCTTTTTTTCGCCTCTTTGTCCTTGCATCCTCCCGCGCCGGGAATCGGCGGCGGCTGCCAGCGATTCTCTCTCGCCTCTTGAACCGCGATATTCCTTCGAACGCGTCGCGAAAAGCACGAAAGCACGTAAGCTTTTTACGTGCAAGCCTGCGGAACGCGCATGTCAGTGTTAACGTTTGTATATCGAGTGAACCGTCTCGCCGGAGCGTGCCGGTTATCGTCGTTCCGGCGCATTCGAAGTATCCGAGTGTAGGACCTCAACCCCTCCGAAAACACCAGGTTCTCGTCATCGTTATTGCTCCCCCGCCGCACGCGATCGGTGCTGTGATTCGAAAATCTGGATCGCAAGTTCATTTTTTGGAAAGCCGCCTCTCTCCGATCGAAGGTGTTCGTCCGGCCCTTTGATTTCGGAGCCCAAACGGTCTTCTTTGGAACGTGGATTGGTCTCCGTTAGTGCGTGGTAAGCGCGTCCAAAAAGACGGGCGTTCGTTTCTTTCGTGAGGACGATTAACTCGCGCGACGGCTTCTTTCTCCCTGTTTCTCTTCTTTCAGAACGTGCCTTCTCTTGCTTTTTGACCATTATGGCCATTTCTTAGATTTCTTTGTTTAAGACATTTAGAAATCTCTTGCAGAAACATAGACATTCTTGTCTTTATATTATGATTAATAATCTTGGCAGTGTGCGAGATTAAACACAAAAGAAAAAATGATCAACGGATTACAATGACGATTATTTAGAGCACTCTCCAGAGCACTCGCTTCCCTAACGCGCGTGATGGCTTTCCTCATTGTCCTTTCCTCTGAGGGACCTTGACGAAGCATTAGCGTACGCTGCCGCCGGGAGAGGGATGCTGGAATCCACATTTATTCTGTTCATTACATGAGAAAATTTGAGACATGACAGATATATTGTTGATAATACTAAATAAATGTTTTACAATAAGTGTCTTAAAAGAAATAATATATTAATGTAGTAATAATATATAATAATAATAATAATAAGTAATAATTTAATCGGAGAATAGTGACAAAAGTAACTGCGTAATCTCGGAGCATTATATTGTCAGTCAACGGATTACGGCTAAGAATTGTAACAGGAGAAAATAACTATTCTGTGGCAATTTTTGAACAATTCATTATGTAGTCTCTATCGTGTACAAGAAATTGTATTTTAATCGCTTTTATAAGATTCCGGTCTACGTAGTGTCTACACGGATTTCCGGATCTTCGTAAAGCCATCTTTGATGCGCCGTTTTCATGTCAGGTCAGACGACGGTTTGACGCCATAGAAGACGATATATAATAGAGTCACGCTATGTATTCGTGTATCTCCATTATGAACTTGCTTTCATGATTAATGTAAGATAAATTAATATTTTGAGTATCGTGACGCTGATGAATTCATTTATTTTGAAAATACAGCTATATTTTAGCAAGTTACGTTAAGTCACGTTGTAATAGAAAAAAACAAGCAGATTTGAAAATACATTTCCCGTCAAACTTCAAAAGTTCGAGAGCCACATGGCATTCATTGCGTTGTTAACATTTTGATTGTTAAGCTGATTACGACATTGAGCTTAATATATTATTTTTATATTTTTTTGTTTTTTAATGTCTTAATATATAATTTCTATTATTTCTTAATCTTGTATAATTTCTTCTTAATCTTGTATAATTTAGTAAAATTTTTCTTAATCAAAAATAAATAAAGCCGTCTTTCACAAATGAGTGATGAGACTCTTGCGAATTTTATGCGTCATCCGAATATATCATGGCAATTAAAATGTTAAATGACGATTAATTATTGCACGTGTAATCAACCAACTATTCGAATTTAGAGTACGGACAAGGACAAGATGTCAAACGGCGGACAACAGCAGCAGCATGCGAGTTACGCGGAAGCGCACACTGTGGCACACGCGGCACTGCAGCAGCACATGGCTCAACAAGCCGCTCAGGCGAGGCTAACTGGAGCTGGACCACACACGGCTCCGCAGCCACCAAATCCCACGTTTACCTTGCCAGACGACGGACTCGGCTATGATGACGGAGTAAGGGTGCTACGTTCTATCGGAACATGGTACGTAAAGGATACTTCGATTTTAGAGTTTCTTCTTAGAATATCGCTTTCCAGAAGCGAGATCTTCTGCCAAAGATATTCTCGAGTTATTATTTGATCGCAATTTTTTAAATATAAAGTAAAATTTAAATATAAAGTATAAAAATGCTCCGCTTAGACGTTTAATAAGAATTTAGAAAGTTTATGTTTCTAATAAACTTTTGCTCTTTACACTAGCGTCCATCTTCTGTCATTAGAACTTTGTATGTTACGATTTTTTCTTTTATCTAAGCGGAATCATATGCAAAGTATCCAATAATTTACAGATAGAAGAGAAATATCAGATTATGAAAAAAGAGGTGCTTTCTAAAACGCTTTTTATAATATCTTTAACATTAAAATTTTACTACATTTTAAAACTATGTGAGCAATTGTTTTTCGCATTGGATTCCTATTGCTATAGTAGTCATTAGTTCTTATTTTGTAGGTCTTCGGATTATTCTGCCGCAATGCGCCCTAGCATGATGCCGGCATTTCCTGGAACGGATCAACAATTTGGAAGTAGAGCACCAGCGATAAATCAACCATTACGAACGACGACAAATAGCGTAAGTGTTCGTCCAGGATCTGTTTCGAAGGCGACTAATACTGGCGAGCCAACGACGAAAGCATTTGCGTGCACTGTGTGCGGCAAGGGACTCGCTCGTAAGGATAAACTCGTCATACACATGCGCATACATACTGGTGAGAAACCGTATTCTTGTGAAGTGTGCGGTAAGTACGAAAATTATATTGGATACAATTTACTATTGGATATAAATTATTTTAAATCATAAATCATCTTTGATCTGTTCTAAAAGAAAGCAATTAAAAATGAATAAAGAATCCGATGCGTATTACAGGTAAAGCATTTGCGCGTCGAGATAAATTGGTCATTCATATGAACAAACTCAGACACAGACCTGGTGTTTCGCCTTTGTCGGCACCTACTACACCAAGATCCGATCAACATCAGCAGCAGCAACAGCAGCAGCAACAACAGCAGCAGCAACAGCAACAAGCGCAACAACAACAGTCTCGCCAAGATAGTATTCATAAACTGAAAGAGGAGCCAGTGAGTTGGGCCTGCGAACTATGCGGACGATCATTCGCTACCAGAGAGGAATGGTCGCAACACGCTCGGTTAGTATTTTTTTATTTAATATCGATATACCTAAATTTTAATTTAATATCTATAACTGATTTTGATCAATCGCAGATCTCATTTGGAGGGGATGCCGCCACAACACGCCGCCCCATATTTCCCAGGATCTGCTCCACCGCCGCAATCTTACTCTCCCGAGAGGAATTATTGCATAATGTGTCGCGCCGACTTCACGGATAAGGCTGAATTTATGTTCCATATACGTACGCATTGTGAGCACGGACAACCGTCGGGCGGTAAACAGAGCGGCGGGGATGCCGCGACGGCTGAACTCATTGCCAGAGGACTCGTTGATCCTTCTGGATTATGCAGCTAGAATTATTCTTTTTCCCGTCACGTACCGTCGATTTGTGTCTTACCATAGTACAAGTTTTCTGCTCTATTTCGACCAGAAACTTTCGCATAGGGTGTCATGCATATTGTGATTGTAATGATATATATATATACCAACTTATCGATAATAGATACACAGTAGCATGTCCGATAGCGATAACTAATAGCAAATATTAATAGCAACATTATGATATTCATTGATGGATTAAGTTAATAATTCCGCAACTGTGATTATTTTCTAATATATTTTTATTTTTTATTTTATTAGATCCTTTTGCATACACACATACACACACACACATAATGGAAGTGAATCATTTTTTTATTAAAGATCTCTGAAGGTAAGCTAATTTTATATGAGAATAGACTCGTGACCGATATGTGAATATCCAATTTTATATGTTAATCTTTAAAGAACTGGGAAATCTATTTTTAAAATCTTTTTAAAAATCTTTTTAAGCAGCCTTTGCTTGAGATTTATTATAATTTATTATATTTCTTGTCACAAAATATGATGAAATGACATTGTTTCAGTGCTACTATAGTGGCTTCCCGTCCTGTAAAAATTAAATTTGATCATTCCTTTACACAGTTTAATAATTTTTTAGAATTTTTATGTAAATTTCAGAATTTTTTAAAAATTTCTACATAGAGCCACAGTACAATTCACATTCAAAGTTTATAGCATCGTTTGTCCTTGTTTAATATATCTAATTAATATCTAACTTGATAAATAACAAAGATGAAATAATGCATAAACGCTTTGAGCGTGAATCGCGGTCATAATTTTATAATTATTCAGAAAATTTCTCAGATTTTTTTCGATAAATTAGAACATTTTTCAGAAGTATTGAAAAAGTTTATATCTTTTCTAGAATTCTTCATATATATAAATTCTGAAATATATTCTAGATTTCTAAGATTTCTTAGTTTTAGACTTTTTTTATAAAAATTTTTCATAAATTTAAAAATATGACAAATTCTTAAAAACATTATGAGATATCATAAGAAATTAAACAAAGACAAATGATTATCTATATTTTTCAAGAAGATAATAATTTTGACAAACTTCGGCAGATATTTTACAACAGTTTATCAAAGAAGTAACAATTCACATTGTAGTAAATACATATCATCAGAGCGGAGTTATGTAAAGGAATTATTTTCAAGACTCACACTACTGTGTATCTTGACACGAGATAAGATCTACTTTATTGAGAAAAGGAAATTTAGGTACTAACACGATATTGAGTTATGGTAAGAATACGCACTATTGTGTCAGTATTTGAAAGCTATTACTTAATAGCATACGTTCCTACATACCTAGCTTCCCGCTATTAGTAGGTACTAGTAGACCTGTTCTGTAACTTTTTAACGTATAACTTTTAATATATATGTTTTATTCACGTTGTAGCTACAGTAATTATTTAGTTGCACTTGTTTCAATCCTCTTAAAATTCACCATTATTTGAATATATATATTTTATTTGATTAATGAATGTAATTTATATAAGAAATATATTTTTGATATTTTTAAATTGATTTTATATTTTTATATTTTATATTTTGAACGATAGTATAAATAATTTTATTTAAGTTTCATTAAAGAATAGTTTTTACTGAAGAATATAACGAGATTAAGTTGACCATTATTATGTCTATATAGCGTGAATAAAGCCTAAAAGTAATCATATAGTGTTGCATAGAACATACGCATAAAAAAACTGATTAATGATATATGATATAAAGGATGCTATATTGTACATTTAAATTAGAGTTAGATTTAAATAGTTACACTTAAAAAGTTACAAAATGGGCCTGTAATAGTATGTACTCTCTGATGTACAGGTTTGTTCTCAATGCTATTATATGTTTTTATATGTATATTTATATTTTCAAGTGCAACGTTATAATTTAGAGAATTTATTATTTTGATAACGATATTGATTATTTTGATGTCGTTCTTTTTGATTTAAATTTTAATATCAATGAGAATGAATTGTACCGTCGTTTACAGCTCTATCTAATTTGAAAAATTAATTAAGTTTTATACAGAATGATTCATCTAATTTGATTAGCTTAAATTATTGTTTAACTATGCCTTATGCGACAAAAATTGCGTGATTTTAAAAGAGATATCTTATAATCACTTTCATATTTGATAAATGAATAAAATTTTGATAAATAAAATTTTATAGAAAGCAGCCTGATAAAAAGGATCAAATTATTTATATAACGGTATATTTTTTTGAAAATATAAAAGGGATTTTTAAATTTTTTTGTGATATCTAAGTTGTCGAATTAGATGAATTATTTTATGTAATTTTATGATAATTGTCCATCACTTATTGATTATTCGACTTACATGTGTTGAAACATGTTAAATCATCGTTATCTAGCGATTTATACTATACTTTTAGGCGGAACTTTATAAACTTCGAAACTTCGAAAGACAGTAGATCAAATTCATTGTCAACTTGTATATCAAACATGCATTACTTCTGTATAAATATCAGCGATTGGTCGTGTGTCTAAAAATGAAGCTTTCACTAAAAACAAATTTAAAACGATGAATTTTAATTTGAAGTGAATCTGAATTTCTCCAATTTTTATTCACACTTCTTGAAAAATTTTCTACAAAATTTAACAGGTATACACATTTTATATATACACATTTTTTTACATGATCTATTATATTTGAAACGGATTGCGAAGCATATGTATGCTCAATATTTTAATGTTTTATTATTAATCAATTTTTAGCGCAAGTAGAATTTTTTTATTGACGTCTTAATTATGGTACGATTATTATTTCTTACAATTATTCCTTGTTTCGATCATCCTTGGAATCTCAAGTATCAACATGTACTTAATCAAGGACATTCGAAGTTTATACTTAATTATTATGAATATGAGAATGCAAGGTAAAAAGAATTCCTTGTATGATCAATTATGAATTATTTATTGATATCTTATGCGTATTTTATTACGCAGAAAAATATGAAGGATATTTTTAAATTCTATCGCTTCTATTTTTAAATTTTTCTCCTGCGTTATATCTAGATTTCAGACAATGATTATATGCAATTAGATTGGCAATTTTATTGTTTTATCGAGAAGGAGAAACGCGTACACGAATGTATTCATTTCGCAAGGGAAAATGAGCGACAATAATCCAGTAATAATTCACTAGGAACCGAATACACACGTCAACGTAATAGCACAGACTCTCAGGCGTCTTAATGTGAATATGCATTGTGAACAAACTATATCTTCCAGAAGAAGCCGATAGGATTCGCTTGTTACAGCGCTTAAAGCTTCCTCTCTCATCTCCCTAGAGTAGTTCTCTAAGATAAGCCAGTAAAATGCGCTAAGAAGGCGAGATTGCCGTGCCTCCTGCCCCACGTACAAATCCATTTCCGGATTGTTTTCCATTCGACGATCGTTTTATGAAACGATCATGCCTCTGCGATGATATAAAAATCAAAAGTCGGAGCCTAACGCTGAGCGTATATTTTGTGTAACGTATTTTGTGTAACGTTTACAACTATGTCACTAGAGGTATAATCACCGCGACAATAGCGACTACCGTAGACTATCGTATGCATGATAAGCAATTAAGAGAACGTCTCGAGTTCTTATCCGAACTTATATTTTTAGCGTAGTGAGATTAGTGAATAGTCCTGCCCATCGCGAGGCCGATTTTTTTTTACGACGCTCGTCTACACACGCCATATTGTCTTATTGCGCGCGTGTTGAGATGAAAGTGCAATCAAATTTAAATCAATGCCTTTGAAGTCAACCACTGTTTGCTATTTAGGAGATAAATTATTAATGTTCGCCTACAAAATCGATCATGATCAAGACTAATGCTAGTAACGTTCGATAGAGAACATTAGGAATACTCGAGAATAAAAAAAATGCAAATCGATTACACGCTTCAATGTACCGTTCTATATAAGCGTGAGAGTGTGTTTACGCAGGCATTATAATTTGGATTTCTTTACGAAGATTTTTTATACAAAAGAGAAAGAAAAAGCGACGCGTTCAAATAAACGCGATACGCAACGTTCTCGTGCGTTGAGGATTTGGAAGAATAGACGACGCATAGTGCCTTTTCTCTGGGACTTATTCACACCATCATGCCATCATTTGAAATTCACGTGTTGGGGAGGCACACCGGCATAAATAAGACATTGACATAAGTTAGTTAGTTACTTAGATAAGATACGGCGTTTTTTTTCATTTTCGTTCTTCTGTTACGGGGAGAGTGAACGTTCGATGCCACACTGCCTCTACAGCAGCTGTTTTAGACTACTTTTATACTGTTGATGTCACGCGCAGCTAATCAGAGTCTGTATATTACTGCCATAATTATATACGAAACGAAATGTATACTCAATATACCTTTATAAATAAAACAAAGACCAAAAAAAAAGTCACGTTGCCATTTATTGCGATTGCATTCGGCGACGAGGACAAACTGACGTCGTAACGACAATGTTATAACGTTTTCTCGTCGTCAACGTCGAAGTGACCTGGAATATCAGCGGCGTGCATTTCTTTCTGCCCACCTAAGGTTGCCGAGTTCCTGCTCGGATGCAGGCGGTTCGCCTTGCCGGATCGCGCCGCGCCCGTGTTACGGCCAACAATAATAATGGCTAGCGAACCGGCTCGACTTCGTTGCATTTTTATTTCCTCGCCCTTGTCGACCCCTGCCTCCTCGCGCGCACGATGGCGTGGTGCATTCATATTATCACTCGCGAGCCTGGATAATAAGATAATCACTCCTTTGTCTCTTCTTTCTTCCGTTTCTGCTGGTGATTCGCTGTTTTTCATGGAACAAGACACGACGAAACGCTATTTTGGTATTTTATAATAGTTGTATTTAAATATATTGACTTCAAATTCATTTTAATAAAGAACATTTTTATTAAAATGTGTTAGTAACTGTTTTATGTTGATAAAATAAAAGATAAGGAAACACTTTAATTTATTAACTGGTATATCTTTATTTGTTATTAAAATCAAAATCCTGTTATAATACTTATATTAAATTAATTTAATTACAATTGTTAAATCGAGATATATAATATAATAAAATAAATTTCTAATACAACATTTATCGTGCAAATATATCGGGCGTATCCCACATTTTCTTCGGTGTCGTGGGATTCTCAGTTGCACAACATGGAGAATGCAAAGGTTATCGGATGAAAGTAAGTCGACCCCATGGAGCACGTGATTGTGCTCGCATTTGTACAGAAAATTGCAAGGTACATCGAGCATTATACGAACGAGATGAAATTATTCGATTCTGCAGTTTCGACATTTTATTTTTTGGGCGCACGTAAATGTGTATGACTTACTTCTTAAGGGAACTCGTATAAGTATATATCTTATACTTTATAATATTTTGGCAATAGATTGATAATTAATATAAAAAAAGAATCTAATAATTATTGTAACAACCGCGAGTTTAGTTTAGAATTAATTTGAAATAAAAATGAAAGCGAATGTCACAACTATGAAAAAAATGACTTTTTTTGTAATATAATATAATTCTTTTAATTATTAACACTTTTAATACTCAACATATAACAACTACATTTTTACTTTAAAACTTAAATTCTCTTTTTCAATTAATGGTGGGTTTTATTTTTTTGAGAACTCGAAATTATACATTTTATCAAATAAGAACTAACTTCGTTAGTCTCATCACGGATTTGATGCCACTTTTCACATCGTAAATTCGTGTGTCTTTAACTTGTCACTTAACTTTTGCTGAATGTGTAGGAGAAACCATCGGGAGTCCGATTGAAATTGAGCTTTCCCGGCGGATAGAAATTCCGGGACGTCGCGTCCGGTGTCGTTATCGCGTTGTATTGCGGCGCGGGATGAAGTTGAGATTGATAACGCGGTCTCAGTGGCGCGTACGAGGGTATACTTTGCAACTCCGAGGGATAATGATAGCGAGGCGGCGGCTGCGGCCGGTACTGCGGTTGAGGCTGTGGTAGAGGCTGTGGTACAGGCTGCGGTTGAGGCTGTGGTTGATGTTGCGGTTGGTAAATGACAGGTTGTGACTCGTAATTCGATTGATAACGCCGCGGATATTGCTGTGGGAATGACGGTGCGTAATTCGGGGGTTGGTAATCCGGCGGATTATATTGCGCCAACGGTACATATTCCGGCTGCGGTGGCACCTGCGGGGGAGCGCTGGGTATGTGATCCCCTGTCGCCTGTGAGATAAAAAAAATAAAAGATTAACTTAAAATTTAATTAAAGAAATTAATAGATAGAATCGAATAAACTTGAACTTCTTATATTATCGTATAATTAATTTTGCAATAAATTAATAAATTCGTGAGCTCTTTAATTTCAAATCTTTTCTAAAATATTTATATATAGAAATTAATAAATTATAAGTTTTTAGCGTCATAGAAAATTAAATTATAAAAACTCTAACAAAAATCAATCCTAAAAATTATAAATTTAGCGTCATGTAATTAATGAGCAAACTTAATTAGTAATTAAATGTGCATTCTGCATACTTGGAACCCATTCTTTCCCGCCGTGTAAGTCACAGTACGCCTTTGCCCAGTTGGATCGATGTACGAATATGATCCACGTCGGTTACCCTCTATATCGCTTTCCTCCTTAAATTCTACTCCGTCTTCTTGAGTGTAGGCGGCACCGAATGTGCCATCACCCGCGAGATAACGCGCGTCGCTCAAAATTGCCGCTTGACGTGGCGATTGATAATGAAGCTCTTGACAGGAGACACCGATGATGATACCCAATAGAATAATCTGTTAATAGAAATAAAATTTGAATACAGAGGAATATTTTATAATATAATTCGATGAATTGAAAAATTTGAGAAATATCTAAGAGATATGAAGATTCAAAATATTTCTGTTATTTAACATGTATACATTTTACGATATGTAATTATATTTTTAATAAATATTATTCATATTAAAATTAGCTATTTTTTATTATATTTTATATAAATTGTATTTTATCATATTATTATGATGTTAAATGAGTGATTTGACGAGACTGCAGTTTAAGATTAGATACTTACGACTGCAGCAGTCATGTTGAGGCAATAATGGATCCTTAGGCAGCGGGAAGCGCAACAGTGCTTCCAGAAACCGATGAGAGGGGCGTTTTATACCGCGGATTAGCTCAGGGCGAACCGAAGAGGCCTTGATAGCAACACGCGCGTCCCAGTCCCACATTACTAGTTCTTCTACCACGCCCTGCTAACGATTTTTGTACAAGTTTCTAGTTCCTGTACTTTCCGCGTGATAACAATAGCAAATTTGATTGGATGCACTAATGCGCACTCAGTGCACATTAAACCCTGCTACATACGATGCTTGTTTTACTGCTGGATTGTTTGCGTTTTAGTAAATTACTAGAAATTCTGCCTTTTTGTTTGGTGCAATTTTAGTGATTTACTAAAACGCAAGCCATCCAGCAGGAAAACAAGCATCGTGTGCCGCAGGCTTAAAGCTGTTGTACACAAATCAAAGGTGTGTGTTTAATATAAATATAGAAACAAGTTAAACTGCAAAATGGATTCTCTATACTTTATTGTGTTATTTGGTAAAATGTGTATTGGGCATTTTTATCATTCGATATTTTATTTTTACATTCAGATTAAGTTAGTATACAAATGCATTGAGTGTATCTAACCGAATTCGCTAATATCTCGCTTAACTCGCGAGAAAATCGAGCAGTTTATACGGAGTTCCTAAAATCTTTGACGTTAATTTTAACTTTTTTATTAAAAAAGTCAACCATAACAAAAGCATCAGTTTTTTAATTATTTAATGTGTTCTTCACTTGTAACAATTAATCAAACAAGTACATTTCTGTAAAAATATATTTGTAATTTATTTATGTCCCTTATCGCATCTTTCAAAGAATAATTTTCAACATGAAACTGTATGAGTTATTTTTTGAACTGTCGAAATTTTTGATGGCGCAAAATTTTCTCCACATTTTTGTCCTTTCGAAAATAAAATAATATTTTGACGAAATTGTGTTCTATTATTTTCTGTTTTCAAATCTAAATAGACAGAAATCAAACAAATATAAATAGAGAGAAAAGAGAGAGAGAGAGAGAGAGAGAGAGAGAAATTAAGCGATTTTAATAAATTTATATATAGGAAATAAATAAATTATAAATTTATAATAGGAATTCCTATTTCTGTAAAAAAAGCAATTAATGTAAACAGTAATGATTATAATTTTTGAATATTTAAACGTTCCTGAATATTAGATATTTTAATAAAAAATATTATTTGCGCATTAACAATATCAACTTCTTTTTGATATTTATTTATTTTATCGCATTTTTAAATATAAATATAAATTTATTAAGATCGCTTAATTTCTCTCTCTCTCTCTCTCTCTCTCTCTCTCTCTCTCTCTCTCTCTCTTTTCTCTCTGTCTATTTATATTTGAAAACAGAAAATAATAGAACACAATTTCGTCAAGATATTATTTATCATTATGATTACTTTTTCATAATGATGATATAATTTTTTACGACGGTAACGTCAGAGTTGGGAAAATCACTTTTGAAAAGTAACTCGTTATCATTATGTATTACTTACTGAAAAAAATAAGTCACTACTTGTTGCGTAACGTGTAAAAGAAAGTTGTTTCTAATGCGTTATTCGTTATTCGTTACGTAACGCTTAAAATAACGAGTTATTTTTTCTGACATTACTGTTACGTTATGAAAAATTATAACGTCAATTATAACGTACCAAATCGTTATTATAAAAAAGCAATAGTAATGGCATTACAAATAACGCATTACTTTAATATTGACTATATTTAACATACACGTAATTTCTTTGTTAGCATTACTTTAAATTCCTATCTGTTTTTTACATCAATAAATGTCAATTTATAAAAAAATAAATTATCTACGTCTAAATAATTAAAAAAAAAAAACGCTAATATTGCATTCACAAGACGTTTCAACAAAAAGAAACACACATTGTCAGTTAAAATAGTTATATATTAAAACTTATTAGTCATATAAAATTTGCAATATATTAATTTTATAAATGCACTGAATCGATAAGTTCCAAGATCAAAAATGGAAAAGCCTGAGTGCGCTTTCGAGAACTTTTCATTAAGAACTCGTATGCTGAGAATTTAATTCTGAAGTCTGTACACTACAGTAGATCATATACCGACTTTACTGAACGCTATTACCGACTTCCAATGAATTATCGGAGGTAATAACGGCGATCGAAGCTTAGAGCATTCTTCGAGGTTGGCGTCACGCGCGAGCCTTCAAATTACTTTTCTTTCCTATCAGGATACCAAAGCTTTCGTTGAAAAACAAGATTGTTTCCCCCCCTCACCTGCTGTAGATTTAGATCTTCGATTTCACTTACGCTATATTACGTTTGCGCTAATTAATTTTTTACGTCTATTATCGCATCGCCAAATTAGAAGGCAGGAGAACTCCAGGGAAATTAAGCCGAGTGCACTTTAATTGCCTCGGCGCGCATACATGTATTAATGGCGGCGTAATACTTTGCCCGATTTCGATTTCCTCAATAATTCAATAAGCATAGCGAAAGCGCGGATCTCGTTGCTCTCCGGCCTCGAAGCTATCGGAGATTTTTCTCGTTTACGATTATTTCTGCATCTCGCAATCGCAATCGCGGCGCAGCGCAAACATACAGATTATAAAACCCTCCTCCGAGCACGGGGCACTGAATATCCTGTTTCGCTTTTTTATCTATCGGCAATTTCAAATGCGTAATTTCTCGTACCATATGGATGCAGAACTGCTCGTTGTTCCCGCCGATTTTTTCACCTTCTTATCTTTACCATCATGCGTGATTGCGTCTCTCATCGATCTTAAATATTCATAACTTTCTATTAGCTTGAGACATTTTGTGGAAATTGTAAAGTAAACGAATTAATTCATGCGTTCCATCGTGAGTACATTCCCACAGCGCACTTTATCCCATGGATGTCCTTTTGGGGTATCGCAATAACCATAATATCCTGAATGGTCACAATTATCCAACGGATATCCAGGGGATGTACAAGTGTCCACATGGATGCGATCCTACGGTCAAAATGGAAATGTTTTAAAATATCATATGGAAGTGAGAAATATGTTATTGTTCCATTATTACATAATGAAAATGAATTATTTTAAATGATATGCCAAATATTTGTAATTTGTACTCTTAATATAACATTTAATACAATAAAATCTTTGTAATATTTTTTTTCGTATTTATTTTTTCTATTGTTAAAAATTAATACAATCTGCAAATCACAATGACACATTGTATTCTAAATACATTGTATTCTATTTTTTCGAATGTAATGTATCTTAGATGTCATTTAAGGTAATTAAATTTAATTATAAGATACATCTTAATTGGCATACAATCGTTTGTATGCCAATAATAATTATGACATTCTTTACTTCTAGTCTTAATTCTGGCACTCTTCATTTGCAAACCTTTGCTGTTGTACCAGTTTTGGGAGACTACTTTTTGCAGCGTATAATATGTATATTCTTTGCTGCTGATGGATTAAAGAATACATTCATAAAATAAAATTTCCAGTTAATAATAAAATATATTTTCCAGTCTTTGCATTTTTTATTTATATATTATATAATAATATAATTAATCATGAAATAATTAATATGTATGACATAACGTGTTACGTGCGAGAAATAAGCTGCCGATATTGTAAAATATATCATTACTTGGTACTATGCAAAGCTGAAGGATATATGATAGAATCCCACACAACACACAGTTCTCTAAGAGATGTTCTAAAGATGCACTTGAGTACGTTCTCAGGACGTCTCTCAGAGAACTGTGGATATATTTGAATATAATAGGATAATATCGTAAGATTAATAAGACATTTTATGACATCTTACGAAATTTTACGATATCCTACGATATCTCTTTGGGATATCCCGGATGCTGCTCATTGGAATATCCGTGGGATCGCCTTTGTCAATCTGAGACAATTTGAGGTATCCTCAGGATAAAGTGTGCTGTGTGGGTTGTATTTGTCAAGATATCGCGTATCGCGTTGTTCGAACGGAAGGAAATTCATTTCTACATTCGCCTACATGAAGTAAGTTACCGGCGCGTTGCAATATCAAGCGCCGCAGACACAAGATCTTCCCAGTCGATCGGCCAGAAATAATCGACTTTCTCCGTCCGTTTCCTCCTATCAAATCCCTCTTTTTTCTCGTCTCTCGCACCTTTCGAATCTTATCGCGACCGCGAGTTTTTCATCGTCCACATCCGCAGACGTAGGGTTAACGCCCGTTCTAAATGTCGCAACGTTTGCTTGTAACCGTTTCGTTTGTAACTTCGGAAATTACTATCAACGCCGGCGCCGAGAAAGAAAAAAGACGCGAGATTACGCCGAGAAACGCCGTTACGAGATTTTCATGGGTTCAATCAAAGCGCATGTTCCCTCGTCCAGTTTCTGCTCAACATTCTCCGCAATAATCTTATGCATTTACAGTATTCTTTTATTTAACTTGTTAATAAATTATTTCTTTGGCTTCTCGGAAAGATTGTTTGGCAATCGGAAATTTTGTCGCCAAATGAAAAAATTCTTAAGTCCAGCCTCGATCGTATTTGGCATTACTACTTTGAAAAAATTCTGTTTCTAAAATACAATGGAGAAACTATATCTTATTTCAATATTGAAATGCTAAAGGATTTATGTAATGTTTACAGGCTCGAGTATCAATAAAAATTTCGTATTATCTATACACGAAAAGTAGCGGGATACGCTACAAACATTTCAATTTACGCGATTTAATGCGTGAATGCGTTAAGTTGAGAGATAACGATCGTTGCTCACGGTTACGTTGCAACTCCCATCGCATTAGAGACTCGCGAGCGTCATGCAATTAGCAGCCGCTATGCGAGAGGTTTTCTTTTCGCGCGGTAATAAAGCCGGCGAAGTCCATTATCTCGGAATTTATAGATCCGAGCTAAGTAGATCTCTTTTTTCTTCCATTACTTTCCACCCTTTAATTTCGTCTGACTTGGCGGAATGTTATGAATTACTGACCTGACGCAAATCGGTAGCGTTTAGCAAACGGCGGATCGTTTGTCCGTCATAAATTAAATTATTTAATTATACAAAACACAGAGACAGCATAGTTACTTACAACACGCTGTTGGGAATGGATTCAGCACACCTCGACCGTTTAACCAGGAAGATCCGTGTTATTTCACGCTATTCGCCGGAAATTCCATATAAGAATTTATTCCATATATTATAATACAGTTTGACCAATTCTCAAATGCGTGAAATTTTATATTACAAATTTAAAAAAGTCAATAAAAGAAAATTAATAAATATAATAAATTTAATAAAAAATAATAAGCATTTTAATTTTGATCTTCTTTTCTGAAAAACTAAGGAAACAGTGTATAGAGTTTCCAAAAATCGCGTTTACAGTGCACAGTAAAATTTCTTGAACAGTTAGAAATTTATTTTATTATATACTTTTTTTCTTATAATTTATTCCATATATATTTTTTTTTTATTGCTGTGGAATTATATTAATTATCTTTGCATCGTTAAATATGTATAAGGAAATATCCGAATGCACGAAGGGAGTGACTTGTTCCGATTCTTTTTTTCGCTTCATGCAATCCCATATACTTTGCTGTATCGCAATAAGAATTATTGCAGACATTTGCTGCCACATAGCGCGCTTTCTTCTCGTATCTACCTCGTCGTTACTCCTCATTTGAGACAATTTAAGTGCATACGCGAACCTTAACGGTTTGACTTTAGCGCTCTAAAACGCGGATTTAAAAAACCATGCCGATGTTTCTTGTTACGTCACCGTAGTCTCGTTAAAATCTTCGAGATCGCATGGAACCTAACGATTTCACCATTCCGGTACTTAATATGGGTATCTAAAAAATCGTTTCAAAGAACGTGAAGTTGAATGCTTTAATGTGTTCAAGTCCTTCTTTAATTTTAATTTTTTTGGTATGAGAGAAAAACTTATTTAAAGCATTTTTATTTTCTTAAATTTCTCTCTATTTACTACTTAAAATAAATTAATCCTATACTAAAATCATTTTTTAAAATGCTTTTGTTCATTTAAATCTTTTATCTTCTTTATTATCTAATTATTATATTTTCCTTTATATGCAAATAATGTTATTAAGATTTGCCTTTTTCTATAAACTTGACAAGTACATTTTTTTGAGATACGATAGTTGTAATATAATAAAGTTTCACACATAAAAAAATTATCGTGCATCGTCCAATCGCGAGGAAAATAAAATATTGCAGGATCTCTTCAAATTTTCGGATTCGCAAATATCTTGAGTTCCTGCGGAACTATCTCTGAGAATAATTCTACAATAGCGTTACGTCAGAGAGATATTCTTGCAATGATTGATAATATATCCTCGGGGAGGGAGCCTTTTGTCGGAGTTTGCTTGTTTCCCGAGACCCCGAGACGGAATTACTCCAAAAGTATATAGCCACCAACCGCGTGCCCGCGCCACCAATTACGCCGGGGCGACTACGGCTATATAGAAGAGCTACGCTGACTCCGCCGGCTGATTCCTGCGAGTAAAGTCGACGCGACAATCCATGCACATCTCTCTCCGCACGCAGCCATGAAACCAGTGAGTGTTCAAGATATTCTGATTGATTGACCACTTCTGTCGTGCCGATATTATTGATTAGTGATGAGAAATATTTCAATATCATCAAATTTGATTTTGCGAGGTTTTCTGCTGATATGTGACTGTTAAGAATGAACTATGTTAATCGTTGATTATTTTGACAGTAGTCTTGTTTAAATATATCTTTTAGTAATATTAATATGATTTTATCGCACAATTATTCGTGAAACAACGTTACATTTTAAGCAAACATTTTAATTTTACTATTTTTAACTTAAATTCAATATCGTGCTGTTATTTATTATAAATTTGCAGATTCTTCTTATTGCCGTAATATTGATCGCATGGGTGAAAACAGAAAATGTAGGGAAATCAGTTCACGCGCCGCAAGGGCAAATCAAATATGTCAATAGTGACGGTAAGTACGAAATTTATTCGATTATTCGCTGTTGATGACGTGCATCAGGCACCTTGGACTCAATGTATCGCAATTAACTGTTGCTGCTACTGCTATTGTACGCACGCAAAGTCATTTTTCACATCCTAGATTCTTAGAACAATTCCTTTGTGATCCTTGACTGAGGTCAAAGTTGCGTAAGCAATTTAATCGGCTTTAATCGGCGTCGGAGTGTTTCTCTCGGTGTTGCAGGTTCGAGGGCCAATGTGGAGTACATCGCGCCCCAGAGTCAGTTACGGTTACAGCGGGCGTACGCTCAGCGCTCCCAGCGCGCCGAGGGCGGCTCGCCCCATCGTCTTCGACAGGCCCAGCAATCAAACCCGCAGCCCCGTACGCCTCAACCTCAGTCCCAGCAAGCTCAGCAGATCCAGGGTCCGCAATACTACAGCTATAAGCCGTACTCAGCGGTGCCGAATCATATTAGACAGCTGATCGATTCGGTCTATCAGCCGCAAAATCAAGCTCCCTACATCGATCCCTCGTCTTTCCTTTACGGCGGTAACTACTTTGCGGCGGCACCGCAGCAACAAGAGCAACAACCAACCCCGGCCGCTTCTGAAATTCCCCGTAGTGTCTACTTGCAACCGTCAGCGAGATACCAATCAATCGATCCTCAAAAAGCGGAACCCAGATACGAGTACAACGACAGGAGGGTGGAACGTCAGGATAGAATTGTCTACAAAGATTACGAGCAGCAGCAGCAGCAGCAGCAACAACAACAACAACAACAACAACAACAACAACAACAACAACAACAGCAGCAGCAGCAGCAACAGGTCGCAGAATTAGAAAGCTTACCCGAAGCTCCGCTAACTACTTTATATTTGGACAGGAACATGCCTACAGAGATCCAGCAGTTGCTGAAATATCAAGCGCAAATACCATATGACGTTACAGCGAATCGCATTCAGTTCAAACCGAAGAGCGTTTTCATCCCTAAGCCGTTGTCTGACGACGTCAAAGGACCCTATTATTACCGCAGCAAGATTTACTACACAGATGACGACAACGTTGATGCGGAATATTTGCAGAGCAAGCCAGTCAAGGAGGAACAGCGTCATTGACCAAAAATTGCTCTATGTAATATGATTTGTATAATTTAATATTCTATTTCTCATAATCTTCAAAGAAAAGATGGCTGGCCTTAAGACTTGTTCGAGTTAAATCTCCCTTTCATTCGGAAGTAGTTTTCAGCTTCTTGATGTTATTAAGGTTTTGTTAAGAGTCTTTTACATGTTTTGAATTATTGTATCGCTTGACATTTCACGACGTATGTCTTGTACTATCGTGTATTCGACAGCAACCCACTGCGATTTTCTTTTCTGACAGCCGTAAATGGATGTATGTTTGCCCGACAATTAGAATATTAAATGTACTAATTTAAAAAATAATTCTCTTTCTCTCTATTACTTGATTTATAATTATAACACAGAATAATTTATTAAAAAAAATTTTTTCTTAAAAAAATTAATCAAATAATGTTTAATTGGATTTTACAGAAATTTGTTTGATATATTAATAATGATAAATTAATGATAAAAATAAAAAATTCATTAAGATAGCATTAGTGAAATTGCTCTGTCAGACTTCCTTTCGATTAATTTTCTGTTTGTTTTTCATTTCACTCAGTTACATATAGGTGTAGTTTTTTGTATGTAAAATAGAGTATGCTATGACTACACGGTAACGCGAAGAATGTAATTTTTTATATTTTGTACAAAATAAACTGTTTCCGCTTCTAGTATTATAGAAGTCATTCACATCTCGTCGTAGCGCAATCTTCGCTTTTTATTTCAGCTCGCGGAATTTGGCAGAACTTCCGCTCATAAAAAGGTGAGTTAAATAGACGAGCAAAAATCTGATAAAAGTCGAGTTGTCGTTTACTCCTTTCAGGAAGTGTTTCGCGCGACGTGTAATTTGCTTAATTATACATGAGGATAGTTACTAAGTCTCACGCTATTAGAACAAATAGAAAGCTAGACGATTTTTAGCTTTCTATTGAATAAAGATACCTGATCTCCATACAATGAAAGCGATTCTGTCTCATGCAGGGATTCGCGATGTAGTGTTATGATAATAGCGCGTTTAAGATAATTTTTGCAAAAGGAATGAAACTAAATCAACATAATCTGAGAAATTATTTATCAGATTGAGTCACATAAATTACGGAAATTACTGACGAAAACAAGAAGTATGCGCGACAGCTTGTAACACATGACTTTTATTAACATATTTTATGCGTTCTGATTAGAAAGGGATTGGGTTCTTATTGATCACAAAAAGCCATTCAATACGTGGAATTAAAAATCCGATCAGGCGGATTTCATCATCGATGCATGACGATACAAGGTGAGAACATTTATAATGTGGACGAATTCGAAAAAGCGTATCGCCTCGGTCATACAGCTGTTTTCACGTAGAAATTGAAAGCATGGATAGCATTTCTCCGGACAAGGAAGACTGATCCACTTTCGTGGCCTTCACGCTTTGCTCGTGTCGATGTACCCGTATTGAATCGTTGCAATTGCGAACGTAGCTGTAGTTTTTATTTTGCGCAATTTTGTCTTTTTATTCCTTATCGGCGCTCTCTTGCACAAATAGATAATTCGCCAGGGTCACGTCCTTTGAGTTCACCGATATTACTCGAAGGAAATTACAACTTTACACTTTACACGGTAATTTGTGATAAATCTGTATTGGCAATTAGTTAATTGCGCGTTCATAAAGAAATCTAATATCGTTTCAAGTAAGAAATATGCAGAGTTTAAAATGTGTGTGTGTGTGTGTGTGTGTGTGTGTGTGTGTGTGTGTGTGTGTGTGTGTGTGTGTGTGTGTGTGTGTGTGACAATATGTAAAAAATAAAGAATATATATATGTTTAATTAAAATAAATTATAACTGAAATACATTCTATTTTATTATATTTAAGTATGTAAAATATCTATTTAATAAGATTAGTAATAATCTTAATTTATAACTAATCACAATTAATTTTCTATTATACATTGTACATTTTTTTCTTTTTCTTTTGCTATTATCTAATAAGTTAGCTTCTCAAGTTTTACATTCTCTTCGTGACTCATCCTATACGAATCGCCAACCTTTTATTTATTAGACATTTTTTTATCGATACTAAACAGTACCGTAGAAATTGTTTTCATATGTCGATACAAGTCCTGGGATAATCTATAATTTCACGGAAGATCGACGATCTATCTATCGCGATGCGACACGGTGTAACTTTCTACTGTAAACTGACGTAATCCGGCATTTCCATCTGTGAGTAAGAGCGACTTTGCAGTCAAATAATTGGATAAAAGAGAAGTACGCTCCCATAATTGCGTATCTGAAATAGGAATCTATGAAATTAACAATAAGACTTTACGAGTTTAATGATACAGAGCATCTGAGATCTATTATCGAATCTATTGCGAAAATAGAAATCTGTAATTCCTAGGGTATGTAGAGACGAGGATACAAAATGATTTGGGTTTAATGTACATTCGGAGTAATGCGACACAGTTCGAAGAATAATTCTCTTAATTATATTTCTGCGTGCAACCATACTATCTGTATCGATCGCAATATTATTGCAATAAATTACAACTTCTTATTCACTATTTTATTTTTCTATAAGATTTAATTTTTTTATAGGTTCTTATAGGCATTAGATATTATTATCAGCACTTTAATGCTAGAAGCAATAGAGTCTAGCGCCTTTACGTAACTTGACAAGACAATGATTGAATTCAATGTCGGCAATTAATTGCGAATCCTCACGATCTTTACACCGTAACCTTTGAATGGCGATTGCCTGGGAAACATCGTGTTGTATCGCATTCCACTGCAGCTATTCCGTAATTTTCCATCAATACTTAAGACTTTTCACGAATACATCACGTAGAAGATGTTTCGTAGGTTGACAAAGAAAGCTTGATGACTTAAGACAAGACTTAAAATTTGAGCTGCATTTTACAAACAAATATATGTATTACATACATTTCTAATTATTATATAAAATAAAAATAAAAATAAAAATATATAAAATAAAAATTATTATTGTAATATAAATTATTATAAAATTAAAATTAAATTAGTAAAGCACGTATAAAATATTCTGTAAAATTATTGTGTAAAGAATTTTTTATTATAGGTGTCTTTAGTTTTTGATTTTTTTTGTATCATGAAAATCGAAAGAATTGAATTGCGATGAAATATTGACTTACACGAATTAAAGATTAATAACAAATTTTTATTTTAATTTCAATCATTTTTTAAATATGCTAACGGATAATTTCATGAGAAAAAAATTTATTCAAATTTTTTTTACAACAAAGAAATTAGAGAGCTAATGAGTCATGCTGGGTGACTTTTCAATAGCAACTATATATAATGTTGGCGAACGAGAGTTTTTTTAATGGGAAAGTACCGAGCGATCCAGGTACAAATTGCTATACTGATGATGACCGTTGAGAAAGGTCGAAACGTCTGTATTTTATATATTGTTTATCATTTTGATTTTAATGTTTAACTCGATCAATAAACACAAGTAAGAATATTACAAAGTCCAGCTTATTAGTCCTCTAATTTTTTTGTTGTAATTTTAGAATTTACTGAACCTTTGTATATAAAATATTTTTTATAATTTATAATTGTGAAAAAACCTTTATACTAAGTAGAAATTTACAAGAATAAAAGGCAAGCATTTGTAAATCAAAATTTAATTTATCGATAGTCTGCAAATAGAACTTTACAATAGAATTACCGTCGGAGTGATACTTAGCACCGGAAGTGATTTCCTTTAATACGCTCGCGTTTGCAGAAAGAGTAATAACTATTGGAACATGATATCGACCGGCCAGTCGACGAGATAGAAGTGGCTTTCGCCGAGTCACATCCCCCCGAGTCGTCGAAAGGCTCCTTTTACATGGCCGACTATAAAGTTGTTCTGGTAACCGCGCGCCCGCCTCAGAAACACTCCACCCTTGAACGAATCGACCAGCTTTCACGCCACAATGAAATTGCACGTAAGTACGCAGCCGCCTTGTGTTATTCTTTTTTTTTATTTGATCGAAAGTCTTCGTGCGATGTTAAAAATAGAGAACAATGTAGAATGCACGCGAACGACTTTTCTAGGAGCCGCGCGTTTTCCCTTTGGCAGGCGAAATGGAGTCGCATGCGCCTAATCGTGCTGGATATGCAAACCGGATATGTAATACCGGCAGTAAATTATGATTCGATTAACGAGAGTCGCCCGTTGTTTTGCGCTATTTTGTTCTTGCACATTTTTCCGCACATCCACAGATCAAATCCTGAATCATTGTGTCAATCTCGTAAGTGTGTGTGTGTGTGTGTGTGTGTGTGTGTGTGTGTGTGTGTGTGTTTTATGATATCTTGTCGCATCAAAAAATGAAAAAAGTGCGGAACGATGTTCTGAAAGTGTCACGTGCACTTAATTGCCATGTGTGTTGCAAAATATTTTTTCAGATATTAATTGAATGACGAATTTATTTCGCCTTGAATTTCTTTCGCACTTTAATTTTTCACGTCTATCGCGAAATTGAATGGTTTCATTATACGTGATCGCAAGATTCGA
Organism: Cephalotes varians; assembly: GCA_037157785.1. Taxonomy (NCBI): domain Eukaryota; kingdom Metazoa; phylum Arthropoda; class Insecta; order Hymenoptera; family Formicidae; genus Cephalotes; species Cephalotes varians. The sequence continues at coordinate 505,725 of JANQDE010000030.1, forward strand.
AAACCGGAAATCGTCTGTTTTGTCAGAGACACTGGTCAGAGATATTCAACCAAAGAGAGCTCTCGAAAGATAACAAGCGAATAAGGAAATGATGAATATCATCATGCACTTAATTGCATAGTTAGATGTCGTAAAGAGAGTGACGAATGCTGCTTAATTACCACGGTTACTGGCCAGGAGTGCATTCACGACCCAATTATCAGCCGCGGATACAAGCAATCAGGTTTTTGTAATCTTATTACAAGCTCGCGGATCTTATTTCAACAAGGAAAGTAGCTTGTTCTATCGATTCGCTTCACCGTCACTCCGCACATATTTATTGTCTTCTCTTATAAAAGCTAAACCCACATATTCTCTTTTTTCATAAAAGCTAAACCGATGAGAAACAATAGACACACAAGAAAAAATGACAGATATAAAAAAAGCAACAAGAGTAAATGTTGATTAAAATTAAATATAAGTCATGCTATATTCATATATGCGCTATTTTTAGTTAATTACAATATCCTTTCTTTCGTCGAGACTACCGTTTAAACGGGAAAATATATGTAGACCTCAATAATCAGCATGCGTGTCGCGACTCGTACCTCGCGAAATGTCGCTCGGTTTCCGCGTTCCGCGAGATAAAACTCGCGCAGAATTTGTCGTACATGCAATTCTGGAGGCATTACATCTCGACAGCCGGTCGCAGACATTTTCGAAACGAAAAGTTGTTTTTTCCTTGAGTAATCGCTTCGGGCGTGTCTGAACGATTAATGTCTACCTCGCTTTCTATCGACTTGCGACTTTCCTTCTTTTTTCTTCTATGTATCTTTTTATCTTGTAGTCGCGTTCCTAACGACTCGAGTGCGTCTCGCGATCGCGAATGTTAACTGGCAATGTGTTCACCTTTTCCCCGATTACCGTGATTAAAGATTCATGCGCTCGCGGACTTTCCTTTCCAACTTCCCAGAGCCGGTTGCTCGATAAGCTTCCATATATGCAATATGATACATGCCGTAAGACAGATTTAGGTTTTAGTGCATTAGATAATGATCTTTGATCGTCTGATTGCGAAATCAAAATCACTTAACATCAAGAGCAAAGTAAACGGTTGAATGTAATAATGTTACATTCTAATTTTATTTTATAATGAAAATGATTAAAGAGAGATTAATATAATAATGAGATTAATATAATAATGAGAAATATAATTCTAGTATATATATATATATATAGCTTCCAATATTTTCTAGTATCTTCTACTAGTATTGAATTATTGGAAGAATAACACAATTACAAAAATTGTTAATATGTAATTGACGAATTTGTCCTTTTAAATAATCAACTTTTGTTATTATCAATATTTGAACTATTTCCGACGTATAAATTATAATATATTTTATTATATCATGTCATGACATACATTGTACGAAATTCTATCAATCTATAAATCTTTTGTTATAGGTTTTACTGCTGACGGCATTTCCCATGTGCCTAGCTCAATTCTCAATCCAGGGGCCTAGCGATGGTCATCGACGGGCTCAGGGTCTTAAGTTCAGTCAAGAGAAAGGACTCGAATATACAGAAGCAAGTGGTAAGTACAGATAAGCATAGACAATGCAACTGAAAATAAAAACGTATGGAGACAATTCGTACTTGTTTTAAAGATTGTTATTCAAAATATTTTAACTTTTTTCCAATAGATTTTGTATTGATACTTTTTTAAATTGATTATTATTTTGAAGTAAGCACAAAAACTTGTATTTATCTTTTGTTTTGAGATTTCCTAATTTTTATAATTTTATCGTTATACTATATAATAGTATTTGAATATAATACTTGAAACAAGGTAATATTAAGATAAGTGTAATTTATAATTTCTTTAAGTGTGTTTTGCGTGATAACCTTGAGTATTCGGTTTTTAGAGGGAGGGGGACAGGGAGACTTCAGCATTCAAGGTGCGACCGACGGTAATAGCGACTTCAGGATCCAAGGGGCTACGGATGGGCATTCAAATTTTCAGATTCAAGGACCTTCGGACGGTGGAGCGGCCACTTACAATGTACAAGGGCCGATCGATCGGTACGGCCAGCCCACAAATCAGGAAGTTTACGATCCTAATCAAGCTGTCTATGGGAAGGCGCTTCAATACGACGATCCCAGCGGTACTGTCGTCAACTTTGTTCACTTTTGTCACGCTGTTTCCGAACATATATTAAATCGACTTGACGTGAATATGCATTGAAAGGTTACAGGGTAAATTGGAAGTCATATAATCGTCAAGCAAGTCAGTCGCAAGCTCAGCCGGAACCGGAATATATACCAGAATATACGCCGCAAGTCGCGGCACCGATTTCGCGAGGCGCGTCTCGACAGCGAGCGCACAAAGCACGTCCGCATAAAGCGCAACCGCAACCGCAACAGCAACCGGATCCATTACCGAATTACAAGCCTTACTCTAATGCACCGCCACAAATCCAACAACTGCTCCAATTCCAGCAGCAAATTCCGTACATTAATATAATTCCGGAACCATACAGGTACGAAACAATAAGAATATCTAATAAAATTGCATATTTATCTATATTTTACTGATATTAATATATAGATAAGTATCATCTATTACTGTTTAATAATTGTGAAACACGCAGTTTTAATAGTCTATAACCAAATTATAGATTCGACGAAGAAGCCGCGGCACGGGCTCAATCTCAGCAAGTCCAAGAACATCTTCGGAAGTTGGCGCAAGAGGCGGCGGCCGAGCCCGTGATCGAGTCTGCACCTCGTCAAACACCTGCACCTCGTCAAAAACCTGCACCTGCACAAAAATCACGCGGCCATGCCAGGAGCAAGCGTCAAGCTCAGCAGCAACAGCATCAACCGCAACCTCGTAGAATATCTCAGCCGCCAGAGGAACCGCAGCCTCAATATTCACCTAATCTGCCGGCTCAATTGCGCGCATTGCTGAGATATCAGGCAGAAACGCCGTATAATATCTTTGCTAACCAAGTCGCGTACCATGCGGATAAATCGTACGTGCCGCATTACGTGAACCAACAACAGCCACAGCAACAGCAGCTGCAGCAACAGCAACCGCAACAGCCAATACTGCAGCAAGCGCAATACCAAGGTCAGGGTGGCGCTTATCAGGCTCAAGCTAGTTCGTACACGCAAGCTAACATACAGCCGTTACAGCCCGCATACAATCAGAACCAGCAGTATCAGCAACTCGGCTATAATCAACAGCAGTCTGGCGTAAGACCTGTCACCGAGAATCAGTACTAATTGTCTTATGAGGCATCTTCATTCTATGCTTCTTATTTGTTTCTTATTCGTATTGATTCTTATTTGTTTCTTATTTGTATTGATAGAGTCTTTCTGGCAGGAATTTTCTTTTATTATGTGATAAATTATGAGTCTTTTTACAACAAACAATTTGATTATAAAAAAAATTAATTTATTAGATGAAAGTAGAATAAACATTGCTTTTATCTTTAAGAGAAAAAAATTTACATGTTAGATTTATAAAGAGGATTACAATCAAAAGAAAATTATAAATAGTTTGAAATCTTCTAAGAAATCTTCTTTGATCCTTTTGAAATAAAGGGGAAAATAATACTCTATTTAATATAATATTTGTTAAGTAAGATATCTATGTTTGAACGATGCGGTAATTAGCGATTTTCTCACATAGATTAAGTTCAATATATAAAAATTATATAAAAATAAGTATATCTATTTTTTCATTTTTTACATTTCTTGAAATTTGGATTTTGATGTTAAAGCTATTTTTCTTCGATTTTATTCAAAACAGATAAAAAAATATTTATTGAGAATGAGTTCTCTTTCGCTACTCTCTAACATTGCAAAATCTGCATTCTAAAAAGTATATTCTTACAGATTTTTCATATATGATCGATAGTTTTGATATATTATAACGATAGAGCGAACGAGAGCGACATTGACATTCGAGAATTAATTTTTTTTCCATGATTCTTGTGCAACAAAAAATAAAATAAAGCCGAACGTTGGACTTGCGATAACACGCTTGAACGTTCGACACGAATACATTGATATATTTAGATGATTATTGACATGTTTGAAGTAAAAATATACATAATAAAGTTAGCGATGGAATTAAGTATTTTACAAGATTCGAATCTATTAGCTAATTTGAGCTCTCTATGGTTACTTCGAAAAATAAAAGCAATAGTTTCAAGTAGAACTTGAATCAAATATGTTCTAATTTTTTATATTTTGAGTTTTTAGTATTTTGATAAAAATTTTATTTCCTTCAAATCAAAACATTTGTATAAAGCAACAATTATTTTAATATATTATTTTATTACAATTTAAAATAATTTACAAGTAATAAGAAGTATAACAATGCACTTACAAAAATTAGTATAAAAAATTATATTTTTTTATTATATTTTTTATACTAACGATTTTATACTAACGATTTTATTCTTAAAGTTTAAGTACTTGTAAAAGATTCGGTTTTTTACGATAAAATATATTTAAGTACATTAAGTACATTTCGAATCTTGCAAATACATTAAGTACATTTCGAATCTTGCAAATACTTATTCTAAAATGCAAAATTAACTAGTTGGGATCGATTATTTCACAAGTACAATGTATGAAATATTATTTCTTATGAATATTACTCAGATTCTAGAAAATGAAGCTTGATTATTAAATTTTTTACTCCGAAGTACATATTGAACTTGATCTCATCCCTACCTAAAGTTTATCTGTATTATAGTTTTTTTATACCATTTATACATGTTTCCAAATAAAATATTTGTGATTGTATTCTTGCAGTGTATTTGTTTCCTTCAAACTTAACTTAGTACCGATATAGGCCTAACTTGAAAGAATATACATATTTGCTAATAAATCAGAGATAATCATTATTTGTAAAATCAAATTTAATTGTTTCTTTGTATTTTATTTAAAACAAATATACAGATTTTTTTCTTTAATTTATATATTTTAAAATTTATATTAAGTAATTCTGAAATGTAAGATTTTTACTTAATTTTTTAAGTGAATGTCAATACTGAAATCATTAAAGAAGTTATTTGCCTTCACATATGCCCTCAATTTTTTACATTATAACTCTTTGATTTTTTTAAGTAATTACATATTCGGATTTAATTAAATTAGATTTTTTGCGCTTAAATAAAAATGGTTAAACGTAATGTGCAAATGTGCAACTTAAAGCATCGAAAGGAATTCAGTGTTGAAAGTGGAACGCAGAATTCTTTACGCAATCTTGACGCATAAATAGCACGCTAAATTATGATAGCTCATAATCGCGAGCAAGTATTGTATGCGTCCGCGTGTTATAGAATCATACTATCAATTAAATTCAATAATTTTTACAGAATGTCGAAATATTCTTCAAAGCTTTACAAAACATTTTGTACGTGATTTTTTTAGATATTACAAGAAATTTTTGTCAAATAAAAGTTTATATAATAATATTCACATTAATTAATTTATATTTAAGATGTATTATGTCGATTTACACATTTTCATCTATTATATATTTTATTAGTAATGCTCTTATGGTATTATCATCTTTAAAATGTGCACAGCGTGATATTGTGTTATGTTGTAGCCATTAAACGATGCATTTGCGGCGAATACGGAAGCGATGCTTGTATTCGTTTCCTGCATCAGTACCGTCTTAACCATTACGTGACTGGATGTAGTATATGTATATGTATATCGCCCTTTCCTACGGAGTAGATATCTATCACCATGCACTTTCGTTCATTCGTCGAGCACGTGGAATGCGCCGAGTTCCCAAGTAACCGACATACGTACTCGCGCCTGCAAGTCTCTGAATACAACGGTGAGATTGATAGTCTTCTAAAATAGTGCATTTACGCGCGCGAGATATAGCCAGAAGATTATTATGATTTATAATCTCTTTGGAAATTAGAATAGTGATCGTTAATAAACATATTCATAATTAGTCGTAATGTAAAAATTAAAAAAAAAAATTAAATATTGATTCTAAAAAAGAGCTAAATATCAAATTCTGAACATTAAAGCTTTGAAAATTTTTTAATAGTTAACAGTGGAGAATTAGAATAATTATGTTAGAGACATCTAAATACAAGAATAAAGAAATTTATGAGTACGATTGATATATAGCTATATAAAGCAGAGCATAAGTAGAATTAGAGAAACAGACAACTTTCACGCAGTTCGAAAATAATCGGTGACATAATACACGATGATATTTAGTTCACTCACCACAGTCAACGACAGACAACGCAAAATTCCAATTATAAAATTCGAGGTTCGACATAGTTGCAAAGAAAATAGGAAGAAAAGAGACACGGTCGAACCACTTTCACGTAACGGTATCTCCGTATCTACGATGTAATGTGGAGTTATATAAACCTCATGTGAGAGGTACATTAAATTTCATGCAGAAAAGAAAAGAATTTATCGTTGCAATCTTGTTATTATATTTGTAAATAGATGTCTTTCACGTTTAATATCACGTGCGACATACTACACGATGTAGGCTGAAGATCAAACACCTATATTTATTTTTGTCTCAAAAATGTTATCACACTACTCTCACATTTTTTCTTTTTGTTAAAATTAATTGCGAATAATGCCCTTAAAAATGCAGAACATATATATTTTTATATACAATGTAATATAAAAATAATTTAAAATTAAATTAATAAATATAAATATTAAAATAATAAATATTAAAAAAATAATAAATATTAATTTAAACAAAAATGATAAAAATAATTTATTTTTATATATAACATGCAATATAATGTATATACAATAAAATTTGTTGCAAAAATGTGCAAAATATTACTTAAAAAAAAAATCTAAAATTAATTTATTAATTATAATTTTAAAATCTTGATTAATTATGGTATTTTATAAATCTTTAATAATATTTTATAATAATTTTTTATTTATTTTGACTTTAATTTTAACTTTTATTAAGCGGAAAATAAAGTAGAATTATTATTTTACAATTCGCCATATTTTGTGAAGCATTGTAATATGAAAAAGACAAACATATATCGCACCGCGCTTTGACTTTTCTGGTGCCACCGCGCCGGTCACTTCCTAGCTCAGCTAGCACGGGGCGCGTTGGTTCGTTGCATTGGGTTACGTGACAACGGGCGGGGGATTGCACGCAAAAAAAAATCGGTCAAAACTCGCCCAACCATGAAAGATGGTGGTGGTCGATGTAGTCCGGCCCGCGACGACCAGACCCCATATAGAAGTTGCGTCGCGACGCGGCCGCCAGTTTCGTCCCGCTGCCCTTCGGATATCGTCGTTCAGCAATCATGAGATTTCTTGTAAGTCTACGCGATCGCGACCCTAAAAGCCTCGTAAAATTCCGTGACGCGTTGCACGCGGGGAGAAAGTGTGATCAAAACCGACATCTGAGCGAGTGCTCGTTTTTGCTTTCCAATCTCGTGTTGATCGTAAAATCGTCGCAGTTTTATTCCTAGTCTACGTAATCAAAGGAGAAAAAAAGAAGAGATATATAAGCAAAACTTTATTATTCATTGATCGCCGAGTGTTATGTATTTTAAGTATAAAACATTTTCAAGTATAAAAATATTGACAGAACCGAACGATTCGCGTTTAACGATTTCTCTTTTCCTTTTCTCGCGGAGATATTAAAGTTCAGTATTAGATTATGGAATATATAAAAATAAATAAAAACAAGAAATTCGATAAAATTCTAATTAAATTTTTTTTATTCAGCTCAACATTTTAACATGTAATTTTCTTTGGGAATTTATGATCCATTTTCCTAAAACATTTATTACACAAATCCTATTATGTTAATTTTATTATATGAATCCTATTCTGTTCTCAGAGAAAGTCGAATTGTTATTAAATATTAATATTAATAATTTTTGAAATGTTATAAAGATCGTTAGCATAACTTCAAAAAAATGTTACGAAATCAATCGTTTTTATTTTCCAATTTAATTTTCCATTCATTATATAACATCATCGCAATGAGATACTTTGCATGCGATTTTTTCCGATGTAATCATTTCATTGAACAAGTAATCTAATTAAATATATCAATTTACTTATCTGAATACGATTAATTTATTTCTCGCGATGCATTACGGCACTGATGTATAAAATTAATATAATTAATATCGGCTGAGAAATCCTACTTATACCTAAATAAAAATTTTTCAGCTGTTTAAGAGAGAATTTCTATTTTACGTTGGTATAAAAAATTGTACACATTTTTCCGACTTTTATTGACACAGTTATGTAAAGAATATTTATGTCTTAAATTTTTTTTATGCAAAGTACGCATTATTATTTGATATTACTTTTTAGTTCTTGATCCTTGTCGTGACGCCCGTGCTGGGAACTGAATTCCATAGTGAGTATAAAATTTAATGGATGCTTCACATTTCTCGAGAATGTCTTTGCCTCTGTCGTCAAATAACATAAAATCAATTTTTTTGTCGATAATCGAAAATTTGCATTCGTTTTCAATTATCTTACAGGCCATTTCCGGGAACGCAGACAAGGGCAATACAATCAAGCACCAGCAGCGATCAAGCAGATATTGGCCGCGCAGCAGTATCGCGATCCGATCGTTCACCTTCCGCCGCAACCAGTGCCGAATCTGGCGCCTTCAAAACCCATTGAGCCTCAATACGTGAGGCAAGACCAGTTAAATCAGTATCAACCAAAAGTACAAGTAGGTCAAGCGCCGCAGCAGCCAACCTATAAGCAGATTCCCGTACAACCTGCTTCGTACAATCCGCCACCCGGCGCTCAACAACAAATCAATCCACAATATGCCAATTATGCACAATCGCAACCGCAACCGCGACCGCTGCCGCAGCCGCGACCGCTGTCGCAGCCACAGCCGCAGCAAGCCGCCCAGCCTAATTATCAGTATTCTAGAAATTTGCCACCACAGCTTCAGGAGCTCGTAAAGATCCAACAAAACCAACAAGGGTAATGCGGTTCCACATCAGGGATAATCTATCTGATTAAGGCATCGAGACGACGATATCTATAAGATATAGGTTGTTTCCTTTTTGTAAGAATATCGTTCATTTCTCACATACATTTTATCTATTGCATTTATTTTATTATTGATGAATTTGTAACCTATATATAATTCGTAATCCTCGCTGAAACGCGAGGGGACTAGTAGTTATTTATTTCTTTTCGTAAATATTTTATTATAAATGTCATTATTAATTAACATATTAATTTGTCGAAACAAATTAAATCAAAAAAATTAAGTTTTAAAAGTTTCTGTTTTTATTGTATAAAATAGTTCCAAAAAAATTAATTTTCACTAAAAATTATATTTTTTATAATAATTTGTATCATTAATTAATTCTTGATTTGTATCATATTTTTCATTTATTTCCATTCTCATTTTACATACATTATTTCATTTATTTCACAATCGCATTCGGATTTTCACCAATTTCTAAATTGTGAGAATAAAATGTATCGTATGAAAATTGTGGGAAAAAAATTTGTATAAATAAATTTCATTCGAGTTTCTCGATCTAAAAATCGTACAAATCATTTTATTATATCGTCGCTTTGAGATTTTAAGATTATATTGTCATCGTTTATGTCAACTTTGAGACGTATGTTTGTCGTTTAATTATGCACCCTTTTATCGTCCCTTTCGGATCTACCGGCCACTTTCAACCAGCGAAACAACCATCGCATTTCTTTAAACTGAATTTGTTCCAATGCATGAATATTAGTCGAAAACATATTTCTGTGCAATCAGACAAATGCAATCAGAGAACGCTCGTACTCATAACACGCGGCATAACTCAACCGAGAAATCCGAGAGTATCATCGCACCGATGGTTCCGCACAAGGGGCGTATCTACACGTCACCACTCTGGACAGGCCGGAGAGATCACCCCCTTGTGCGTCACTCTCTTCCCGCCACCGTGACGGCGGCCCGCACGAACGAATGTAGTCTTCACTTCGCGCACCCCAGAGAGGCGCACGCACCGCAGTCACACCATCTCACCCTACCCCTCGCTGCCGATTCTTACCTCCGTGCATCCCGTGAATGCGTGCCCCCTCGCCGACAAACAGGGAAGAGGATTAGCGAGTCCATTAAAGTCGCGGACTCTATTATCCGGAGGGCATGGCCACGGTGACATCAACCGCTCGCCATTGGCGTAGACTATTTGAGTTCTTGTGAATCGAACGTTTACTGCTTTAGGACTTACAGAGAAAACTTTTTTTTTTGTAAAAAGAAAAAAATTTTAATATTCTAAACATTCAAGAATAATTTATTCTTTATTTTATCGTAAAAAAATTGTAATAATTATTTTAAGCGATTGTATCTTGAATATATAATGTTACATTTTACAGCGTGCAATTTATTTTACTTAATAGATTTTAATTTTGTGATCTATTTTATATTGTTGTTAATCGTTTATTAATGTATTTGTATCTATATAATAAAAATATGATGGATTAGAATTTTACGACAAAAATGGCTCATCAATGAATAGAAAATTGTTGTAAAACGTACGAGAAAAGGTCCACAGAAAAAAATCGACGCCACTGAAAAAGGAGGGGGGTCATAGAGGCAAATTACAAAGGGAGGATTACCGGCAGCTGGGCTACCAAGCAACCATGTCTCTTTTGGCTCTCGCGAGCAAGCGAGCGAGCCATCCACGTCGTTCGAGAGCTCTTTGTCCTTCGACGCATTGGTAACATAATTATCGGAGTTATAGTAAGCCAAAAACCCAAGCCGCATCCAAAAGGGGTGACGAGCGGTTAGGCTGTGACACCACGTGTACGTGCGCGCACCACGTGGAATGCGGCTATCAAGAGATTTATTGACGAAACTGCAAAGTCGCGTTCAACGGTTTGAGAAACTTTCTAAACATTTGCTGTAAAATATAAAGAAATAAAATATATCAAGCTTATTATTTCTTTCTCATTATTTCTTTCTCCTCGTGTAATTTTACATTGTATTCATTATAAGAATAACATATGCTTGTGCCAATCTCCTTTAGTTTGTGCAACTTCCCAATTAGCAACAATTCATTCTTCTCTTTACCATAGTTAACAATTAAAGTAAAAATATTGTATGTAATTGCTATTAAACACTTTATAAACTATAGATTTTATAATATATCATATAATATCATATGACAATTCACAATATTACGTGTAGGTATGAATATAATGAATTTCAATATGTAGTAAAATGTTAACAAAAAATTAAAAATTCATTTAAAACCTTCGTTTTCTTTCTTTGAATTCTAACTATAATATTCACAAGTATATGCCAATGATCGGCACCGAGAAAAAAACACTATTGTACGCTTAATGAAGTCAGCTCGCAAAGCGTGATCGAGAAAAAGTGCAATGGCTAGCATTTCATTCGTAGATATAGACTACACAATGTGCTTTGCATGGCTTTTGTGCAGCTAATTACAAGGCTAATACGATAGGCATATATCTCAGTTCACTGAAATGTACGTTTTTCGTTCGTGGATTTCGCAACGGCGCTAACGGGTGTCATGTTTCCTTCGTCGAAGCAACACGAGGAAAAAGAGAGAGGAGGTCGACTTTCATGGCTTTCATCGACGAGAAATATGTCAACCACTTGAATTCGAAAGTACCTATGCAAAATGTCTTTTCTGCATTCTTGATTATACACAATCTTTTTGGATAAATCTTGATCTTTGACAATAGCGTTGAGGCAAATATGTTCAAATTGTGTAAGCACTCAAAGTTGTAAAATTTATTAAATAAAAAGAAGCATTATTTATGCGATTAAATTACTTGATATGTGTTTAATTTAAAATTAATTTTGACAGAGCTCTTCTTATTAAAATAATTATAAGTGTATTAAAGATTTATTAATATTCAAAAAGTGAGAGAGGAATAGATGACACCTTGTATATTCAATACAAATGCAAATTCCAATGAATAAACCTCGATTAATGTTACCTCGTTATACTATTTTATTGCAGTTTGCCGAGCACATTCACTTCAATACAAGTCTTATGATTATTCTTATTGAGAATACGAGAAAGGAAAGGATCGATTTTTTTCAAAAAACTAACTTTTATGGTCTTTAGAATACTGTAATATTTAATTAATTTATTTTTTTTACTTTTTTGCTTTCAGTTATACAGTTATTTTTGTAAAATAATCATAAAATATCTCTCATAAAATATTTTTCAAGAAATATAAAATTTTTTAAAAATTATTTAAATACTAAATAAATGTGATAAAATATGTAGATATTATTTTATTTATAAATATAAAAATTGAATATAAAATATTCCTGCAATATAATTCACATGTTTTTAAGACAGCACTTTTAACTCAATTTTTATTTTTTTAGAGTTAATATAATTGCAAATAGAATACGATTGAAGTTCAAAATTGCGTTTTTAATTCATACAAGAAATGCATACTTAGTTAGCATCTATCGAATTATCATTTTTATATCTGAATCTCGGCGCATTTGTTTGTTCTGCAACTTTCAAAATAATAAAAAATATGTTTTAACTGTGCAAGCTCTCATAACAATCCGAAAGGATACAGAAGCGTGTGAAACGGGTTGTGGTCTGCTGGAGTGATTCCAATAATTGCGCTTAATCCTTAGGGTGGCGGCACGCGGCCGACAATCGTGGACAAGTCCCCGGCAACCCTCTGTCTTTCTCTCTCTGCCTCTTGACCATTTTCTCCCGCTACTACTAGCTTATTCCAGATTCCCTTCAGAAGTGTTAGCAATGATTATGACGGGATTTATTTCAATAACAGAGGCACGCCGCGTTTCTGTTTGTTATAACCAACACACTCGTCCCGTACGTGGAATATTCCACATGTCACCAGCAACAGTCAAGGATATCGACAGGCATGAAACATTTTCATATTGCACGTACAGAGAATCTCTCAATTAAAGAATATAAATTATGAAAATAAAATGTTCTTTCCGATTATTCTTTTGATGTTTTTATTTGTTAAGAAATAAGTCTGTGGGCAATCTCAATTCGAATTAAGTTAATGCTACCAATTTCAATCGAGCAATGTTGTCAGTTGAACAATGAATCGCGGGTACGAGAGCGACGTTAGATATTATTGGGCGATCCTGATCTTTAGCCAAGTTACTGACCCTGTTCCAAGTTTTCTACCATTGTGAGGAGAAGCCAGACCGGAAAGATTCAGCATGGCCGACTAATGGTAGCGGCCAATCGCTGCACTTTCTATGACAGCTGCGCATCCCTCGGAAACTCGCTCGCTCGCTAGTCCCTCTCTCTGCTCGCAACTGAGATATAGCACGGGATCGGGGGCCTAACTTTCTGATTTTTGCCTTACGAAGTCAGCCATTGTGAAAGGGGGTCCATTCGCCCGAGTATCAAGCTGACGTACGTGATCCTTCATGTGGTCTTAAGTCGTAGCTGGTCTTATAATTGTCTGTCGCACACATGCTTTTTAGCATCTTAAGCGCGCGCTCAACACTGGGGGGGACGCAGTCCTTTGATGTCGTAATACAAGGAGAAAAGATATTTTTGAAAAGCTGTCATGGTATCGTCTGACAAGAGGTAAAAATTGCGAAACGAAAGCATGCAAGCTTGCGTTACCAGGCTTCCTTTTTTAAATACTGATGATTGGATTGCAAACGTTTCTTAGAAATATTAAGTTAACCACAATTAAAATCTACATCTTTTTGTACTTTGTATTTTTTCTTATAAACGTTTAAAAATATAATTAGAAAATATACCTCTTTTGTGAAACTTTTGCGAATGATTTGCGATCTTGTTTTTTTTCTATCAATGAAAGCAAAGAAGAAATTTTTATTTTCCTCACTTAGAAAAAAGGCGGGATTGCGAATTATTAGCAAAAGAATTACACGATAAGCGTCTATTAGGGTGCCAGCCTATGCGCGATTCGTGACAGTTCAAAACTCGCATTTTTTATTCATATAAGATTTGCAAACAATGCAAATGGACATATTCATCGAATTTGCACTCGTCGTTTAATATTTGTGTCAATTTGTTAGCGATTTTGTTAATGAAAAGGACGCGCCACGAATCACCACGAATCGCGCATAGTCTGGCCGCACCTTTACAGTTATATTTTACTTTAAACAAAATTTTGTATTTACATTAATTAAGAAGCAAACGTAGAATATAAATCCAATTTATTAAAAACGTTTGACGACTCTTCCTCTATGTTCATTGCCTTGTTTGTTGTCACTTTCATTGCCTTTTTGGTACGAAATTTAATGATAGAAGTCAACTAGTCAGATAAAGAAAGAGATTATGCAAGGTTTTCCAATAAGAATGTCCTATCTTTGAATTTAAATAAAACAAGTATAATGATATAGTTGTATAAATGATATAGATTTTTTATTTTTTTTATTTTGAAGTATATTTTATGACATTATTGGAAAAGCATTTCGGGTAAATGACCGCCGTGGCTTCATTAGGTAGCACGCACTCGAAATATCCAATTTTCGATGACATGTATTTTTTAGTTAGTATTGACAAATAGCCATGGAACGTTACGGTTTCACAACGCGTAGAAATCGTTAAAGTTTATTATCAAAATGGTTGTTTCGTTCGTCAAGCATTCCGTTACGTGAAATTTACATAATCGTCCCATTGAGAGAACAATTCGACGTTTAATTGAAAAATTTGAAGCAACCGGGTCTGGCACCAATCGAACAGCGCCTATACGTCAACGAAGTGCACGTTTCCAATGAAAACGTAGCCGCCGTTTGTCAGAGTGCAATAATCCATCCCAATCAATTTTTCGCCAAAAATTAGACCTTTCGTCGACTACAACTTGGCGGATTTTCCATACGTCATATACGTCATAAAGTGTACTTCAAAATAAAAAAAAATAAAAAACCTATGTCATTTGTTTTATTGTTTTATTTAGAGAAAGACCCTGTAGAAGTTTCAAGTCAAAACAACTATCTTAACCATTTTAAACATCGTATCAAACGAAAAATGATTTATCAGCTCCCCCCATGATGTATCTGAATATATATTTTGACAAGTATAGATTCCTATTAAACTAAACTATATACGTTGAACGTCGCAGATTCATCATTTTTCTGTAAGGCAATATATTAATGATTTAATTTATGTATAAACAAGTAAAATTAGAACAAAGTAAAATGTTTATTAAAATTCCCAAATGGATAGCTATCTAATTTCTTTTCTCAATTGTTGGAGAATTTCGGAATATTTCTGATCAATCTTAATTACATCACTCATATATATTTTATTCTTATTTTAATAAGATTTCCGTTAAGGTGTGCAAGTTAACTATAGACCTTTCTGATTAGCATACTGAATATTAAAAACCGATCTTGCCATGCAGCAATGCAAAACCAACCTGTTCATGCTGCAATAATGTATATCTTTTTAACATGCCATAATTTCAGTTATATAAGTTGTTACTAAATATAATTACGTAACGTGTACATATTTGATAGCGTTTAATTTTAGTTTCTCGCAATATATGAGCATATTGTAAACAGAAAAACTTTAATATATATAGAGAGATATAGAGAGATATAAACTATAAAAAGTAGCGACAATATTTTCACAAATCTTTTTCTATCTATTCATGTATTCTTTTTGCATCCGTGGAATGTTTGAAAGTGATTGCTTCGGAATACCATGTGTACACGGATTTCTCTACCATTGTTTCGCCGAATCGCATCGGGCAACAAGGGAATCCGGCAGCTGGAAACGTTCCCGCGACTCTGGCACGGCTTCTCGCGACTCGGCTCTCGCAATTCGGGGTGCTTGGTTGAATTTAGCGCGTCCGTCGTAAGCAAGCATCCCGGATTGCGCGTCTCACTTCGGCGAACGAATATTTGCACGTGCCGGGCGTTTCGCGTCAGGAATTTAATAAAGCGGAACCTCGGCGCCTGAGGTGGGCCGAATGCGTTGCGTTGCGTCGCGTTGCGTTACGTGCGTGCAAGCGCGTTTTAAGCGTGCCACTAGAAAACGACGGCGACGACGATCTCACCCCACGACTCGCCCCTTCACGCGGGCCCACTCACTAGTCACCCTCCCTTTACCACCCCCGTCAATTCTGGGTGCAACCACCGCGCGCTCCTGTAAAATGCTATCCGGCTCCCATTGTCGCTTCCCGCTGCTGATGCGTCCATTATGTCTACTTGGCTGATGGGAACAGATTATGTTGGTCGCTGTCATTGAGGGGCTCATCACCGTGCCTGACACTGATGCCCGCGGCACGGTGGAGGGTAGAACGCCTGTTAGACGCATGCTTATTGTCCGAATAAATTATTTCGGGGACAAACCGAGTCTCTCCGTAACGGCACGGGGTGTGCCCGATTTAGATCATTTATTTTTTTGTTTTTCTAAATTGGTACTAATATGACGATAAATTGAGACGGTACTAGCAAGAATTAAAGACTTCAATAAAATAATAATAATTTAATAATTTTTAAAAAAATTTAGGAAAATTAATTTTAAAGCTGAAAAAATTAAAAACTTTTAGCTTTTTTATTTCTTTCTTTAATTCTTGTAAAAATGTGTTAGATTCTAACATTATACTAAAATTTTTAATTTAAATTAAGAAAAATTTATAAAATAATAATGTTATATAAAAACACACACACAGAGATTTTAAATTCAGTTTGCAAATGTATAATTGTGTTGAGAATTTGGAGAAACATCCCACTTTAATGAATCCGGGGGATCACATGGTCGCTAATTGACTAGAATGGCGGTCGCGTATGGAACGCGTTTTCTATTTTGTTACCTCAAAACAAAACCAACAATGGCGCACAAAGCAAAGCGCAATTCACGAGAGGTCACTTGAGCGGCATTGACGCGGTCTCTCCGTGCTTTTCTTTTTCTCTCTTTCTCTTTTTCGCTCTCCTCTTTTTTTTCCTCTTTCTCTTACCATCTCTGGCCTTCGAGGATCGGCGACGAAATCGAGATTGTAACATATAGTCGAGTGCCCTTTGTACGTACGAGCACCAGTTGCCACCGTGGGGCGCAATTACATCGTCGCCCCATTGTACCCCGATCGCGTTTTGTTACTGTTACTTATACGATATAGCGATATATACTGTGATCGGCGGAGGCGAGCGATGGGAGATCGGCGTTATTATTTCCGGCATTGTTCTCGCGGAATGAGCCGCGCGTTCTTGAACTGTGCCGTGTGTTTTCATCGTGGCGCGGCTAGGATGGCAAGGTGTTGTCCAATATACCACCGGTGGGAACTGCTCGCACACAAATTGACATATGCATACATTGATATATGCATACATGCACATGATCGCCAATAATCACAAAGTAGAAATTTCATTTTAAAATGCTTAACAAATTTTTATTACGTTTTTTTGTACAAAATGTTTCAAATTGTCAATTTTTTTCATTTTTATTTTGCTGTATAATTTCTTAAAAGTACATTATTTCTTAAAAGTAAGTTATAAGATTATCGAAACATTTGAAAATAGATAAATAATCTGTAGAAATTAAGACGTTGTTTTCAGGTTGTATAATTTTATCAGTATATTAAAAATGTTGTTATTTATATTGATACACATACCTATATATGCATACTGTTGGTGCATACATGGAAGCTTTTATTTTAACCAGAGAAATTCCATAGCAGACTATAGACCTTACTGTGACATTATAATGCCGCCTCTCTGTTATCGTCATTGTTGCTACCGGACTAGCTCGTCATTGTTCAGAAGTCCCGGGATTATTATTCACTCGCCTGGAAACGTTACAGTGTTACTTGCTGAAGAGCGTTGGCCTCCTCGATTACAAGAGTAGGCTTCAGGGGTGCAGGGAGAACGAGCGATTTCTCTCTTTCTCTCTCTCTCTCTCTCTCTCTCTCTCTCTCTCTCTCTCTCTCTCTCTCTCTCTCTTTCTTTAGTTAGTAGACACTTTGTGCGGGAAATGGTAACATACGGCGGCTTGAGGGCTTTATTAAATCGAGATGTTAATTGGGTGCTGCGATAGCGCTCCTTTCCGTTTCTCTTGCGTGACACATATACCCTTCGTCACTCTCGAAGAATTAGTGATTTGAGTAACCACGTTGAATTTTCATCAAATTTTTTAATATCAAAAAATATCAAATTTAACAATTACTGTCTACATTATTTACATTATTATTTAAAGATATATTATTTTCGTGACATTAAGAGAAAAGAAAATTTATATAGAAAGCTGTATCTTAAAATTTTGATTAAAGTTTTTTCACAAATTTAAATTTTGTGGAAATTTCATGTGACACGTTTTATTAAAATCGTTTAAAATAGATAGAATTTATTAATTTAATCCAATGGTGCTATGTTCTTTGACTTAGAACATTGACCTCCCTAGAAATGGAAATGGAAATATTTATGGAATTTGTGAGTGAACCGATTGTTCGGATGGTCGACCTTGAATTAAACAGTAGCCGGCCAAGCGTTCAAGCGGGTGTAGCGGAATCCTTCAAAAAGTAATCCTCCGAAAAGTAGTATTATGGTCTGTCGAATTAGCCAGGTAAACATTCCACCTCAGTGTTATTGGAGAAAGTTGCAACTAAGCATATATTTTCTATGATTTGTAGAATTTTTCGGGAATTGTACGCTCAAGTATAAAAGTTCTGCGAAAAATATACTCGGATAAAAACGTTTTCTATTGAAGATTTTCGTGGATCTAAACAAAGAACAATTTTAGATATAAAAGAAAGTAAATTATTTTGTTAAAAACAATAAATAAATACTGAAAAACTGTCGCGTAAATAACTTATAGAATTATAATAATTTTTAAACAGATACGCCTTCTCCACATTGTTAATATTTTCAGATATTTAGAAAACTTTTATGCATGCACGCAGTTCAAGCAAGCAAGAGGATGAGAATTAGAATATGTATCGACATAAACATATTTAGGTACGAGGAAATACTAACGCCGGTAAGTGGTAACACACTCGAGAGTTCGCTCATGCGAGTAACGAGAGTCGTTCAGATACGGTCGAACGTCGATATTATTTCACGTATCCCGCATCTCGCAATTTCGTGAGAATGTTCTTTAGTGCTTCTCAAGCATATCGCAACTGAAAAATTCTATCCAGCTTTCGTTTCACACAAATTCTATTTAGATTTCATTTCAAAATAACTTTTGTAATTTATGGGATAATTGGAGGAAAAAAACGGACAAATCTATTTGTAAAAAGCAATCCTACACAAACATTTAAATTAGTAAAAATGTATACTTAGTGTGGAATTAGTTACGAGCTTAGATTTTATTAACTGCTTTTCTCGTATTTTCATAGAGAATGGTGAAAGAGCTAATAGAAGTTTGACGAGACAAAATAACAAAGAAAAGAAAATCACATGATGGAAATAACTGGTCAACGGAAGCATGACAGCCGTTGACAAAGATGTCGACATGGGTTTTCAGATCCGTCGACCGGTCTATTTGCCCGAGTGATTACATATTGGCTTACCGAGGCAAGAAATATACAAAATGTACTGACAGCGCCATAGGAACGCGGCACGATCTTTCTTTGTTGCCGCGATTATAGCTTAAATCACCGTGAAATGTTAGAATAGAATACTACGTATTCTGTCGGTCCAGATATCGGTCAGGTAAATTTGGAAAATAATCCCTTTGCTTTTCTAACATAATGAAGGAAAGTAAATCTTCTTTCTCTTTTCTAGTCGCTAGATTTTTATAAGTATCTTTATCTTTTCTAGTCGCTAGATTTTTATAAGAGCAAATATATCTAGAATAATTATCTCCCTTATTGTCTAGACTATTGTCCACTTGTAAATATATAATGGACTTCAGGATGAAAATATTAGGAAATGTCAAGAGAGAAATCAAGATGGCAGATGTATAACATTTTATTTACATATCTTGAAATCCTATTTATATACATGTTTATGTTTTTGACGTGTGCATCGTAATAACATATCATTCTACATTCCTCTTACTAATCTTAATTAGATAGTTAGAATGTTAACGAAGCTACATCGTTTTTACACTTTCTCTTTTTACACTTGTATTTACACACGTTCATATATTTTCTTTAGTTTTTTTCGTACTTTCAGTACATTTTTGCATCGAAGCATTTTATTCTTGGAACATTTTAGAAAGATTTTTTAAAGTTATTTTTTTTTGCACAACTCCAAAGCCCTGGAAAACATGATTTTATCTTGTCTATCTTTTTTCTTGTTAATTTTTCTAGTTAATGTTTCTTGTTAATATAAAACTTAAATCTATTATAATCATTCCATATTTTCACATTAGTATTTCACGCGTTTTTTTATAATTACACAATTCAATTATATAATTTTTTTCTTTTTTAACAACAAATTCGATTGGATGCAATATGCAGAATTATATACACAATACATAGCAGATTAATGTTTATAATATATAAAATAATATATAGACAAAAATATATAATAATATAAATAATATAAATCTTGATCAATTAAATACATTCAACATATATTTGATTAAACTGATGATTTGAGCTGTATATCGCATACACATATATATATATATATATATATATATATATATTGTATATTGTATATAAGTTCAAATCATGTTTTTATATATGTTTTTGTATTATATAGATGTAATATAAATGTAAACAGTTTTTAATACGTACTATCTCCATAGTACAACCAATCGAATTTACAATAAATAAAAATTAAAAACATATTTAAAAAATAGAATTGTTATAGAATTATTGCATTTGTTATTCTTTTTGTACCAGCACAATATAATAAAATTTAAATTAAAAATTTAAATTAAAAATTTTTTACATTCTCTCTTTTGTAATCATGAAAAGAATGAAACAAAAATAATATTTAAAAAAATATTAAAAAATATTTTTCTTCTTCTCATTATGTAAATAAAATACGTCACCATTGAGTATTAAAAAAAATCTTAATGAGCCAAAATAATAAGTAAGTACTTTCCTCAAATTTCATATTACTTTGTTGTAGGAGTTTATTACGTTAAGATGATTTGTACACGTCGCAAATGATCCTTTCGATCGGGATCACGCCAATAGTTGTCCTGAAAAAGAGTTCCTCGATAGTGTGTGCGGATACAGAACGCAGAGTAGGTAGCAACAGTAGCAGCTTATTGAGTCTGAGGGTTCCATAGGAAGCTCCGCTGAGTCGTTGTCTTAAAGCCAGTTGCGCGCTGTCCATCAGCCGGGTGACGCATGGTGCATCTTTGAGCCGACTTCCGGGACTGGGTGAGTTACTACTAGTGCTTCTACTACTGGATATGGGTTCACTGTCTAGACCGGCCTTGAAGAGCACTATCGCCCTTATACAGGCGAACTCGTGTTGGTCTAGATTCATCATCTGGAAACCGGCCAGAGTCTGACGGAAACGATTCACCTCGATCGCAAATCCGATACTTTGAAGATTCAACGGTAGTAACGGCGTAGGATCTAGAGTCGGTATCATTTGAGCGGCGGCCAGCAGGAAAAGTTCGCGCCAAGAAGACTCGAGCAACGTCAGCTGATCTTCCATGACGAGACTCGTTCCCGAAATCAAATCTCGTGCCCAGTGCACGTTCAGGAAGAGTAGCCTCGCGGCCTGCTCGCAAATAGACTCGGGGTTGATCGAGGGTATAAATGGCAACTGCAGATTCGGGATATTCGATGGCATCTGGAATAGACAATAATCCTCGACATTTCATCACTGTTAAAAATAAGTTTTCTAATTTTCTTTGATTTCATAGAAACGTTTTGCAAAAATGTTTAAATTCTACAAAAATATTTAGCACACGCACGCGCACACACACACACACACACACACATGATAGATTCTTCATAAAAAACATTTGAGAAAAATTAATACACACTAGATGTGCATTAGATACAGACATACTTTTGATACTGTCAATGCGTTGCAATACACCGGATGCGGTAGGGGAGGATGGGGCGATGAGCCAGGCACGGAGACGCGTGGTTCCGACGGCGCTTTAGGCAAAACAAGATCTAAAGCCGTTGGTGGTGGTGCTACCATGCTATTCATAATTTCAGGTTCCTTAAAATATAGAGCCATTTGTCTACGAAGTGTCGAGTTCCGTGGCCCTCGTTCGTGTTGCACAGCTATAAAGAGAGCGATGTGTTTTCTAGCTTATTGTTGTGGAGACTTGTAATATTAGCAAATGGAAGAAAACGGATTATAATGAATGGTGTAATAGTTATTTTCATAAGAATTAAAAAATTTTTAAGAAAGGCGAGAATGGATAGAACGCCTCAATTACCGTCTTTGTTCATGCCGGCCTGAATGCATTTTGCCAATCGGCAGGCACGACATTGATTCCGATGCGTCTTGTCGACCATACAACCCCCCTCGGACTTTGCCTTGCATACGTATTGACGGTTTCTTCTAATCGACCGCTTGAAAAAGCCAGCACATCCATCGCAAGCAAATATTCCATAATGCTTTCCCGAGGAGTGATCCCGGCATACTTTACAAGGTATATCATAAAGAATGCGGCCTGAAACGGAAGAAAACGTTCCTTAATAAATAAAATGACGGCAAAATACACAAAATTTTATCTATGTGCGAAATCTTTTATCTGAAAAAATATTTCATTGAAATTATTTTATTGATTTTTTTGTAAAAACTGGAAAGATCGGAGAAACGTACGAAGTGAGTGTAAACAGCTTGTTTCTCTTTATATTATTGTATATTTCAATAGGTAGCAATCTTTTTAAAGAAATGTTAACGCAATTTGATCCTCCCGATTGACAGACGTTTTCGCAAGGCAACGACTTCAGTAGTCCGCCCAATGATTCCAATGACGAAGAGGCACTTCATCATTCCCTCGTCAATCAATCCGATACAGGCCTCGCGTCAACTTCGTCGCGTTCAACGAAGGAGTCGCTGCCGGCCGGCGAGTAAGCACGGCATTGTCGTCGACAATCGGTGGAAAGGGCGCGTTAATCTCGATGAAAATGCCGGTATTTTGGTCGAAACCCGTTTATGAGCGACAACACGAGTCCACTGAATGACGTTTCGGACGTGAATGGATCGATTTGTCGCCAATAGTTCCCGCAGGAGGGAACGTGGTACAATGTGCGCAGATTCACGCATACACATAAACCCGGCCCTTGGGCGCGCGGATAACGGGAAGGGAAGCGGGGGTGCGCGCGTTTGTAATGGGGGTACCAACTCCTTGTCACAGGCTCCGCCTACGCCATTGAGATTGACGAGATCGTGAATGAGCCTGAATAGACCGGATGTGGCTGCTGCATTCACTGATCCTAAGTGAGCAGCCAGAAACACGACACTTTGCATGGTATCGGACCTCGATCAGTCCCGTCGGTTTCTTTATCTCTGTTGTAGTTATTATAGTCGCGATAGCGGCCACTGCGAGAACAATGCGACCAGTTCGTTTAATCCCTTAAATCGCAAGCGTTGAACGCGCGCGCGATAAATACCGTGCAACAACCTGTTGATTGGTGCACCTAACTGGCGACGCTAATGACGACTTTGTTACGATATCGTGACTAAATGCGCGCACTCTTCGTTAGTTCTTCCCGACTATCAAAAGTCTCAAGAGTTGTTAGTGAGAGTCACACACTCGGCTATCAAGCCTCAACTTACGTTTCTACCATTTCTTACGTACCTCGATCGTCCGTAATAGCGACAAATCGAAAAGTTTTCCGGTCGCACGCGCACGCGAGCCGCTCTTCTAATATTCACGGTTAAAAGGCGCTCTCCCTTCTTGGCGGCGCATGTGACCAAGAAAAAAGCCTCAGTATTTCTAAGGGTAAATCATTAACGAGGAGTTACGATAATGCGCAAAATGCCGTGCACATGTTCAAGCGGAAAGCAGACGGGTTGCGGCCGAATG
This sequence comes from Cephalotes varians, assembly GCA_037157785.1. Classification (NCBI taxonomy): domain Eukaryota; kingdom Metazoa; phylum Arthropoda; class Insecta; order Hymenoptera; family Formicidae; genus Cephalotes; species Cephalotes varians. The sequence goes on from JANQDE010000030.1 coordinate 529,610, forward strand.
ACAGGGCTGCGCCCCTCGCCGCGATGAGGAATGTTTCCACCTTTTCTCTTTCTTTTCAAGAGGGAAACTCGAGACTCGCGCGCGTGCACGCGTGCCCACGATCGCAAACGCGCGTCGGAATCACGCAACGCGTTTCTGTACTCGCCGTCGCATGAAATTTGTAGCCGGTCGGCTCGCGAGTCACTCGCGATTGAATTTTTCATCGTCGAGGAATCGAGCTGCGTATTCCGTTCGGGCGCCGATCATCCTTCTTCTGTCACGTGTCGCGTCAAATATTCATGCGATTTTTATAGTAACAATCACGTACAAACTATTTCTCCGTGTTCTCTTTGCCGAAGTAGAAGAGGGAAGAGAAAAGAAAAAGGAGAAGCTTAGGGGTGAAGAAAGACAGCTTTTTTATGGGGTTGATGTAAAAATCGCATAAATATTTGATGAGACACGTGAATGCGCACAAGCGCGCGTTTTCAATCGCGCATATATGCGAAAAATACTGTCATTAGCCCGTCCCGGAGGTGTGGCTCGCGGAAAGAGGGGAATGTAAAATCGTACGTTTGCCGTACGGCACGAAGACGGTAAATATCGCTCTAAAGCGCGAGCACGTGTTCCCTCGTATTCAATTATTTCATTTGAGCCGCGGCCACCGACGAAAATGGCCCGAATGTACACGTTACGTCAAAATTGTAAACTTCGATGGAAATACTCCGCGCACGTGGAACATCCGACATCTGAAATTCGGGGGCGGAGGGAGAATAGAACCGAGTTCCATGAATATGGCCGGATATGTGATTCACCGACGATGGTAGCTTTATTTCGGTCGCCGTTTTCTCTTTCTCCCCCTCCCCGAAAACGGAAAGTTGGTACCGCGTGTTCGTGACCACGAAATTAAGAGAAAAGTTTGATGCGCGCATCCCCGCAGCCGGTGCACGTTCGCATGCAAAGGGTAAACGAAAAAAGAAGCAAGAGAGAGAGAGAATGAGAGAGAGAGAGAGAGAGAAGTAGAGGACAGGGATCGGCCGGCCGAGGCGACGAGGACCGGCGAAACGCGGCATAAAGTGTCCTCTGGCCGAACTTTCTCCCTACAAAATTATGAACTTCTTCATATAATTGCAAGGGGACTGATAGACCAAGTCTCCAGTCCGTGAGACACACCTGACTCGTTTTATGCTCGGCGACGACGCATCGTTGCCTCGCCGCTCGAACGGCACAAGTTTCGTCGACAAAAAATAATCGTCCTGCCGTCAAACTTTTTTATATTGATCTTCCATGAATTTTACTTTGCAATACGTTCGCATATGTCGGCGGGAATAAAATCGAAAGTCACTGATATTACTGATGTTACGATTAAATATCTATTAAACTTTAGTGTGTTAAAATGACAAATAAAATGTTAAGATATCAGAAGAGTTTTTTTTTTAATTTTAAGAGAGAAATATAGGGAATTTTGTTTATCGTTATTATGTTTATTATGTTTATATATTCATATAATAATAACTCGCAATAACATATTAAATTATTTATTTGCGTGTATTAAGAGATAAAAACAGATGTTAAATGTGAAATATATCTTATTTGTTTATTGTAATAATCGTGGAAGAATTATCTCAAATGATAGAAACAGGTACACATACAGATATAGTATAACTTTTCATACGTAATGTTAAATGATTTGTTTCTCGTCGCGGCATCGTTCTATCATTTCACGCGCCATCAGGTAAACGAGCATGGGAATGTAGTGACATGTGTTTAAGAACCAGCCGCTTGCTATCAGTGTATTCATATATAATTGATCTAGAGTAATGTCTATCCGTCATCTGCTTGCCTCATCGACACAACCCCTTTTATCTATAAGAGTCTTATCCAACAATTTCAAGAGATAAAAGTTTTTTTAGAGATTAAGTTTTTCTAGATAATACATCGATAATTCTAAGAATCCAATCAATCTTATCTTATATTTCTTATCAATTTGTCATCATTATCATTATGTTTTATAAAACATCATTTTGCAAATTATTTATTTTTGTGTATTAAAATAAATTTAAAAAAGAGTAAATAAAATATATATCTTATCTGTTTCCTATATTAATATTATAGAAAAATCATCATAAATGCCAAAAACCAGATATGATACAGTTACATAAATTTAGATAGGTTTGTACAACTACGCTCTAATTAACCCGATGTGTTACACTGATTGGAAACCAAATGACGCTGTGTTCAACCACCCGTGTCAACCTGCTAGTCGACCACCACGGTGATTCGTTTTCGGTGCATCGTTTTAAACCATCTGTCGTTATTTTCTCATGGATGAGCTACGCTCGGGGATGAATCGTTTTAAATGCACGGTGGTTCGCTACATTTAAAGGCCACATGTTTGTTGTTTCACACGAAATGAAATTAGCATGCCGCGGTAGAAACTATGAGAATCAATACTATACAATCGGCACATCATGATCGATCATTTTGGTAGATCGCGACAGGAAATGCGTGTACTGTAAACTTTTATTGCATGTTTATATGACACACGGGCAATCTTATAAAATAAAGTTATTAGATTTTTGTTAGAGCTCGAAATTTTGTCTCTGCATTGACGGCAATAAATGTCCAAAGCTTGAGTGTATAAGCAAGGAGTTTGGAGTTCAGGTAGAAATCGTATATCACTGATAGACACTAGAAAAAGAAAAGAGTTAAGAATTTCAAAAATTTGTTAGTTACAAAATAAAAGAAGAGATAATAAAATTGTAAAATTTATGAAAAAAGATAATGTATAAATTTTTTGAGAAATGTTTTTAGAAAATAAACAAAAGTAAGAAAAAAAAATATTTAGAACGAATATATTTTGTTAATCTTGTCAGATATGTCACTACCACTCAAAAGTATCAGATCACCTGTCAAAAATTCGCTAATTTCAAATATCAATAGCTCAATATCCAATTATCGTATAGAAATGAACAAAATTGCAAATTAAAAAGAAGATTCTCAACACATTAAGTCACATTAAGATCATGTACATATGTCAGTTTGTCATTAAATTGCGTTAAATTTACTAACGTAGTGTTTTTGTGTTTTTTCTTTATCATTTAAAACAGCTATTTTGTAAAATTGATCACAGATAAAAATTGTAAAAAGTATTTGAAAGCTTTATAGTTTCAACTTTAAATTCGTTTATTAAAACTTTGTTTACCATTTTTTTTCGCATTATTCAATTTTTTGTGTAAAAGTGCGGTATTTTCATAATAATTCTTATCTTGAAAACTTGCGATTTACAAGAAAAAGTCTAAAGGAAAAAAAGTTGTATATTGTAGTTATCTATCGACTGGAATTTTTTCAAATTTTTAGGAGTGATTTTTTTTCATGCAACTTTTACCCATTCTTATTTTTTTAATGCATGGTCAATTTCAATTTTCAATAAATAATATTATGCGATACCTAAAATATTAGGACTTTGTCTACAAAAAATAAACGAATAAAATAGTAATAATTAATTAATTGAAACATATATATATGTTTTATATATATTTTATATATGTTTTATAATAAAATATATATAAAACATATATATATGTTTCAATTAATTAATTATTACTATTTTATTTGTTTATTTTTTGTAGACAAAATCCTAATATTTTATGTATTGCGTAAAATTATTTATTGAAAATTTGAAATTGACCATGCATTAAAAAAATAGGAATGTGTAAAAATTGCACGAAAAAAAAATCATTCCTAAAAATTTAAAAAAATTCCAGTCGATAGCTAACTACAAGATGCAACTTTTTTTCCTTTAGACTTTTTCTCATAAATCGCAAGTTTTCAAGATAAGAATTATAAAAATACCTCACTTTTGCACAAAAAATTAAGAATATGCAAAAAAAATGTAGACAAAATTTTAATAAGCGAAATTAAAGCTGAAACTATAAGCTTTCAAATATTTTTTACAATTTTTATCTGTGATCAATTTTACTAAAACGATAACTGTTTTAAATGATAAAGAAAAAGCACGAAAACACTACGTTAATAAATTTAATGCAGTTCAATGACAAACTGACATATCTACATGATCTTAATGCGACTAGAAAGCTGAGAATCTCCTTTTTAATTTGCAATTTTATTCGTTTTTATACGATAATTGGATGCTAAGCTATTGATATTTGAAATTAACCCTTGAATACAGATTTCTTTTTTTTGAAAAAATTCTTGTTTAATTTTTTCCTAGTTTGAATGACGAATTAGACTCGTTATCCGTAATTTAGGCAAAACAAGTGCATGACGAGTCTTAGTCGTCAAATGTACCCAAGGGGTTAACGAATGTTTTCGACAAGTGATCTGATACTTTTAAGCGGTAATGTAGAAATAATTTTCTAACTATAGTTGCAACTCTTGTAAATATTTATCTCATTGAAATTCTTTCACCAAAAATCTAATTTGAATATTATATCCAACAGTATATTATGAATGGATATATGTACATTTTAAAGCAAGATAATAAAATAATTTTTTGTTACTGTAATAAATAAATCGATTTATGAGTACTAGGGTCCAAAGCTCAGTAAATGATTCAAATATTTCAAAAATGCAATATACGAGAAGAAGGATAACCAGAGACATTATTAAGTTACTACATTCTATACAATTGTATATTTATCTGATTTCGTTTATTTCTTTATATTTTGGTTTTAAATGCTCTCTACATTCACTTCTTCAGCCTTGAGTTAAGTAAACAGTTCATATTTTTTATAGCAATAAAAAGATATCATAAATAATATAATAAAAAAAAAAGGATTTCTTTTATAGAAGAAGAAAGATAACTCCGTACTTATTCAAGTTACTTTTATTTAAGTACAAGTGATACTCAGAAAGAAAATTTATCTAATAGAAAGCTTGGGAAAAAAATTTTTATTTACAATTTTACTAATATTGTATTTAAAAAAAATTTAGCATCAGTAAAAAATATAATATATCAAATTTAACAGTGTTTCATTTCTAGTGTTGTCATCTCAATCATCTCAATCATATCAATATAATTATTTATATTAAAGATGTAAACATTTGTAAAATACGTATGATTTTTTAAAATATTTGTAGAAATTGTTATATGTACATAAATTCTATTAAATAATCTATATTCCAGTTAATCTAATGTTGTTATTATTGAATAAATTTTATTAAATATAATTTATTTGTAAGATAAATTCTTTTTGGCGCAACATAATCATAGAATAATTGAAAGTTTATAAGTTTATTAAAAATTAACAAAAAGTAAAAATATTAAATAGCCTGAAAGTTCAGCATGCAACAAATACATGCGGCAAGAAATGAGTTAAAGTTTTGAAATAAAATAATTAAAAATATATTTGAATTTTTGGTAACATTAAACAAACATGAAATCAAGGATTATTTACTTGAAGAAGCCGGCATCTTTGGCGGTGAAACTGACATATGTGGTATCTGTGACTCCTGATTTTGCATCCTTCGTGATCGTCTACTACACTACACAATGGTCATTGAAGAGAGTCGAGCGAGAGACAGAACTTTGACCGATCGCACCATACACACAATGGGGATTTTTTCTCAAAGCCGGACTTTTCAGACGGCTCTTCCGTATTTTATGACATCACTTTCTGGCTGCAGCGGCACGCTGAGGACTAACATCGGGGTGAAATGTGACTGACTGTCACTTTAGTCGAGACTTTTTGATGCCAAGCACCGATAGTGAACAGCTTTGATGCTGCTATGTGGAAAACGTATCTCATTGGCCGAGAACTTCCCTACCCTCAGCAAAGGGCGGATCTGACGAAAGGAGTGGTTCGTTCCTAAGTCCGGGGGTTGAACGTCATCGCTGCGAAGCGACAGGGGGTTGCGTCATCATCCCCACTGCGAACACCACTTTGCGAGAGTCACATTCTAAACGAAGGTGAGAAGGAAGGTAGCTTCCTCATACCCCATGCAGCGTTGCGCATGGCAATCTTATCATTTTATATTTGCATTAGCCACGAGCAGATATATGTGAATAGATATACGTTATCGATACTGTTACTGGCAATTACTTGATAAATTAAAATTATACATTGTTCTTATTCTAGTAAATTCAAGAAGATATATTATAAATTGTAAAATAGATGATTTAATACAGAGTGACTCATTTATAGTATTTCATTGTATTAATATAGAAAGCAATAAACCCGTATTTTCAAATATTAAAATAAGCAGCTGTATTTGCAGTATTATCAAACAATTCTACATCAAAAATTCCCACAACGCCACTGGTCCAACTAATAGCCCATAATTCTGCGGCGCCGTAATTCTGGACGCGCTCTGTTTAGGACCGGAATTAAATCCCTCGTTCTCGCGGCCGTTGAGATTCGTTGATGCGTGCGCCCGAAGGCTCAGGTAGAGGGTAGACTTTTGTTGAAGTTTCGCCATTCAAAACTCGCGGAGATACGTGGAGAAGGTTAAACGGCGGAGTGCATATACTTGGAATAATAGCGACGCGGGCAGATGCGCTACGCCTGACTCCCTGACTCCATCTTGAATTATCTCGTGCCCGATCCCTACGGGGCGCCCCCTCATGAATGTATATATGTGTGCGCGTGTGTGTGTATATCGCGCGCGAAACAGGGCTGGGGCGCGAGCTGTTCTTATAGTCGATGAATTACGCCAGGAATCCGTCATAACCGATGTAATAACGCGGAGATTGGATCTCTCGATGGCATATCACGTTCCCCCTCGCCCGAAAGAGTCCTACTCGAGTCGATGTTATCTTCGCAGATTACACCAGGTGTATTTTTATGACGCTTCGCAGGTAACAACGCGGAGGCATTCACAAGGGTGCTTTGACGATCCTAATTAATCGCATGCGTTATTAATCCTTTTAGATCTTTAAACATTGAAGGAAAGAATTGAATTCCTTTTATATTATTTCTGTATGACTATAATACACTTGATAAAAAAAAGCTCGGAAAATTTTATTGGAGCGTTATTTCGATATTTTGTTGAAAAGAAAATCATTTTCCCAATTATATGTGCATTGATATTATCATATCTCGCCCGATGATTACAAAGTAAAAAAATTGTAAATAATTAAAAAAATTGTAAATAATCGAAAAGCTAGCGGTATTTGTTCACAAATCTTTCATCATAGACACAAATATTTGTGTTTTACAACACGTTCTTTCCGTAATCTTTTCTTAAACATTGACACTCCATGAAAGTGCGATAGAAAAAAATTTCTACGCGAATAGAAACGTATTTTCGGTTCGAGTTGTATGTTTGCACCCTCGACTTGGCCGCCATTGAGAGGTGAGCCCGATGCGGCCGAATGCTCGTCCGACCGTGTATCGTTTTGGCTTTGGTGCAATATGTCGGGATAGAGGATTATCTACGTAACTGCCCCAGGAATATGGAGTCTAACAATAGCCACGTTACATCTCCATTCCCCGGAGGGAGGAAAAGTTTCGCGAGACATAAGTAAGAGATTCGAGTCGCTTTGTCAAGAAGGCAAACGCATCTAATGGAACTAAAATCAGAATACATTTGTTTGCTGCGACTATCGTAAAAGAGAGGATTTCTCAGCGATATACAAAAACGTACAATAGTATCTCGAGGGGAACATTATTATTTTAGAAAATACCTATTTTCGTGAGCTATTGTTGATCTGATCTTGACTTATATTTTTAGGATCATTATTTAAATAATTTTCAGAAGGTTTTAGCCGTCACTCATTGTCTATTAAAAAGTTATTGACATATAGAGCATGCAAATAAGTGTTGAATCTAATAATTTAAGTTTCATTGAATATAAATTCTATATTATTTTTATGTTTGTCACGCACGCAAAATACATATATGTATAACCAGGATCTTTCGAAGTCGCTAAATTAAAACTAAAATAAAAGAGAAAAAACTTTCAACTTTTTAATTTTACTGAAAACGATTGTTAAAATTAAAATTCCTCTAAAATTCAAATAAAATCTCTAAATATAATTGTAATTCGAGCCAGTGCAATTTTGGGTTGTACGTGCGACAAATAAAAATAAAATTTTATCATTATTTGAAAAAAAAAAATATGATTCGTCACACACATATAATCGCAGTCCAAACTCGTATTGGCTCGAACTGTAACTATAGATAAAATATTATGTACCCATAATTGCATGCAAAAAATTTGAAATTGGAAATGTTAATATTTATATTTTTCATATGAGAAATGAATACTAAAATTACATATAAAATAGTTGTATGAAAACTAATGAATAACATCTTTCGACAACACATTTTTGTAGTTTATTCACTTTTTGTTATTATCTTTTTTGTAAGCGACTTGTAGCGATGAAAAAATTTCTATTTTTTTGTAAGTACTTTAAATATTTAAGTATTTTTGTTCTATAAATAAATAAAGTTTAAACAAATTTTATTTAAAGAACAATTAATCTCTGTAATATAATAAAACTTTGTATAAATTATCTTAAATACTTAAAGTATATTTAAAGCCCGGCAAAAAATTATATATGGACATATTTTATATATAATTATATAAAAATTATGTATAAAATATGTCAATAATTATATATAATTTTATATAATTTTATATAATTATGTATAAAACATTTTTTACCAGAAGAATACAAAAAGATAGAAATTTTTTTATCGTTACAAGTTAAAGAATATTATTATAATTAATAACAAAATTAATAACAAATACGGTGAATAAACTATTAAAATATATTATTTAATGATATGTTATATTGTATATTAGTTTTCACACAATTGTTTTATATGCATATAATTTTAGTATTCATTTTTATAACGGAAAGTATAAATATTAACATATTTCCAATTTCAAACTTTTTGCATAATACAGAGTAATATGTCTCTAAGAAATAAATAGATTTTTTAAAATATTGCTGACAATAAGACAGTTCAGACAAGACATTGAGACAGTTCGTAAGCACAATAGATAAAGTTAGGTATAAGAAGTATTGACAAAAAATTAATGGGTAGTAAATTCTCTCTCTAGACAAATCGAAACATCTATTGAGTTGTAAACACAAATACAGAAAAACAATTAAATATGACAGAAAAAGAATTTGCTTTAAAAATCTAAAGACGGATACAAAATTGTCGATATCTATGTATTGTATCATCGGTGCGTATCAATTCAATGATATAATACGCTTTTGCATATCATTTTATCAAAATTTTGATAACATTTCCCGTTTACATTGAACAATGATGATTCAAATATGATTCAATACGCGGATACACAACAAATCTATATTTGCCTTAAATTGTGATAAAAAAATATGTGAAAGTAAAAGCAAGTAAAGAGTAAGTAAAGAGTAAAGATAAGAAGTTTCCTAATGTTTCTGTTGCTATCTTTTGCATCTAAGTATGCAATTTGATCAGAAAATAATCCGACATAGTTATGCATTGTTTACATTTTATTTTGATTCTTTTTTTATTGCTATATATTTAAGCTTCAGATAATGAACGTTACATGCCGAGATATCTTAAGTTGTCCAAGCTAAACTCTGTTTTTTTTTTTGTTTTTTTTTGCCTTCTTGTGGTTCTTTTTGTTATACCGCCAGGGCATCTAGAGGAATCTTGAAGTTTTTATTACAGTTGTGAGATGAAGAAAACTGACAGATCTGTTTCGTTCTTACGCCGACGAAACGAAAGTTTTATTACTGACTCTTGTTTCATTTTTTATGTTGTTCTTGTTTCATTATAATTATTTTGATTGCTTTTTGCAATTTATTTTTGCAGAGTACGCTTTGATAGTAGCAAGAATCGAAAACAATTTAATTAAAATTTATTTGATTCTTGATATTAGGACAGAAGGACATTAAAATTTTACTTATTATTTTTAAGCAGAACAATTCAATTCTCGCGTAAAATGATTCATCGAAAGTCTTTAGAAAAAAGTTATATAAATAGAACTTTACTATTTTTGAAAAATTTAGTTTTCACTCTGTTGGACTTTTATCCGTCCAGAGAATTTATCCAAAGAAGGACGAATATCTCTGTAAAGTGAATAAAGGAATTAAAGGATAATCTTGTCAAATTAGCGGATTAAAAATTGAAATAGATTTTTACGACAAAAAGTGACATGACGAAGAATGACATGTGTGACAAAGAATAATAGAAAAGGTATAGAAGAAATATTCGGAATAATGGACCTCAAACTTTAATCATGTTTAACATGTTATCTATGTCACAAGTGACCTTCAACAAATTTCAGCCATCGCGCGTTATTCGTTAAAAAGTTATTAACAGAAAAATTGATAATATAAACTGTGTGTTTAAATGTGTTCTACACTTTGCACCTTATGTAGTTACAACGCGAAACAATCTTTCTTCTGCTTAGTAAAATGTATGTAGATGCAATGGATTCTACCCCTCCCTTCCACCGGGGAATTCCATTACCAAACAATTAGATGCATATAGGCACTACCGGTCAAAGCTAGATCTTCGTGCTAATGTTTCTTTTTGTGAATTTATATATTACATTTATATATACATTTATCAAGTTCACCAAACTGCATGCCGAATAAATTTTCGGTCTTGAAACACACAATCTTAAGTTGAACAAGAATAGTAATATTACAATATTAAATTGATAATTTAATAATAATGATGCTGACAAAGATGTCTTAACCATTTTCTGATAAACTTGATAAATGTATATAAATTCACAAAAAGAAACATTAGCACGAAGATCTAGCTTTAGCCGATGTAGCGCATTTGTAATTAATTATTGTGTCTTCATACCGATCTATAGTCTATTTATAAACATATTATTTAAAAACACGCGCGCTTATTCATGCATTCTTCTAATTATCATCACCATTTGTTGTGAAGAATATCACCATATGCCTCAGTGATCGAGATGGTTAAGACACTCGCCCCGAAAAGTCGAGAGGTCTTAGGTTCGATCTCTGGCTGAAGTGTTATTTTTCGCAACAAATTCTTTATGATATTCAGGAGGAAGAAGGGGATGAAAATGCTTGTTAGCATCATTATCATTAAATTGATTATCAATTTAATATTGTGATATTACTATTTTTGTTCAACTTAAGACTGTGTTTCAAGACCGAAAATTTATTCGGCGCGCAATTTGGTGAACATTATTATTTATTGAACATAAAATTCTATTAATTCTTCTTTCTTCAATTCTTTTTAATTAATTATCGGAACGTCGTACAATTCTAAAAGTCAAATATTACACTATCTTTATTATTTTACTATTCCGCTTATTCTCAAATTTTAATTTTATACAACTTCGTGATTGCACATATGATAAATACTTTTTCATTGATTTTTAATGAACATAAACTACATGACGCAGCGCGAAGTATGAAATTAGACGATTGCAGTTTGCGTGCAAATGTGCGTGACCGAATAAATCGTTGTTCAATTCGTCTATCGGAGACGTGACAGAGTGATTAGAACAATGACGAAGCACCTACCTGTTGCTGCCTCCATCTAGATACCATCAGCAACATTAAAATAGCAATATTATGGGAACTAACAAGCATATGGTCGGGTCAATATCGCATAAACGCGCATCGGTGATGCTTTGCGTTTTACCTGATTGTTGGGGGAGTAAAGCGGGCGCCCTTTGACGATGAAACCATACGAAAATCCGCCATATGCGCGAGCTCGCACTCATGAGAATACTCGAATCCTCGATTAAACGTAATTTGACATGGGAAGCTCGCGTGAAAAGTGAGTTGTGCGATGTATCGGCGGTTCACAAAAATTTCCTAATATATAAAATATTTTTTTAATAGTATTTTATTAAACTTATTTTAACTCTATTCTCATTGTCACGAAAACATAGAAACATTATTCTCATAAGAACAAAGTTGATATTTAGGATCGAATATTTTTTCTCAAGTCAGATAGATTTTCATCAAAATTGATTTTCGCCAAAATTTGTCAGTACTACAATATGTCGTAATAGTGACTTCTAACCCCTTCCGGTTGCCCGGCGACTAAGTTCTCCATTATGGACGACGACTGAAAAAAACGAAGGCGCGAAGACGTCGACGTCCGTTAGTCGGCCGGAAGTTCAGTGTTATGAAAATCAGACGTCGGTTGGTCTGGTATCCGGGATACGTAACGAACTTTTCGCTGTTTTCGCGTTCTCCTGTTCTCAAAGTGGGCGGTGCAGGGTGTTGAGCGACAAGTAGTTACACCGGCTAGTAGATCAGAAATCAGAGACGGCGCACCTTGAGAAAAAAGACGAAGGAGCTTCTTGAGGAATATCTTACAAGACGCGCATCCATCCTGGGCGGAGACATCCGGCCTCTGGTTACGCATTCATCTATGCGCGAGAGACTGCTTGAAGATTGTCGTTATATCAGAGAAAAAAGAAAGAATAAAAGAGAAAGAGAGAGAGAAAAGAAAAGGCACGACGATCGGTGGGAACCATTCCTAGAACTAACATGCAAAGGAAGATTTCATGATGCAACGTACTTTTGATGGGAGGATTATTCTCTTTATAATTTGATTCTTCATGAAAAGATGATTGAGTTTCGATTGGAGTAAATCTAACAAAAAAACAAGACTAAACATAAATCTTGACACTTTTAATATAATTATATAACAATTTTTATTTATAATTACGTATTTCAACTTATGATGCTGCTACAAAAGTTTATTAGATTCTTTTTTAATTTATAGGCCCTTCGTTTGGTTTTACTTAAAATGATCTTCATATTTCTTTAGCTATAATTACACATATGTTTGTTATTTTCTTATGCTTATACTTACGCAATTTAATTTTTTACCAAAATAATCTTTACTATTTTTATCAATACTATATTTTTATCAAAATTCTTGAATTTTACACATTCGCGATCATACAGTGATCATGTAGCGAAATTATGTTGGATAACATTTCTTTATTGGAACGATTTGCTCTGAAATTGCTATGCTTCGCAATGGCCGACTATCTTGACGGGACCACTCCCACGGATGCCCAAGAAAGATGTCTTCTTGCATGGATCATGTGGGTACCGTACAAGTAAGAAGCATCCCCGTCGATTCTCGTAGTCGTCTACCCGCACTGACTGTAAAGCGCAGCTTTGAATGGCCGCTCTGAAAAAGCGCAGCAGCCCCGACCAAGTGACGTAACTCGAACCCGCTGTCAGCGCTGACAGTCGATTCTTTGTCAGCATCGTCGATTTCACTTACTCTTACATTCTTTTTCTTTCCCTCTTTCTTTCTTCACTTCTCCGAGATAGAAAAAAATTTGAATGCAGATTTTTTTTATGATCGTTTGGATGATTATTATCAATAGAAATTAAAAAAACTTTGCTTATCTTCCATAAAGTTTCTCTGTTTGTGGTTATTTGAGCTATTCAAAACAAAAATCGATTAATTCCATATTTTTTTATATGATTTACTTTAAATATAAAAAATATAAAATCCTCTTTCTAAGTCGACAGGCAAGAAATAAATATATCAGTTTCATAAGAAAAGGCTTATTCGATCTAGTTCCCGAGATATTCATTGTTGTACGTTTCATCAGAATTATGGAAAAAAATTTTTTGCGATTCATATAAAGCAAGCCGAGATGTAACTTTTAACTTAATTTTTTCAAAAATACCGCGTTTGCAACTTTAATATTCAAATTCATTTTTTTTTATCAAGAAGCTGAAAATCTTGAAGCTGGAGGTTCGTTTCAAACAGTAGCTTACAGTCTCTAATCATTGAATCTGCTAACTCCATTTCGACCAAATGGATTTTTTCCTATGAAACTAACACATATACCTATAAAAAATGTAAGACGAATATTTATATATTAGTGAAGTACGCAGTATGCATTTTTGTAAATTATAAATTGATTAGTGAAATTAGTATCATACGTTTTAAGAAAGAAAAATATATTTATATTGAAATATCTCAGAAACAACACAATATTGCAATTTATCATGTGTTTTAACTTGTTATACATAAATTATATTTTACATTACAGCTTCTTTTTTTTAATATTACATAAGAAAGAACATAGAAAGAACGATTTTGCTAAAGTATCTAAAAGTAATTTTGTTGAACCATCAAAATAATTATATAGAAAACTTAAGCTTGATAAGCATTGCTGCAAAAAGTTTTGACATTCTAGCAATTCAGCTTGAGAGCTCTACATAATTATTTTAATGATTCCAACAAAATTATTTTTAGATTTGTACGAGGGTCATTTAATAGTTGAAGACACAAATAGTTGTGGAGGCAAAACAGTTGGTGAGAGGGTTATGATACTTTCAGAACAGTAAATTGGTATCCCCGTGATGACTTTTGATCAATTGTTTCAGTAAAATTGTTTTATTTATAATCTCAAAATCTCAAATTACGATGGCGAGTCCTCTTGAAATTTGTGAATTAGTTGAACAGCGTGCAATGATTCATTTTCTGCTTTCTGAAGGTGAAAAATCAGTTAACATTTATTCTCGTATGACCAAACAATACGGACAAAGTTGTATGAACCGCAGAAATGAAACTCAAGAAAAAGCTACGTGGTAAGAAATTTAATGGCAATGACGGCGTCAAAGAAAATGTGCTAAATTGACTCCGACATCAAGACAAAGATTTCTTTGCAGCAGGTATAAATAAGCTAATTAAAAGATGGGACAAGTATTAATGTTGCTGGAAATTATATTGAAAAATTAAAAAAATGTCAAGTTGATTAAATAAATTGTTTTACCTCCAGAGCAATTTGTGTCTTTAATTATTGAATGACCCTCGTATTTAGCTAAATTTTGAGATATTTTAATAAAACCATGTTTTTACCTTATATTCTTTCCATGTATCTACCTGTTTTTATTTTTATTTTTTTTGTAATTCTTACTTTTCTATCTCATCTACTCTTTTCCATCGAGCCACAGTGTCTCGTCTTCTTCTAACAGAAACTCGTCATCCTTTTCACAAGTTGCGCGCCTTTTTGTTGGTTCTTCTTACCCTGTTAACGAGCGCCCCCGTCGTTTGCTCCCATTTCGCCTGTCCTCGGCTTCTCAAATTTCCTCCGGCGGCGTTTCGACGCTCGCCTTCCCCTTTTCATTCGTGTCCTCGCCCAGGCGATTCGCCTTTTGACGAAGTGCTTCTTTAGTTTGAAAACGCACGTCATTCAATACTCCCGCTCGCGCCAAACAAAGCGCTTCCGGAAGCGCCGTGAGATTTAACTATCTCGCTGCATCGCAGGTAGGATACTGGCTGATTTACCCACTTTGCGTCGAACCTGTGTTTATTATAAGCACCGATGAAAATTTCTTCACGAAGAAAACGCGTTTCTCCGTCCACAAAAATTAAAGAACGAATGCGTTCAATTAGTAGTCATTAAAATTGCTTAACGTAAAAGAATTGCTTAACATAAAAAAAAAATTTCTAATGAATAATAATTTTAATATTTAATAAAGTTTATTATTATATTTAATTTTAAACTTTTAATTTAAAAAAATCCAAATATCAAGCATAAATTATGACTGGAGTGCAAAATATGAGGCAGATGTGAGAAAGTATGAGAGTAGAGACAATACTATAATAAATAAATGCTAATATATGCTAATAAATAATAATTTTTAATGCTTAAAATTCTTAATCCTGATTTTTAACGATTTATAAAAACTTACAATGAAAATCATAAATAATACAAAATTTATAAAATTTTTTAAATCACGCATGTTAATTTCACAACTTATATATATTCTTTCAATATAATATGAACTAATTTTGAGATATTAATGTTTTAGAATATTACGAATCGAATAAAATCGATTTCAAAATCAGCTATTTTGATGCAACGATTACATAAATTTACTTTACATATTCTTTTCATCAAGATATTTTTTTGTAGATCTTTGAATTGAGAACATAAATATGTTTTTGTAGATCTTTGAATTGAGAACATGAATATTTTAAATCGATGATTTCAAATCATTTTGGATACTTCTCACTTTTTAAATAATATTTTCTATTGTTGTCCGCATTTATTACTTTTTTCTTCTTTTCTCAAGATTGTGATTGTTGAAGTAATATAATTTCATAAAAAATTATTTAAAATTTTATGGATCTTTATAAAAAAATTGTGGTTTTTCTTTCTTTANAAAAAAAACATTAAAGAATCAGCTTTCAGTGATGCCGAAAACCTTTTAAAATACCATAAGCAAATTGCATTGCGATGCGTGATTTCACATATATTCGTAAATAAACGCAGAACAATATTTAGTTAATAAGCGCCTATGATGTTAAAGAGAAAGCGAATGTTAGGGTAAAAAATCGGAAAAAATATATAGAGGCACTAATGATTGTTAAACCGTCGCAAAATTTGCACATTTGGCAGACAGTCATAAAAGTTGGCGCCGTAAAAATCATAAGGTATTGTGAGAAACACTTCGGCACATCGTAAAACGTGACGGAAGGTGATTCATAGTATAAGTAGTATACTTATCGAAGTTAGTTATACATTTGCTCAAGCTTACGCACGTTAAAATATAATTTTATAATTACTTATTATATATATATATATATATATAATTATTATATTAAATTATTTTATAATATATAATATATAATATTATATTATAATATATTATAGTATATTATATTATATTATATTACACATTATATTATTATATTATATTATATAATATATTAATTTTTTTAAATACAAAATTTTATAATTAATTATGAAATTATATTTTTAAGAAACAAAATTATTCTGTCTTGTGCATGAAACTTTAAAAATTGTATTTCCTATTATTACATACAATATTTAAACAATATTAATATAATTATTAATATAAAATTATTAATGCTTTTCTCTGGAAATGCTTTTTCTCTGGAAGGTTATTAACAAAAGTATATATTAAGATAATAATGTTTTAATTAGTAATTTTATTAGAAGTGACTGAAAACTTAAGAATTTTTACAATGTTTGGAGAGTACGAATGGATAGTATTTATCCTAGATTACTTTGCTATCATAAGTATCATTTATAGCTGGAAGATAATTGCTAAAACCAGAGATTTTGCTAATCGGTTGCCATCAATCAATCTTTCAATTTTGTCGACGGAGTGGCGCGAGATAAACGGAGGATAGGAGGAATTCACGGGGCGAGACGTGATTCATGCGAAGTATAGTGCGCGACGTTCTAAGGCAGGGGATGGCGCGACGAAGAGAGAAATTCGGGGGGAATACAGGAAAAGGAGGGAAAACGGAGCGCACGTGTTTCTTGTATGGGAGCGTTCACACGAGGACCATCGTCGGTTAATCTAATCATTCGAATATAAGGTACATCACGTATACAGGGTGCTTCTTTTTATATCTAGATTCTTTGTAAACAACTTGTTTTAAATTTTTGCTAAGCATAATTCTTTCTCTGATTTTCTTCTCTTTCTTTAATTTAATGAATTTTGTTATAAAAAATTTATTATTAACTTTTAACAAATTTTATTAATTAAAATTGTAATGTGTGTGTGTGTGTGTGTGTGTGTGTGTGTGTRTGYGCGCGCGCGCGCGCGTGTGTGTGTGTGTGAGAGAAAGAAAGAGAAAAAAGGCGCACATACAATTAAGATAAGAAATTTATAAATATCTTTTTCTCCACGCGCGCGATACGCGCGCTACGCGTAAAAATCTTAACATTAATATTGAATGTTTCAATATAATCTTTCCATATAAAAGTATCTTTTCACCATTTACAGCACGAAAAATCTGGAATAGCCTGTATACTGAGGTGTCCGTGCAGCAGCGTTCCTTCGCCAGTCCCTCATCCCGCGACGCCGCTCTCGGTTGCGATGCTTGATCTCTATTCGCCCCCGCGGCACACGACATTTCGCAGCCGTGTCAATGCGACCCCCGTTGAGAATTCCATTATCGCGGCCACGATTTATGCCCGTTCCGACTCGCGAACGACGAGCGGCGCACTCCACGTTGAGATGGAAGCAAGCGTCATCATCCTGATCCTCCTTTGTGCCTCGCCGATGGCGCGCGAAATGTATGTCGCAGGACGAGAGCGGTTTCCATAAGCGACGCTATTTTCACGCCGCGACCTTGCGCAGTTGGACATCGTCTGATTTATAGTAATCGAAAAAGTGACAGGCTGGGAATCGCGGGATGTGTCCAAGAATATATAGAATTATATCGATTTTTAATTAAGAATCGCAAGATGCAATTATGCGTCGTGCTATCCTTAAATCTCGGTTTAACTTACGTGTTATTTTTTGTAATTTTAGTCTATAATGGTAGAAATGGACATAAGAAGTATATTTTTCACGAAAAATATATTCTCAAAGCGAGAATGCGTGTCTCGGCAAAAATTCATTACTGAAAAATTATCATTTGTCTTATCTTTTCAATTTTTACACACTTTAAAAATCAATAATTTTAAAACACGCCATGAATTTAATTTAATGCAATAGCGCAACAATATTTAAAAAAAATTATTTTTAAATGAATACTATATATAAATATTAATATCGTGTAGTATTCAAATTACTGTACCTGTTAAATTTCAAAGTCAATTCCTAAGTCATTTTAAACGCAACGTATCTTTTTTTATTCACTTGTCTTTTTAAATTTATTATGTATGATATCAATTTTTTTGACGACGCGAGAGAGAGCAAGAGGGATGTGGTACCAGGTGTTAATGGAGCCGTTAGGGATCGAAGAGGAAGGGGGATATATGCCCGCCAGAGATCAAATCACCACGCCTCCCGCGACATCCATCTACGGCACCCGCATGCGCGATGTGCCCTGCGATGCGCCTTGTGGTGGTTGTTCGTGCCACAATGGTGCAATATGACGTATACTTAACTATACGCGATGCATGTGACCTGTTCGTCGGGGGCGTACCCCCTGCGTACCCCACGTGTGAATTTTTGCCAGCGCACTTCGTGCGACAATGTGTGTGTGAGGATTCTACATCATTACACTTAATAAATTACATGTAAATATACGTCCGGAGATTAATGCACGAACCGTGGTCAAATTTGAGTAACGCAACTACTTATATGACGGTTACTCGACGTAATTTCGTTAAATACACAGCTGTAGATTTTATAATAATAAAAAACTAAAAATTGTATAACATCCGTTTCTATTTATCAAAACATACTGCTTTCTTTTTTCAAGAATACAATTCGAAGTCGGAGCGATATAGAACAAAGAGATCGGTGCAAAAGGAAATGTGTGTTACGCACTGCCTTAGGCTGTTATTGTCTGTCATTTTCCTTCGAGGAACAATATTTTTCATAATTATTAATTTATCATACTGTCACGTACCGAAAACCATGAAGAGTCGAAAAACAGCACGGAAAAAATACGAGGGAGGCACCTCGCCTTTAACGTTGCTGAGTACGAAGTTGCGGTGGAAATTGTAGAGCGCGTCATGCAATCCGCTTGCACGAAACGCACTCACCCTCGCTTCCACGCACGTGGCTCACGTGAACGTTCATGAGAACTCGCGGTGCCGCAGTGCCGTGCAATCGTCATATGGAGCTCATTAGTCAACTAGCCGATGACGCGCGATACCATGCTTGAGTGCTCGCATAGTTGACATATATGAACGCATCAAACATGAACAAGCAAATTATCAGCGCGCGTTCTTTCGAATTAATATAAAGATGGCGAAAGTCAGTCAAATCATTTTTGGATGCGGGGTTTATGCATATATAATATATAATAATATACAAGCGTCACTTTCTAAGATTAAATTATTTTAGTATGTAGTATATAGTATATTATAGTATAGAGAGTATATTATAGTATGTAATAGAATTATTTTATTTGTTTTTATGTGCACATTTGAAGCACGTAACTTTATGGCATCACCTAAATATCTACATAAAAGTAAATCACTGTATTAGTTTTAATAGAGTTTGTCGATAGTGTGTCTTACAATATCTACTATATATTTTGGCATGACTTAGCATAACTTAGCATGACTTAGCATGACTTGGCATAGCTTTCAGAGCAATTTATGTATTTCTCATTAAGAAATATCTTTCTTCTTTATTCAGCTCATGTGATTTCTTTATATTTGTAATCAAAAGATCAAATTTAGCAAAAGAATTTGCGCTCGCGCAAAAAAAACAAAGAAAGACAGCGTTTCATTCAGGAATTAATCGGAGCAAGAGTAGCCGACGCGAATTCCACAATAGCGCGCAGCGGGTGCCCGCGATATAAATATTTGTCTCGCGAGAGAGCACGAGAGGGTGCCGGGACAAGTGCGAGCCGTCGCGAGGGATGGAGTACCTCGCGGAGGACTCGAGAAATAATGGCGTGCACGCGTGTGAGCGCGTATGCGTGAATACGCACGAGGTCGGGGAGTTCTTCAGTCGAGGAAAGTTCTCTTCGGTACTTGAAAGACAAAAACATCTTGGCCAACAACGGCCCGCATGTCTTCACCTTTCAGAAGAGTTTTGTGGGAAAGTTTATGTCGGACTTCACCTTACCTTTCAGTCAATTCTTCGTGAAAACGTTTATTGGAACAGGAAATGCATAGTTTTTTTAGTAGTAGTTTTTATAATAATTTTTATAAGATCACGCGGCAAAATATTTCAAAGAACCTTTTTTAACCGAAGGAATACAACTTTATATGTTTTTTAATAATTAAACTTATGTCAGCTTATATCAACTTATGTTAAGCTTTATATACGTCCTGTACTTTTTATTTTATTATATTTCATTATTATATCATTTATTAATTCTACATTTTTATCAATTTTATTATTTTATTATTTTAGTATTTTATTAGCTATTTATTATTTACAATAATATATATTTACTCATTTGTATATTATTTTTTCATTAATTTCCATACAACAATAGAAAAAGATCTTATTAAATAACGTAGAAAAATTAACATTAAAACTATGTGGAACAAACTTTCTCGAGGAATTAGTAATGGACGATGATTGATTTGTCTGTAAGTGCGAGTAAGTCCGACATTAAGATTCGTTTTGCGTAACAGGCCCTTTTTGAACGAAAAGCGGTTTTCCCCTTCTTGCTGACGATCATACGTCTGTATTCACAACGGCGCATAATGGTAGCTCCTTGGGGTGGCAAGGACAAATCACTTAAGATCCGACGCTACGCTCGACGCTGGTATGGCGCCGGTGCTCGATAGCTCGAGATATGACAAATTACTCCTCCATTATAGTCCACCGATGACGCGCAGTGTCGGTGATAAAATATGGAAGGCGTTCATCCGTGTCGGGACTTAATTAGTGAGACACGAGTGTCGGAGTTAGCAGTAATGCGATGGAGGCCCGCTTATCTCGCCGTGCGATTTAATTGCCGAGCGTGAGATAATTATGAATTGAGCGTGCCGCATTCGCATACGCGAAGGAAACTAAATTCCAATCCCAGTCGCCACTTAATAACTATTTGCTCGGACGATATTTATGGCCGTCGAGGACTGAATTATTGCGGCTGCTCGTGATAGTCTTTGTTGTTTGATAGCGAGTTACTGGTTTAATTGCAGTTCACATTTCTTTGCTGAAAGACGGATACGACGTTATTTTAAGGCTTTATATTTTTATAAGGAAGTTGATGCATTAATTTTAATACGATAACTGAAATGGTAATTGGACGAAGAGATATATCGCACATAACACGATGGAACGTAGCATTTATAGTATCTTTTAAGGCCATCAGTTTTTAAAGTTCAATTACACAGCCATCGAACGACGTAACGTACACGGATCCTTCGATGATTAAACAGCGTTATTAAAAAAGATTTCATATTAAATCTTCGATATAAATTTGAGAAAAACATCTATGTAATATATATAGACATCGTTTAGAATAGTAAACATTAACGTCGATTCTTCGTATACAAGACAGAGACTTATTCGACGCCATTGTCAGTTACTGTTAGTGACCTGAAGAACCATCGTCAAAATTCACTCGTCTCTTTATATCACGCAGCCGTTAGATCGGATCTCAAGGCAGGCCGGAGATCCGTCCGGATAGAGATGCGACGACATTTCCACTTCGTTTTGTGGGCGTGCGTCCCAAGGAGTCCATGGGAGAAGGACACAGGATCGGCTGTTGAAGAGAGGCGGAGGGACGGATAGGCTTTGAATGGACGCAGCATTCAATGTTTTATCGAGGATCTACGTTGGCTGAATACCTTCGTCGACTACCTTTGTACCAGATCGCGAGATCTTTCTTCGTTCGTGGAATAAGAGAGTGGGAGGAGTAACGAGTAGCAAAGGACGAAGGATATACCGAGCTTTCCTTCTCTCCCTCTTTATCTCACCGTCGAGTGGATATTCCTCCCCGTTGTGACGGAGGTAGATGCGCACAGGTGGTACAGCCTCTTGGTACTTTCACACACCACTAATTTCCTACTCGTTATCCTCTTTAGGTGGTCATTCAGAGTGTTTTCCAAGGAACGTTTCCTTCGCCGATCATTTGCATCGTGAAACTGAAAATCGTTCTGGCTTATAGCCGCTTTCTTCATATGGCGATCTTTGTCATTAAATCCTTTGAACAACGAACTGTGAATGAATATATATTGAGGATTTAAGATTTAAAGAGAAAGAGACAGAGACTTTAACAAAATTCGCGACGCTAATTTTAGATTGTACTGATTTAACTTTAGAAGTGTAAAATCTTTCCTCTTTAATTTTTTTTTATTTAAAAAATTAAAAATGTAAAGAATTTTATTAGATTTACCATTACTCACTTTTATTCTAAAATCTCTCTAAAATTTTATAATAAAAATTTAAAATCAATTCACTCTTAATTGTATGAGCAAAATTTTTTGTATGGTAGATATTTGAATTGAGAAATATTTGGAATTCTCCGAATCAGTTCAAATTAAAAAAATAAATTTTTGATTTCTAAATTTTTCAATAAGATCGAAGAATTTTATTCTATATATTTCATTCTTCTATTCTCTATACTTTTCGATATTTTGATTCTCATATATTTTCAACTTCTAAATCCCACGCTCTGAATCTCCTGCTCTTTTCGCACATCAATCCTTTAATCCTCCATCTTTAGATTCACGAGCCTCGCTTTTTCAACTGCAATCTAAAGCATCTTCTGTCGCAAACAAATATACGAAACTGTCGTAGGCAGTTTAAATTGAAAGTGTATCACAGTCACGTGTACCCCGCGGGATGAGTGCGTTGCGCGCGTTTGCGCTTCCATTTTTACGGCGCTCATCCCGTTCCGGGGTCGCACCCCCTCGAGCACGCACTTCTAAATAGCATCGGGTCGTCGCGTCATGTCCGATCACGTCCTGACTGTCAACGCGAGGGCAAAGGGGATTAGTGTTTCAATTATTTGCACAATAAGAAGCGTGACCAGGCGGCGCGCGTGGACCAACGCTATATCGAGTGGCAGAGTCGCGTGACCATGTTTATTCGCCGTCGAAACCCCGGCGGTTGCTCCTTTGAACGGTTACTCCTTCCTTCCTCTTTCAAATCCAGCATCGATAATTCAACCGTGTAGCGGTAAGACCTTCTCCTAACTTACCGGCTCTTACCTGTGTCAGGTGACGGTTACCTGGTTCCATCTATATACGTTTAAATATCAGAATGGCGATCGATTAAAAGAATATCGTAAATTTTGTGTGATATATTTTTGGATAAAGAAATTATTTTATAAAACATTTGAAAGTACAGAAATTTTATATATATTTTAGAAATACTTTATATTGTTATTACTTTTATATTTTATAAATATAAGAAAATATCTTTCTTCTTTACTTTTCATATTTATTTTCTACATTAAAAAAATTCTAAACAGCTAAAAAATTTATAATAAGAAAAAAAGGCTGGATTTATTAAAGATTTTAGCACGATCTCATACTGATGTCAGATTTCAGAACCGAAATGGAATGTCGCATCAGATGATCGAACCGGATGTCGATCATTCAAACGATGATTTCTTCTTGTGTTGTACGTATAAATTATCGCTGTAGAAAAATTATGATTGATTTACCAAGGTAGATACCACTACACGTGGTATAATTTGCATATATTATATTTCATCCAATATGCGTCAATGAATAGATCAATTTCAGGATGCCAATTTTTCCTAACATATTCGACATGTATTGTCTAATAAATTTATTGCCATTATTTATGAAATCATTAGGTTTCGAAAACATGTAAAAAGTTTCAAAGGTTCTATTGAACACTAATTCAATATAATAATGTTATAAAGAAACAAGAGAGAGAGAGAGAGAGAGAAAGAAAAATTTTATTTAAAAAAAATGAACTTAATTATACGCAAGAAATAGAAAAATATTGTATATTAATAATTAAATAATAAATAATTAATTGCAATTAAGTAAAATTTATTAGATAAATTAGATTTATTAGATACATTGTTACCAGTCTTTTTCACGAAATGCAGAATGTTCCTCAAAAACAAGGGAATATGTCGATCATGACTCCGACATCATTGCTCGAAACAGATCGTTATTAGCGATCGCCGAGTTATCGAGATACACACGAACGTATCCGGTGGAGAAAATTGCCTGGCCTTCAAGGACGTTTATTACTCCCCAAACCGTACGAGTATCTTTCGAGTAACTCCTGTCTGGCGCCACGATAATAAATAACCGGTCAATGTCATCGCGCGTGAGTATTTGGATTCTTGAGCGCCTTTTCGATCATCACGGACGGAGTTTAATAACTCTACGGCGGAATTAAGATCAGCGTTAGAGACGTACGACACTTAAAGATAAAAGCAGAGAATCTTGATGGCCCTCAAATTTATTATTTCTGATACGATAAAGTCTGGACCATATAAACACGACTCAATCTTTAACAGGACTATCTTGCATCGATGGACACTGAAACACCCGGATATAAAAGCTCCGAGCCCTTATTTACTCCGAATCATTTCCAGTTTCTTAAAAAGTTTAAAAGTTTAGATTTTTCATGCAATTCTTTTGTAATTCTGTTTTATTATAGGAACGTCAAAATTTGGCATTTATAATGTTCTTCTCTTAAAATTCTACTCTAAAATTTTACTCTTAAAATCCAGAATTATTGACAGTCTTCTTAATTACGATAATTAAAATTCTGTTTAATCTGTGAGACGTCACTCTTCTTTCATTATAAAAAGTCGGAACTTGCAATAAAAATTGCTGCGAAGAAACATTTAACTGTCAATATTTCTTCTATAGGAAGCAACCCGAGACACTATTATTAATGTCTCCTCGCCCTCTGGTCCAGCACCGACATTGATCACAATGGTATTACTATGTGATTTATATAAGGAGTATTATTAGTGCAATCATTAGGTCGTAAAAAAGAGGATCACGATATTCATCACGATGGGGTCGCGATATTCATAGAGAGAGAGAGAGAGAGAGAGAGAGAGAGAGAGAGAGAGAGAGAAGGGATCCTTCGGTTTTTCTTTTTGTTCAGATTCCCCAGATTTCCTATCAATTTAATTGAAAGTTTCCGCGTTTAAATAGCCGCTCATTTAATTGCTATAATCTCTGACTTGCAAAGCGCTCACATCAAAACGCATTATCTTCCCTTTGATAGCTCTGAAATTGTAAGCTTTCTAATTGTAAGTTCCACTACGCGGAAACGTGAACATTTCGATGACGGTCGTAATCCAAATAATCTCTTTTTTATTCGCTTCAAAGTCCGCAGAGAGGAAGTTATGGTTCTTATGCAGTTAACAGTTTTAAAAAGTCTAATGTTCAATTTCGTTTTTAATGTGTATATGGAAGTATAAAAATTCTAAGAAATTGAAAAATTTAGCTAAACACCGATTTAAAAATAATTTTGTTTTGAATTATCAAAATAATTATGTTCAAACTGGTTGCTAGAGTATTAAAATTTTTTGCAGCGTCAATGCCTAAGCGTTCTATATAGGACGTTTTCCATTCAGTGATACAAGTCGACACAAATGTTATTCTATCCTTCTTAGTATTCAATGAGAATAACAAAGATACTTGTATCGACCTGTCACTGAACAGAAAACACCCATAATTATTTTGTTAATCCAACAAAATTATTTTCAGATCTGTATCCAGCTAAATTTTGATATACTTCAACATTTTTCCGTGTACAAAAGCGCTGACAGCAAATTTCGTGGCTGCTTTGTATTCATCGATTGAAGAAGTCTCGCGCGATTGTTGCCGTTTTGCCGCGAGCATAAGTATGATCGTACTTTGGATTCCGTTGTAATAATTTGATATACATGCATTGTCGTGAAGCTAGCCTAAGTGTATTTCGCAAAAACATACATTATGTACGATAAAATGTATGTAAATGAACGCTGAGAACCCCTTCTTAAATTCGTGCATGTATTTATGATGATCAATAACCCCTTATTTTCATTGATCATTTCATATTCATGCGTATATTATCGATTTACCTTCCGGTAATAACGAAACCATAAATCCTCTATGTTGACAAAAAATGGATCAAATTTTTTTCATAATTTCGCGGAATGGCTCGTTATTAAAAGATAACATTCAACTACTAAAATATTTTGTTAAGAATAAAAATTAAGTATAAATTAAATACAAATTAAATGTAAATTAAATAAAAAAAGCATAAATTATAAAATTTGAAAATTTACAATAATATAATAAATCCTTACTTTAATTCTATATAAAAATATTTTTTAAAATAATTCATTTTAGAACTCGCCAGTCCAAGAAATATAACACTGAAAATGAATTACAAAAGATATAATAAAATTAAGTTTATTAAAAATAATTGAGATAAATTAATAAACTCGCTGATCGCAAAAATGCTCATTTTGCTCAGGTAATAATCGAGATATTTTCTTTATGGCAATGGATTTATTACAAAGTTGCTGTTGAAAAATGGCGGTGGCTTGCACAGCATTACATAGTATTTTTATAGCAAATATTATCTAGGATGCATGCCTTATACAAGAAAGAGTTCTTATAGATATCGTCTGTAACATATTGAAATACTTTAGAAATGTACATACGAAGGAGAGTAAAGAATATAATCGAGACATTTACAGTCTACAAACGTGAGCAATACGCGAGATATATCCTTATACAGGTTGTTCAGAAATTAACGTCACTGCTTTCATTTATGTTTCTTTTCTTTCGTCAATGAACTTGAAATTTATGTTTTCATAATCGCAGAAAAGCAAAGACGATTTCAGAACACCTACGTATATGTTTCTCGCGAATTTCGCGGAACGTTACTTGCGCTTAAGGCATGAGTGTGCTCGCTCGATATTGCGTGGCGAGAGGAACTATCTCAAAGGACTGAGGTAATGTGAGAAAACGAGCTAGTTGTAATCGCTAAATAATATAATCGACATACGGACAAAAAAACGATCTTTCTCGCTGATTGAGATATTTCCTTTGTCAGCCTTAAGATCTAGGAAACTTATAGAGCTAGAATACGCGCGGATACGCTGCCGCGACAAGTCGGTCTGTCCATCGCAGCTGCGGGGCCTGCTGGTTAATTTAGGGAACCGTCGATCATCTTCGGACAAAGGCCCTGGCAGTTGCAACTTCTTCATCAACCTCTTCATCGCAGAAGCGTGATCGCGATAAAAGCGCACGAAGGAGACTCTCAGTCAATGATTTCGAAGGTTGTCAACGTTAGAACATTCGGATCGATTTATCAATTTCGATACATTTCGTGATAGAATAGAATTTCATACATAGTTCTCCAGGGATGTTCTGAAGACGTCTTACATATATTTCAACGACGTTTTCAGGATGTCTCGAATTAGAAAAATAGTGTTTTTGAAATCTTTATCATACTATATGTACTTAATCATACTATATGTATATTGAACATTTTTTAGACGTTAAAAGCGATAAGAAAAAATTCTGACTGTTCCAGCGTTAATTGCAGCACAATAAGCAAGTAATTCAATAAATCCCCTTCGGCGATTAAACTAATCTCTGATCAATGCAGATCTGATACTGTAAGATAACGTTTCTCTTCAATATAAGTGAAGATTTATTTTCGTGTTGCATGAAATCGCATCGTATCGGCCGATCGACGATCTCTGATGTTTATTATTCCAAAAAGTTGAAAGATTACCGGTATGCGAGAAGATATCGTGGATTATTTCTGTGTTGCAATGCGATACCTTTCACGGAAAGTGCCTGTTAAAACGCACTCCCAAAGTATTTGTTGATCAAAATATTTGGGGGCTTCGTAACGAGTGCGATTCGAGATTTTCTTACCGGAGATCAAAGATCAGAGATCAGGGATCGAGGATCTGTCGCGGGTACAATCTCGACGAGTGCACAAAGGTGGGTACGGATTCTCGTTATATGAGATATTCAGTTGCGAAGACACGATCGATATGCGCATGTAGAAATCATTGTCAGTGTAAGTTTAAAATCAATTTCCAGTTGCGCCGATATCGCATCGGGATCAGACATCTCTTCAACATTTTGTGTTCCGTCAGGCACGATTCCCATGTTATCTCATACTTATGATTATAAAACGAGATGAATCTGTTATTAGTGCCTTCAAGCAAATATAAATACTGCGTCGAATGAAATTTGAAGGCGAAAAATTACTAACCCTCTGATATTGTCAATATCACATTAAGATTGAAAATCATCCAAGCATGTCGTGCGCACAAGCGCAAGCTTTTTACGTACTGAAATATATTTTTAGTGATCCGTTCTCACCTCAAAAGTTCTTGCAAATAGTTCGTAAGAAAAAAAAAAACGTTCGACACCACTTCGATCGGCTGCCACAATCGTCAAAGGCCATCGAGCAGTACACACAAAAGTTCGTACTTTCGCCGCCTAAAGAGTAACTTTCATCTGTCAGCGTTTCGCAATGAGCATCGAGATTTGACTTTCGTGCGTCGGTCCCGATCAACCTTTCGGTTCTCGGGTCGGCGGCGCGCGCAGGTCACCTTGGTCGAATGTGTGTGTATGTGTGTGTTTGTGTGTGTGTATGTGTGTGAACTTTTCCTTAGATCCTAAATCATCGTCCTTAAAATTAATTGTTGAGGCAGTTGAGTTGGCAAGAGCAAAAGAATCAGTCGTGTTCGTCTCGTCGACGACGTCGCCACCTCGAAGAAATCCGCAGCTTGCCGACTCGCCGTCGTCGTCGTCGCGGGATCGAGTCTTCCTGAAGAAAGAAACAATGGTGGTTTCCCCATAACCCATTATTAGATGACATTGAATGATCTAGACTAGACTATTGTCTAGAAGACATTAGCAATGGAGATATCGCGTGGATCGTTGCAATTACAGCAGATCGAATTATTCTTGATTTTTGAAACGTAGAATTGTACATGAGGAAATCAGTCCAACGTTGCGCGATCTCTCTCGATGTCTCGCAAAGATTCGTCAATCCGTCTTTCTTCCTTTTACTTTCTTCCGTTATCACGGCTTTCACAATGCGAGGAACTTCATCAGGGCGTCGTAGATGAGCTGAGGATTAATGGTGCCGTCAGCGGTATATCTGACGCCACGCAGCGAACCGTCATCATGACTGACGACCCCGTACTCGCCCACGATGAAGCCATCCGGCGTTCTCTCCTCGACTCTATACTTCCTATAGTTCCTGCCCTCCACCACGTAGCCAACTTTGTGACCGTCCTCGGATGCATCCGGGGTTTCCTCCGTGACAACCAATTGCGGCCCGTGGACATTGCCGTTGCTGCCGACGCTAACCGACTCGTCGATCTCATAATTTTGCTCGTCAGGTTCGTCACCTTCCTGCTGATGATCCACCGGCTGACCTTCGGAGTCGTACACTTTGCTGGGCTCGCCATACACCTTAGCCGGTTGCGAGTAGATCTTGGTCGGCTCGGAATAGACTTTGGCTGGCTCCGAGTAGATCTTGGACGGTTCGGAGTAAATTTTCTCCGGCTCGCCATAAACTTTGGCCGGCTCGCTGTAGACCTTCGCGGGTTCACTGTAAATCTTAGCTGGTTCGCTGTAGACTTTAGCCGGCTCGCTGTACACTTTAGCCGGCTCTCCATACACACGCTCGGGTTCACCATACATCTTGGCCGGCTCGCTATATATCTTAGCCGGCTCATTGTAAGTTCGCGCAGGTTTATATGCCTTCGACTGGCTGTACTCTTTTGGGCCCGATCGGTTGTAGAGTGATGCGTCATAATGACGTCCCATTTTGCGCCCTTGAAGCCGATCCGTTGATATCTCCGGTAATTCCTCGTTCAACTCCTGTCGTTCCGAATTCTCTACGGGTAGCTCGTAATTCTCCTCCGTCGAGAGAGTGATCGCGTCAACGTCAATGATTCGCGCGGCCTCATTGTCTTCTTCTTCTTGCTGACCTTTCGCGGAGATCTGAATTCGCGGTGTCATGGTTACTCGGCCGCGCCAACTCGTTTTCGGCGAGTCTTCGTCAACGGAGAATTCGCTTCTGTTTGATTCCGAGACGATGTTGCTGAGCTCCTCAGTAACGAATCGACCTGGCGGCGGCGGTGTCGTCATAATCGTTGTGGTTGTGGTTATCGTTGTCGTCGTCGTGGACGATGTTGGTGATCTGCTAGTACCTCTCGTTGTGTTTTTAGTTGATTCCTTGATTGACTCCCTAGTAATTTCTCTATTCATCGCAGATTCCAAACTTGGTGGTCGCGTAACTATCACGGCGTCAGCGCTGTCGTAATGCTCGACGCGCACTTTATACGGCGTGGCCTCGACCGTGGATGTGACGCTGACGCCGATCACCTTCTGCCGGCTGACACCTTTGCCAGTAGTAACGGATCCGTTGGTCCCGTTCGATCTCGAGATCGATTGATCTTCGTAGGTCAACGTCGGCGCACTCGTCATCGTTGTTGTCGCCGCGCTCGAAGGCGTTAGACGCGTCGAGCTTATGCCACCCGACGTGCTCAGGTCGTCGATCAACGACGCTAAATTCTGTTCTCGATTCTCCAATGTTTTTTGATTTATGGGATAGAAACGAACGACCTCCTCGCGGCCGCTCGTCTGCGACTTTGTCACCGAAATCGGTCGACCGCTTGGATTCCGAGATATTCGATAGATCGATGCTTCGTGTTGGTGCGACTCAGCGGTCGCGCTGTCGCTCGCTGCCGCTGCCGCAACTGCTTGGTGACCACCACGTCGGAAGCCTCGGCGTCGTTGCGGTGGCGTCGCCATAGCGCCGTTTATGAATACCGAGAGGAATTCCGTACCGGCGAGTATGTCGCTCTTCTTCGCTGGAGCGCCGCGCACTTCCTCCCAGACTAATGCCGCCTGAAGCAGTACCTGAAAAATCACACAAAATGTTGTTTAGTATTTCAATTATCAATTTCAATTATCTAAAAAGATATTTCATAACAAAATTAAAAAGATGAATTCCCATTTTATTTCTTACAATTAGAATTGTGTAATATTATTATTAAATTGAGTAAGAATTGATAATGGGCATATTTAAATAAAACATATTCCTGAAAAAATTTTATTTAAAAATTATCAAAATGTATTGCCAATGCCAATTCTTCCGACAGATATTTTCGTATAGTTTTGAAAATATATTAGCATTTAAGACCAAAAATTTATTTAAGTAAATATACAATATACAGTATATTGAAATATACAAAAAAGTTTGCATGCCTGTATGTTTTGTAAACTAGATGCAGGAATTATTCATATTAACTAAAAATTATTCATA
Source organism: Cephalotes varians (assembly GCA_037157785.1). Classification (NCBI taxonomy): domain Eukaryota; kingdom Metazoa; phylum Arthropoda; class Insecta; order Hymenoptera; family Formicidae; genus Cephalotes; species Cephalotes varians. The sequence continues at coordinate 561,201 of JANQDE010000030.1, forward strand.
TAATTGACATTTTGATTTAGGACATATTATTTTAATTTTCTTGACAGAAATATTTTAACATACGCTTATTACCAAATGTCTCATATTCACTTTATAATTAAACAAAATTTACATTAAGATTTTAATTATGCTGCGACAAGAACGACCATAATAAAGAGAAGTAAAAAACATTAAGTGTTCAGTTTACACTTGATGTTTTCTACTCTCTTTACGATCGCTCCAATCGCAGTGTAATTGAAACCTTAATATAAATTTTGTTTGAAATAAATAAACAAAAATACGCAAATGAAGCTGTTTCGTCGCTCAAATTACAATGATATCCAAGTAAAGAACCCGGGTATAACATTTACAAGATATCACATTTTAATCGTGCGTCTTTTGTGGCGTCATTAAACGCATGCGGAACCGCCAAACAAACTCGCGAATGCTTTACTCCCTTCGCTTGCCTCCCGAAAGATCAAGAACAAAATACGAACAACGGCGCGATCGTGTCGGTTCCGCGCGGAGAGACGATAAACCGCTTTTATGCGTCTTGCGTTTTGCATGAAGGACGCAGACAGGTGTGCATCCATGCAATTTATAAATTGTCCGACGGTCGCTCGTAAAGTCCCCCGACAATCATTCGCGATGAAAATCTCGTACATTTTTATAGCGGACACGATTTTGCGGCGCATTACTTCCTGTTCTCTCTGAATCTCGCAAGTCAAAATTTTTTTAGTAGCTTACGAGAATGTAACTTGACCGCGTGGAGAACAAGGAGATTCGATTTGCGTCCACATATGAAGCTAATTAAAATTATTAAAATTTAAGTCATAATAAAATCTTAAAATCTTTTATTACGACTTTACAATGACTCTATATCAGATCAGTATTTCAATCTAAATTGTATCATAAATAATTCTTTAAAGCAAAGATCTTGAAGAAGATTATTTTATATAAACATTTTATATCCACATTGTTTTATATAAAAACATTTTATGTGCGCAACAAAATGACAAATGATTAGATCTCGACCGACTAAGTGTATTTTACGCTTCATATATATATCTTGCCACGTTCCGTGACTTTCAGTTCCGAGCATAAATTACGTGTTGTCCAGAGGACACAGGTAATTATCGTCCATTCTGATTTTTAGTCGATTATCGATCGCGTTCTTAATCGATTTCCTCTCACTGTTCTACACTCATATGTACATATAATAAGATACGTGGCTATTTCGAGTGTATTTGCGTGCTCGAGTTCTTTGTAAACGCGACCTTGATGAATCGCGCAGGTAAGAAACCAACGTCACAAATACAATATTTATGCGGGAGCAGACGATTTATCGGGATCCTCGCTTTGTAAAGATCCGCACACGGTAGGCGAGATTATCGCTCAAATGTAGAAGTCCCTATGTCTAATAATGCCGGAACCACACACACATTACGCGCTCGAGACTTGCATTTGCAAACAATGGCGAGCCGTGGCATCGACACGGCGATCGACGAAAGGAAAGCAGAATTGTAGGTGAGACTCTCGGAACAAGCGATGTTGCGCGGAGCGCGAGAATCCAGGTAATAATTTCTCCGAGCAAAAAGAAACAGCGCTTCATTATCTGTTTCCGTGCAGTCCTCGTCAGAATTCAGGAATTTCGTGACTATTTACGCGAACCTTGAAGCAATTTTAATCATTTTTCTTCGTCATCAATGGTATTAACCCATTCCAAATGGGGATATTTCGAATCCGATCGATTTTTATCCATGGAAGATTCTCATAACTTCTAAAGATCCCTCACTCCATATCCTTTCCTAAAAAATCTTTATAATAAGATCTTTGTGTGGTAGGACGATCGAAATCATTAATTTTCCTGCGAATAACACCGAGTTAATTTTTGTGTCGGATTTCAGTAACTTCTGTCTGTACTGAACGTCGGCCTTTTGTGAAAAGTAAAAATGTTGCAAAAATCATTGTAAGTATTTTATTTCTATTTTAAATTAATAGCTGAATGTTTGTTTTTATTTAAAAAATAATGTCTCTAAAAAAATTTATTAAAAAAAAAAAAAAGATTTAAAGAGTAGAATTGAGGCGTCGAACTTTATTATGAGCGAACAAAACGTCGAGTCTCTTGGAGAAAAATCCTGTGATGAAGAAGACTTTGTATAAAAAAATGCTTTTATTTGATTTTTTCTTTTTGCTCCTTATTGGAAATCATTTATTTTCATGTGCTCAAATAATTATACTTTTAAAGAATTTAAAGTTCTCGTATTTTTTTTCAAAGCTTTATACCTAAACTCTAGAGTCATTTTTCCATATGCATTTATTATAAAAAGTTACAATTTTTTAAATCAAATAAAGCTTTTATCCAATTTTTGATTAATTTTCGATAATTAAATTATATTATATTTTATCTTTTTTTAAAATAAAGTTTAAAATAAATATTTATTTTACGAACTTGAAAATATTCATGAATTTTCATAAATTTTTTTAATCACTTTAAATAAATGAAACAGTGGTCGGACTCGAAATATCCCCATTTGTACGGATGCCGTTTTTTATATCGTATTATAAAGGTTTAATTTGAAATATTTATATACGCGGAACAATCTACATTCATACATTATGATTATAGTAATCATCGTAGAGGCTACGTGATGTCGAGCGTGCAAACTTGAGCGATAAATCGCTTTCGCGCAACGACGAGCAATCTCGGGTGTCGAAATAACGTTCGCGACGTTCTAGAGACTGATCATTTGTTAAAAAATGATTTTAAAAAAATCAATTTTTAACAGCAGCACTCAAAACGTGGAAAAAATTCAAAAAATCGCGCGGAAAGATATTCCTCGAGCGCCGCAGGAAACGAGGGAACGTAATGAATCGTTCAACACACACTGTGAGCGTTTTAAGTATTTGATAGCTATCCCAACGGCAATTAGGCGTGCGTGCTTCTCACGTGCACGAGGAATCCGGGAGATAGCGGCCACTGCCGATGCGCGCGAACATAAATGCTTAATTTATCTCTTATTACGCGATTGCCCGGGATATGCACGAGAGAAAGGATGCACAGGAAGGTGCTATGAGCGCCGCAAAAGAGAAGAATGCGAAAAGATGCACACGCATTGCTTTACATTCTCAGGCAGGAGACAAAGGATTTATTTGACAGTATTTTGAAAGAGATTTTATTAAACATTTTTTTTTTTTTATTAAAGATAAATATTATAATAAGTGAGTGAAGTCACATAAATTTTGCGATAAATAATTATAAAAGAATAGTAAAATATATAAATACAAAAGAAAAAAATAATGAAAGAACATAAAATATTTTATCATAATAAATATATGTATAAACTACTTAAAAACAAACAAGAATAAAACAGTTTGAAGCATGTTTTTATAGAAATCCTGATGACGCCTATGGATTCTCCTATCCTGATGTTCACGAGATAAGAAGTACAGACGTGTTTTGGAAAATTTAAGGATGCCGGGTATTATTTTAATTCGCGTTGAAGCAAATTAACAAAAATGGTTTCACGTCACAATTTCGATTAACTATCAATGCATTCGATCGACAAAGTACATATTTCACGCGTGTTTAATGGTGTTATTACGCGATACCGTGGCACGATGACTGCGCGAAAAAGCAATAAGAAAAAAAAGAATTGCATTTTTCTTCTCGTTGAACACGAGGTTTCTTATGCGGGCCACGACGGTGTAAAACCTGCACAAATTTAAAGATCGCGAATATAAAAGTGTCCGAACGTCCCGAGCTTGATTTTATTGCCGGGCTTGCTGTTGCGGCGCATCGTGTTTCGTGTTGCAGCGCGCCGGATTTTTGTGACTCCAGGAAGGTCGCTGCCATCCTTGCCACGACTCAAGTGACGGTTTCGCCTAGCAGAATGGTTAAGATTAACCACACCGCTACTGTGATTGTTGAGGAACCCTATTAATTTTTTCATTTTGTTATTTAATTTCTGCGCGGAAAGAACGGTTTTGCTGAAAAATTTTTCTAAAAATTTAGTTAGATACAGATCTAAAATAATTTCTTTTAGACCATCAAGATAATTATGTAGGACATTTAAACCGATTGTTAAAATGTTAACATTTTTTTCTTTGCAGCATTGCTCATCCATGCTTCTACATAATTATTTTGATGGTCCAATAAAATTATTTTCAGATCTGTATTTAAATTCTTCAAGCAAAGCTGTTATTTCCATGTGAGAATCTCTTTAATTCAATCCCTGAAAAATGACGTAATTTCTGCAGTATAAAACTTTAATAAATAATTTACTGTCGGATATATATAATTATTTCGATAAGAAAGTGCTTATAATTTATTTACACGTTAATTTATGCAGCCATATTTCTTTACAATCATAAGCTTCATATTCGAATTTTCTGCCGCTCAATTTCTTCGAGCATAAGAGTGATTCTATTTTTACACGTGGACCCGTGCAGACAGAATGTGCATGAAGCCGCTACTGATCATGTCGCGTTCCTCGCCACAGGAGAAACGAAGCTGCAGAAGCAAGAGTGGGGTGCGGTATAGGTGACAGGAGAAGGGTAGCAAGCGAGATCTGCAGCGTGGGTGTATACGTAGCTACTTTACGATACATGTGGCGACGCGTTATTTTTGCCCGACTCCGTCGTCGATACTTTTCACTTAAAACGCCGAATTTTAATGTCGCTAATATAGAGTCACATAACGATTAATGATTCAAGAGAAAAAAACGCGATAAATATCAAATGTTCATTCTGTCAAATCAAGTCCAGATTCGATATTCGGAATGAACGTTACCATATCTTTCGTGTTACCACATCTTATTTTATTAACGGCGCTGTTTCGACAATTATTTCGATAGCGATTTACAGCGCATTTACAGGACCTTATCCTCGCTTTTATTACTTATCGTGCCCCCGCGATTGCGAAACGGAAGATAAAGAGAAGAAGAGGAGGCGGAGAAGGACTAAGAGTTACACTGAATAAAGAGGCTGAGATCCGCAAACCGGTACCACCAGTACTATACGCTTGCATCGATGATGGGAAATGCGCCCGTGTCTCGAGAATAGACGCACGATTTCTGCTCGCCGTGGAACATGTGTTACGGTTGAATAAAACTGTGTCGCGAATATCTCGAACGCTAAGATTATTTAATATATTACATACATATTCGATACCATACAAAGACTTAAATCACACTTTCTATCTTACATTAAAATATTCTAAATTAAATGTCATCTTATAACTAATTAAAAATAATGAGAGAATATTCTCATGTGTATCGTTATATATATTAATTAGTTTAGTAATTCTTTAACAATTCTTTGCCTATATGAAAAAGTTTTGCTAAAGCATCTAAAAAGTTAACTAGATATAGATCTGAAAATAATTTTGTTAGAGCATCATTTTAATGTCTACCAAAATTATTTTCATAATATATTAAATAATATTGGTGTTCGAGATAGTTGCAACACAAATCTAGCTAAATTTTTAGATACTTCAGCAAAATTGTTCTTTTCGTGATATATGCAATGTATCGAAAGAATCACAAGCGATTCGCAATATGATACAACGAAACGTCGAATTTGTGTTAAATTGTGAGATTTTTTTTTCTAATGTCATTAGACGTTTTAAATGAACATTATCTAATTTCTGATGTTAGACATCTTGATTTTTAACTGTGAATTAAAATTTTATTAAGAAGCCATTCATAATTAATGGAGAAACACTGTCATCTATTTTCAGTTTCAAAGAAATTTTCCAATTATTAATCGTTCGTAGCTCATAAATAATGACTCGACACTGAAAATTTTCCTTAATTTGATTTTCAGTATCTGCGATCGAGAGTAAACGTGCAGTATTAATCCTCAATCTCCGATTATTTTTTCGGCACCTTGATTCTCCGATCATAAGTCATTTTCATCTTGGACATTTTAAAAATGTTAAATATGTTCAAAAAAATCTAAAAAAATTCGCGTATACACTTTAAACATTCTGTTTTAAAAAATTGTTAGATTTAGTAAAAAATAAATTTTTAATTGTTATTTTTTAGCAAATATGACAAAAAAATGCAAAAAAAAGAAAAATTTTCAAAAAATTCTAAAGTAAATAAAAAATTCTCAAAAAAAAAGAATTATGGTTTCTTAAAGAAAAAAAGATGTACTTTAAGAAAAAAAATAGTATAATAATGTCAGATTAAAATAGAATACCTATTTTGCAATTTAAAAATAAGTTATTTTTTATAACGCTCAAATGTAATAAAACGGAAAAAAGGTACTTAAAGTAAAAAAGAAAATTTTTTTTTCTAAATTTTTGTAATTTTTATAAAAAATTGATAATAATACACCTTCGAAATATAAATTAATCTAATTATAACTAAAATTATAAAACGGAAAACTTTCTAAGCTTATAAAACGATTATTATAAAACGAAAAAACTTTCTAAGCTTCTGGTAGCCATATTTCTTTATTCTATCCTTGAAAATATACAAATACGTTTAAAATTACTTAAAATTCAAAAATTTAATCAAAAACGCGTTTTGAAAACATCTCATTTTTACTTCCGAAATCTCCGATCATGGGTCGAAATCGTCCGCGGCAAATTTTGGTTCTCTGGTATTCAGAGCAATACTGACGCAACACGTCGTCCCTGTCCCTACAGGTTAGCCCTATCATAAACTTTTTTTACATACCCAATAGAGGTCGCTTCCTATTCAGGCGTTTTAGAAATTTCAGAAAATAATTTTGGCTCGAACGAAAACGACCCATGATCGCACATTGAAGGTTAAGTCAAGAATGCCCGTAAGCCCGTATGTCCATTTACACAAGGTATTGAGGTTTGAGAGAATTCTCCTAGCCAGATCTCAATTTTCTCGAAGCGATACATATATATACTTATTGCGGTAAAAAAAAAGTTCCAACCCGTGGGCGACGTGCTAAACGATCGTTCTACGCTATGGTTAATTCTTTATGGGAGATTAATACTCGGTCCCTCGGGATGATTATCGATGCCAAACAACGCGGACGTGCGGATTCGATGTTTACCCAATACTGTGCATCGAGATTAATCATGCTGTCCTCAGCTCATGCGTGTTCTCATAAATCGGCGCTAGCGCGCGCAAATATCGTACGAAATACGTAGGATTAATATCGATCGATATATAAAGTCGATTTATAAGGTGGCTGAGCAACGAGATGCTAAAAGGCGCGCGCCGGGACTGGCCGGTCGGCTAGAGAATGGTGGTTTCCTGTTGAAAGGAGAACACGTACTGTCGTGCGGACACCTCGGCGTGAGGTCACCGGCGCGGCGCGGCGTGACGGTGTCGAATCATTCCACGAGCACGTATCTGCTCGAGCACGCACGCACGCACGCACGTTTTTTTATGAGTACACTCTCATAATCGATGCATCCCACGCGACAGCGTCGTTTATTAAATGAAAGAGCGATTACCATCACTCGTGTTACCGGTATTTAATACGCGATAATTGATGACCTTTTAGCGCGGTTAAATTAGACATGTCGCGCGCTGGTGCGCTCTCTCGTCGTACCAGATATTTTTATTTATTATATCTTTTTTTTTCTTTCCGCCGTATCTGCCTTCGGAGATACGTTCATTACCGGAGAGCGCAAAGTTTATCGGGAGACGTGTCAAGGTGCATAATCAATTACAAGCAGCGCGCGCCCACGCGACTGTTTTTATCGCAAATAACAAATTCTTTCTTCTTTTTTTTTTCTTGAAATTGGACCGCTGGACCGCGATAAATTGCGCTAATATATCTGTACGAGCGGTACATCGATATGAGCGGTATTGGGAGTAATTTATTTTGTCACGCTGACATCCGAGATCGAACGATTCCTTCGCGCGTTAACAAAGTCGTCATTTCATTGTATTGATTATTCCCCGCAGTTCCATTTATCACACACAACTCTATTATATCTTCGTACGAGTCGTCCAAGAAACTGCACGTTTACTCTCGATCGCAGATGCTGAAAATCAAATTAAGGAGAATTTTCAATGTCGAGTCATTATTTACGAGCGATCGATAATTGGAAAATTTCTTTGAAACTGAAAATAGATGACAGTGTTATTCCTCGATTAGTTATGAATGGCTTCTCAATAATTTTAATTCACAGTTAAAAATCAAGATGTCTAACATCACAAATTAAAGTTCCTTTAAAACGTGACATTAGAAAAAAAAAATCTTGCAATCTAACACAAATTCGACGTTTCGTTGTATCGTGAATCGCTGATTCTTCGCAAACAATGTGTGTTAATGGATTCCAGGCGATAATTATTCTCTTTTTAAATCGAGATCAATTAAAGAAACGCCCAGAGCATTTTCCAGAGGTGAATCTGGATCAAAGTCAACAAGACACGTGATTGTAATTATATGTAACTATTCTGACTATGCTCGCATGAAAAATTAACGGCAATCGGCCGTCAATGAATACATCGGTTAATACGCGGGAATTCGCGTGGGTATCACGAAGTGACGAAGAGCATGACGATGTCTCGGGCAGACGGATTTATCCGATAAGTTATAAACAATATGCAGGTGCGGCTGGTCTTAAAAGACGATCTCATCATCGCGAAAGAATCACGGATTTGTGAACCGGCGCAAAGTGGGCGCGAATCAAGTTAATGCCTTCGCCCTCGTTTCGACGTTCTGTCGAACGTCTCTTCGTGAATACTCGGGCGTTTCATTTTTGTCTCAGATGAGAAACAAGAAGTTTCTTTTCAACGTCTAATGCATTGTAATTTCTTCCAATTTTTTACGTCTTTCTTTCAGATAAATAAAGAATCAGAATTAAAACGGATCAAGTCTCATAAAGGTTCCATGTCTCTATTTTAAGCATATCAAATCATATCTCAAATAGATTTTATAAACAATTCATACTTTAACTTATAATTTTGATGTACACTGTCTATGGCACATAATTATTACTTTGATCTACAAAAAATAATAATCTAGCGCTCTTCTTAAAGCTCCTGAGTAGTCACCAGTCATATTGCAATCGTGACGTCATAAACGGAAACCACGTTGAAGTTTCTTGCATGCCATTTGTAAATAAAGAGAATTTGGATAAAACAAACTAATGAGATCGCTTTAAAACATTTGTAAAAATGAGCGAAAATTATCCTTTCCCTTCCTGAGTTGTAAAAGGTACGTAAAATGAAAATTATTTAAAGGGAAAACACGGTTTGACAGCTGGAAGGAATGAAAAATATGCTTTATGTGTAAAATTCAAAGACAACTTTACTTTCGGCCTATTTTTACAAATTTGTACGAAACATTTTCACAATTAAGCACATAATAACAAAATGAATTGCAAAATAAAATTTCGTCGTCAACACGTTTCACGCCTATCAGTTCATTCTTTTATCATAATGAGAAGCTAATAAAATTCCTGATTTTTTACTGTCGGGGAGGGAGGGAAAGCTTCCGCCCATTTTTGTTTGTTTTAAAATCTCACACTGTTAAATATCGAAGAAGCAAATTTAAACCAATTCTTTGAGTTAAATAATATAAATGAAATTAAAATATTGAGTTAAATAATAAACATTTTGTTATTTTTAACTTTCATGTGCATCAACATATATTATTTTAATATAAAACATATGATTGAAAAAATCATGTCTAATCAATCCATTTCTATGATTGAATTGCTTAGTTTTCAATTAAATAAAGTCCATATTAACATATGCATTTAGTAAATAATAAACTGAATTTAAATCAAATTTAATAAATTTCTTGAGTTAAATTGTTTAACTCTATTATTTTAATTAAATTAACGATATATTGAGTAGGAGAAGTGGCGGCCTATAGAAATGATTAAAAATTACTCAAATTGAGTATAATTTATTTACAGATGACATGCAAGAAACGTGTCAAGAAACTTCAACGTATCGTTTCTCGCTTATAACGTCATGATTCCAATATGGCAGCGGCAACTACTCAGGAGTCTTAATGGACTCGGAACAGCGAAGGTAAACGAGGCAAAGTGCATATCACTGCTGCACAAATGGATGCTGCGTTCGTCGGCCGGTTCTTGACCGGTCGCTGTCTTTTGGAGCTCTTCTTGTATATCCGGTTCTGCGTGACGCAGATGTGACAATATAAAGCACGTGATTGAAGAATCGTTCAAACGGTACGCGAAGTAAATGATACCAGTATATCAGATTCTGAGGAATCTGCGAAAGAGGCCGATCAAGGTTGCGGCAGAATGTGGTACGCAAGTGTCTATAGTATAAGTCTCTATATGGGATGCGCAGACGTGTAAAAAAGACAGATATCTACATGAATAGTCAATCTTTCATTAAAAAACATTACTGCGAATTCATCTGTTATCACTTATTAATATTCAACTCACAATTTGTCATCGCAATAATTAAATCTTGAAACAAACGCTAAGACTTATAAGACTTTAAATTAATTTAGATGTACACGCTTAAAGCTTAATTATAATAGAATTCTTTTAATTTGCAATATTTTGCTTAACTACAATCCGATTTAAATTATCATCATATATCAAACTAATCAATTCTAATTTCTTTCAACAAAATATTATATTTTTCTTTTTCAGATCCTCAAATATTGTTATCTGTTAAATTGTACTTTTTTATCATGCTCCGTTTTATAATTTATAATTATGTCTTATCGTTTCATAACTCTTTATATTTAACGAAGAAATCTATATTTAGAAGTTTCAAAATTATAATTTATAATACATAGTAATTCTAGGATTAAATTTTAACATGACATTATGCATCGCAAATACTTTAATATAACATGGAATTATACGCGACGTTCTCACGCTTACCGGTTAAATTACGATGCGAGAAGCGCGTAGCGAACAGTTATCCTATTGATCCTCGTAGGAGTCAAGATAACGCGCGGAGTTGAAACTATTCATAACTTATATTTATAGCGCATTACTTATGCAAATATATGTTCTATTTATAACAAGCATATCAGGATGTGTCATTCACGGATTTCTATATGATTCGTTCGATACGAAGATGCGATTCACGCTCAACGCGAGCATGGTATGATTGTCGTAGAATATCGAATCGATCTTAAAAGTCCTAACAGGTAATTCTCATAAGAACGCGAAAAGATAATACGTTTAGGAAAAATTCTTCAAAAGCCACTCAAATACACTATATAATGTAATGTTATGTATACATGTATATATATATATATATATATAGAAAGGCAAGCAGGGAGATTCTAGATCTCTGACTGAGGTGATATTTATTGCAATAAATTCTTTACAATGTTTTAAGATGCTCATTAGCATCAATATTATTAAATTGCTTATGCAATTTAATTTGTGATATTACGTACTCCAGCTTAGAACTGTTTAAGACTGACGGTTTTAATAATCGGTATAATTTGCATGAGTTGCAAATTGTAAATATTCATACAATATCATCCGCTTTGATAAAAAATAATCTTGTTTATTTTATATACTATGTATATATATATATATATATATACATATAAAAATTGTGTTATATATTTCATAGTCTCATAAGCAGTATATGAATGCAGAAACTGTAATTATACTACTAAAATGCAACGTAACGTACATTTGCTATGAGACGAAACGTAATTTTGAAGAACGTCTATCAGGTTAATTCGAAAGAAACGATATCGGGTTTATGTCGCATTTTATCGCGTTTATCAATTTTTCATATGCAAATATTTTATTATCAATTATATTGTGTATAAAACGCTTTGCAAAGAATGACGGTTTTATTTCAGATAATCCTTCCCTAAAGTGTTCTCTCAGTGAATCCTCATAATTGCGATTAATTTCGGAAATCGCGGTAACAAAGGCAACAAGTGTAACAAGTGATTCTTTGCGAGTCAATACAAATAATGAAAAAGTCAAGAATTAAAATTTCGATGTCTATCTTGTGATTCAGATACTTCCTGAAATCTATGTTATTTGCTGTAAAGAAGAATATACTATTAATCTGTTTGATATTTTTTGCATCGAGTATCCTTCGATCGTATCAGAAATCGGTAGCAGATTTATCGCGCATTCTATCGCCAAGACAGTCAGAGGTCAGTTTTCAATGTTCGTCGAGCGAAAGTTTAACTAGCCTGCGTACGACAATGCTTACACAATGAACACAGTGGCGTAATTTCATACTTCGAGTCGCCGTCTTATAAATACACCCTCCCACACGCAGCTTCTAAATAATTTACGTAAGAGACGCGGGCGAGCGCGTTTGCGCGTTTTATAAGCGCGACACGGTAAGCGATGCTTAAAAGAAACCGCGAGATTTTTAAGTAAATTGTTGCATTAAGCAAGCTCGAGAAAAATATTCCATACAAAATATCCGCGATATGAAACGCGTTTGCGGTAGTTTACGTAACGCAGATTCCATAAAAATCGCTTGATATTACCATAAACATTATTATTAAATTATACAATTGATATTAATAACTGTATTTGAATATTATGGATAAACATACAATATTATAGAAATAGTGTACAAATATCTAGCAATTCATAAAACGAGCTATTTACTTTTCGCAAAGTATATATGAATGTTTTTCTTAATAATTCCGTAATTTTTTGTTAAAAATTTTTAATTAAATCTTTTTAATTCACATACACATTATCCTATTTTTAGATACATATTTTTTTATTCTTTATTCGCGACAAAAATACTTGCTTATCATATGAATTCCAATGAAAACCTGTATCTCACCTGTACGAGATGATTCTATTGATATGTTTGCATGCAAATTTTGCCACGCCTGAATCCCCGTCGCAATTCTAATTTTAAGAGCAGGTTGCTTAAAACAGATAAAATCTCCCGTTATTAAGAGTCAAAGTGAAAATACATTGAGAGTTTAACGTTTAAACGTTCCAAAAACGTTTACACGTACTCTTCAACAATGAATAAGCGCAAGGTTACACGATGCCACGGAAGAGTTCCGCATACAAGAAAGTAACGGGCACGCGTATCAAAAGTATTCGAGTTGTTCAGTCAAGTTGTGGCGTCTCGCATCAGATACATCATCCTAATGACTTCCTTGTATGTGGGCGTGTGTTTGGATTCTCGTACGTGACATTCATCGATGGACGACAGCAACGCGATAACACGGTTCGAATAAAATTGGAACAGGAAGCTATTTCAATTTACCGATCTCTCATGCATTTAATTTTAATTTTATTTGCTACATTTCTCTAATAAAGATTTTGCACAGTTTGCTACGAGCTATAAACTCGTGTGCAGATATACCTGCTACGATTATTTTCCGAACGAACATAATAAAAACACGTTTCTAGCTGAATAGTTCATTATCTGTACACAGGCATCTTATACTCCGTGCAACGATGCAACTTTTTATGATCAAGTTTTACGATGTCGATATATTTAGCGGTAAATCCTTCGTTTTTGCGATTGTCTAATATCGCGCAAAAATTTTACGGAAACATTTTTATGCTGTGAAGAACGAAAATGCCAACTCGTTCGCAGATCGATTTGCGGTAGGAACCGTTACATTCTTTCGTCCGCGATCGGTACGCGAGGCGTTACCTCCGAAAGTGAAAGTTCGAAAATTACGGCCGATTACGTGAAGAAAAGTTTTGTTTTTTTTTTGGATGTGGAAAGAAGATTCTTCCGATCTAAAATGAATAAAAATATATTTCGGTAGCAGGATTTTAAAATCTGAGACAAAAACTTGCAAAATATAATAATTATCTTCGACTGTATTCTTCTCATTCAGAACATACCAGTAAGTTTTAAGATAAATCTGAAGATTGTTAAATATATGTTTTGGGAAACATTTCTTTAATTTCGAGAAAAGAAAGAGAAATAAATCAGTAAGTTTACACGGAAAGAAGATTTTGCTGAAGTATCTAAAAATTTAATACAGATTTGGATACAAATTTGAAAATAATTTTTTGTTTGGACCATCTAAATAATTATGTAGAACGTTCAAACTACATGCTGGAATTTTAAAACTTTTTTTCAGTATTATCATGTTATCGGTGCTTAAGCGTTCTACATAATTATTTTGCGGGTTTAACAAAATTATTTTCAGATTTATATCTAATTTTAAATTTTTAGATACTTTAGCAGAAGCGTTCTTTCTGTATAAATTATGAAAAAATTAGCCCAATTAACTCTAATCAAATTTTATTTATGGACTTTTAAGAGTCGCAAATTTATGTTTGTTACTCTATAAGTAGCAAATTTATTACTGTTTTGATATAAAGCGCAGATGGAATATTAAAAAAATAATTCTTAAATTGTAAATTATATTTTCCATATATGCTGTGTAATACAAATTACGGAACGTGTTCAGAAGCTTAATATAAAGCGATCGGACGTGTCTTGTACTAGTAATGAGATATTAAATATGGACATTACGTTATACGAGATACGTAAGAGAGGAAGACGAGAAACAAAAGGAAAAAAAACACATATCATACTTTATTTACAGCGAGACAAACGTCGCGCGCGATACACGCGACAGTGAATTTATGTGTACCCCGTGTATAAACAAAGTTGGTTTAATAATCCGGTGCGATTGAATAATAAAGAAATTCGCATTCATCAAGATGACGGTGGAGGCGGAGGCGGCGTTTTCTTTTTCATGCACGTGACAGGTTGATTACGCTGCATTATAGACTCATCAGGTAATTACTCGGGGTATCGCGAAACGGAGCCGATAGGAGGGTTAATAAATCGTTCGCCGTTCGATATCCGTGGCGGTGTAACTCTGGCAGGACGATATATGGTCGCAGCGGGAGACGTTATTACCGATGGTGCTTACTTATAATGGTCGGCGAATGAAGCGATAAACGATTATTGTGTTGGTCGGCCGGTCGGTGTACGGGAATTGGCAAGTAGCCTGCCATCGGCTTGCCGTAGCCCCTGTCGATACTCGGCAACTTCGATGGAGCGGCAATTATCGGAATAAGCAGGAACGAGATAAATGTGGTCTGCATTTAGCATACATTCGAAAATATAGCCAAAAATATAGTGACATATGTAACTATATGAAAGTATTTCCATGTAATGATAAAATTTCCTGATAAATATATAAATGATAATGATAAAAATATATCAATATATTATTTATGTGTCATATCAAAAAGATAAGTAATACGCGTGCGCTAAATTTAGAGATTCGACGAGTATTATCAGATATTCAAATTTTGTTACAAGATTTCAAGATGACACATCTCTCTTTCATTATAATTTAATTCATCGACATTGCTGCTGGTATTCAGAAATTATAAGAAATCAAGATCTGATTTTGAAGTGATTATGGTAATGCGATACGCGCGCCTGTCACGATGTCATCGGATATTATTGAGAATTAGTTATTCTAAGTGTTTTATAAGTGTCCCGCTCGGAGCGATTTCTTCGTCGCGGCCTTGCGCGATTACGTCAGGAAAGCGGAGCAAGAAGAGGGACTTTTAGTCACGGACACGGTAGAAACGCATTTTGCATACGATATATATCGACATATGTACATTGAAGCGAGTGCGACGCGGGTTGAAGGTAAATATGATTGCACGAATTGCGCTCGCGATCGTGAAAGGCTTTGCCACAGGAACAACTGAGAAACGAGACTCAGTTGACTGGTTTCTCAAACCACAAATGAAATCCGTCAGGCAGTTTTTTGTTTTAAAGATATTTAAGCTATAACGAAACACGAAGGAGCCTCACGCACGCAACACACGTGAACTACAATTTGTTACACGCACACGCGCGCGCGCGCACTATGCACCCATATGTCAGCGTGTCGTCCGCCGCCGAAAATGCCTGTGTACAAAACGCTCCATCCCGGCGGATTCATGCACATATCGAGACAGCTTTATGCACGCACATGCGCGGACCACATATGCCTACGTCGAATCAAAAATCGTCGAGAAACCGACTCGCAGAGGAGTGATATGAAGGACTATCGTCTCCATATTTTTGCCATTGATGAATCTGCTATACAACTCATATAAATAAAATGTATAAGTAAAATCAATCGGTAGCCATATCATACTAGTGCAACAATTACGTTCTTCGGGAGGATCCAGATTCGATTCCGCACAACGCGCCACAATGTTTTTTTCTCTCATCAGCACAACAAAACTTCGATATCTCCGATTAAAACATTTTCCTTTCCACAGAATGACTTGTCGCATAGAAGAAAGTGATGTGCGTCACAACTTACAAAAGTGTCTTAAAGAATATAAAAGGCAGAAAATTGAGGCTATTATTAGAGCTATTACAAATCATTAAGGAGAAGAAAATTGCAAAAGTAGAGGGCAAAGAACTTCGCGACAGGTAAAAAAAAAAAGAAAATGATACATCTATAGTGATTTCTAAGGAAAAATCCAAGAAGAATCCTACAAAAGAAATTTGATGCTGTATCATCAAAGAAGGCAGACATCAAAAAACAAAATAGCAAGGAACAGAATGCAATGATGCAAAAAGACTTCCACTTCAAAAACTAAAAATGTGAAAAGTACAAAAAAGAGAAATGTAAAGAAAGCTGCTTTTAGAAGAAAGTTTAATGCTGCAGGAGCGATCAATGACATCGAAGAGGCAGTGACACCAGAGGCTCTAACAGCCACAGTAAACCAATCTCGAAAGCAAGACGTGATGATTTAGTAGAAGATCTGCAAACCCTACATCTACTTCAGGTGTCACTATAGGTATCTTTTTTTTTTTACCTATCGCGAATTTTTTTGCCGTCTACTTTTGCATCTTTCTCCTCCTCCTCTTCCTACTCTTTCTTGTTGATCTCTAATAATAGTCTAATAATAGCCTTAATTCTGTCTTTTATGTTCTTGTGTTTTCAGACACTTTTGTAAGTTGTGACAGCATATCACTTTCTTCTATTTATACGACGAGTTATCTTCTTCACAGAGCGTTCATCAATAGTGTTTTTTGCCGAATATTCAGCACTGTTTTCGACGTTTTTTTACTTATTGCGTAACGATGCGCTTTAAAAATGCATCATTTCGACGATTTTTCCTGGTCATCCGTCGAATCCGCTGCTCAAATGATCAGCCATGAGATGAAGAATGTATTGCGTCCGAAAATCGTCACGGTTTCGAACACGCGCGCGTCGAAGACGACGGCCGATTATCGGCGATCGGCATCTCACTCGTTGGAACTTCGCACCAACCCGTATCAGACGTCAGATCGAATATTCCGCGCGATGTAGATTGCGCCGATCAACAAGGCAAAGCCAACCGGAAACCGTCGAACGATAAAAATTAAAAGAAATATAAAACATTCAAAATAATTACGAAAGTAGTAGAGCATGTAGACTAAACAAGCCTGCTAGGAAGGATCCCAAGTTCGAATTCCATCAGCTCCGTAACTTTTTCCGTCGCCTTATCACTGAATTGTAAAGAAACGTGCGTTACTTTAACCCGAATCCCTTTCGATCCCTAGATAATCCGACGAGCTAGACCACGCATTGAAAGATTATTTTAAAGCATCTAAAACTAATGTATTTTTATGTAAATTATTTTACTTTCGTTTCTATGTGTCACACACGATCGATTCACACAAAAAATTCTATATTTATGGCACGTATTATTTCAAGGATATCATTCGCAATTTGAGATCCCTCACGTTTCTGTCTTTCAATGAGAAATTTTCTGTTTCTTTTAGTCGAATCCATCACGAAACGTCAATTTCATGACGATCGCAGCAACCATCACGGTGCATCGATCGTTCTTCCATAAAAACTCCGATCGCGTACATGGGGGCAGGTAAACAAAGAATCGTGGGTTCGATATGTCGATACAAAACTCCGTGTGCTTTATTGATGGAAGAACGATCCGTTTATCTCATCAATCTATGAGATGCGGAATATCGCGAGCGTGTTGGTTTTCAAGCGGAATTTAATTGAGACATGGGTGTGCGCTCGCGGCGTGTTGCTTCGCAAGGTCGTCGAAGGTTCTCCCGACGTTCACGAGAAACGAGAGGAAAGGACGTGCTCCCGTCAACGGCATCCTGCGGTTGCTCGAGGATCTTTAATACCTTTTTTCCTCTGCCCCCGCATACTCTTGGCAGTTTCGGTCTGGACAAAGTGAGGGTCGTTTGCGACAGACACGTGTCAGACGATCCTGACGTCGGAAGGACAGACGCGCACGACGAGAGAAGGATAATTTGAGTATCTTTATGCGGTTACGCGGCACGTTTTAATCATCGTTCTCTCTGGGCCGCGGGCTAATGGCGCGAACCGTGTACCTCGAAAGAATTAATTAAAACGACCCGCTCACCGGCACATTAACGATCAATTATTACGGTCGGTCTTACTTTTCCCTCGCTTTTGTGCGCCTCGCTTAATAGAATCAGGTACGTGTTCATTTGTACGTGCGGTCGGCCTTCACGCGGCGCTAAAGATACGTGGAGCGAAACTATAACAGGATGTCCGATTTTATATCTAGCGGAAGCTTTGTCTCTAAGAATAGGTGACACTTGCGTTGAGCAAGTGTCGTAAAGAAAATTATAAGTTAGCTACATATTATGTGGGTTGCATGACGTCAAACATGGTTAATGTATGCAGTCACCTTTAAAATATCTTGAATATAATCGTGAATTAATTTTTGTTTTTAGAGTTAAAAAACTGTAATTTACTAATAAAGATCTTTAACATTTAATATAAAAGTTGCACTTACGACATTTTTCCAAATAACAAAGAAACTCTAAATTTGTCATAAAATCCATCAATAAGAATAATGCGCGAACGTTCTACGACACGTTGTGCAGCAAACAAAGCTCAAGAAATAATATTGCAAATACAATCCCAACCTTTTTGATCATATGATCTTATCTATCCTATCACGCTAGCATACAACTTGATGTAAAGTACGTTTCAATCAAACTCGCTACTCCTAACTCCCTCACTGACATTGTTGTCCGATCATCGGAAACGTCACCGTAACGCAACATTTCGTGACATTTCGAATGTGGAACACGTATTTTTGTCTGAGGTCACGCAACGTCTAAGCAGTCCTACAATGCAAATGTAAATTTGGTACCAATAACACTGTTAATTACTTTTGAAAACATCTCGACATCTCAGGCTTGCTGATGTGCAGCCAATCAGGAGTCACGGTACTGCGATTCTTTTAATTAGGATTATGATTATGTCACCTTTTCACCATTGATAATTAATTGTGCGCTAATGATGGCGATTCGTAATTTCAATTTAACACTCGATATAAATGCACGCTCGTATCACGCGGAATCAATTTTGAATTTCATGCAGTTCATCGCAATTGTTATTGCAATTTCGCGGAATATTTCTGCCATCACGTGGAAGATCAGGAATCTCCTCGAGGTTCCACGAGCGCTGCAGCTGCACGAAGCTATGCGACTCCGCGATGCAACCTTGTCGACATCGTTGCAGTACATCGATACTTTCGATGCGCGACGTTAACACTTTTCCATTTATCTGCTAAATTAAATTAAACAAGTTAGACTTTCACTTATAAATGCAAGACAACAAAGTTTTTTGGAAATTCTTTCTTTGAAAGATTTCTTGCCCAAGTTTTAGTGTTGTATCACTTTTTTAATATAAGAATATTGTAAAGGCTGTCTATGAAAAAGTTCTATAATTTCATGATAAAATCTCATTACAGCGAACAACGTCTGATTTTCATATTAAGCTTGTCGCACTAAAATCTCATTACACGTTGAATTACACACGATGGATATTGATTAAGAATTAAATAAAGTCTTGTTCTATCTAAGTCCGTTATATAATAAGATCTCCCTAAGAGATACAGTTAAGCTCTCTATTACGGATACTATAAGATTTCAAATAATCCTGTCACGTTAATAACTCATTTATTACAATAAAATCAGTAACGATTGTACACTCTCATAATTTTCACTGTTAAAAACTGTTTTAAGAAAGCGTCGGTCGTCAGAAAGGATCAGCGGATTAAAATCCGCGACCATGCGAACAGATATGGGTCAAAATTATAACTTTTCGATGTAGTAGAGCGTCGAGAACAAGTTATTACTTATTGCTCGACAGGATAGATAGAGGATAGGTCTCATCTGGGAGGTGGAGCACGGAGAGCCGCTAGCGCGCGCGGCTGCGGCCTGGCATTTACTCACAGTTATGTGAAAGGCATATCTCGCCCGGTGCCCAAGGTACTCCTACATAGTACGCACACTTGCACAATACACCTCGCCGTGCACTGCCGTTATTGCGGCCGACCGATGCTCGTCTCAACGGCTAATAGCTGCACGGAGGCAGATGCTACAATTAAGCAAGCATCGTTTCGACGTGGGTTTCAGTTCGTCGACACGAATCGCTGCGACAGACATGTGATTCTGTATTCTGTTCTAATGACACGTGCTTGGATCTGTCAAACGAGCGAACGCGCTTTTGACATATCATTTCGTATATCATTCGGACTCGTTTGACTCGCGAAACAAGCCGTAGAACTGGATCCTAAGTTCACTTTATTGGCATTTTGATAATTAGTACTCTTATATAACGAGCACATGATTAAATCTGCAAGGCGGATACATTCCACACCGTAAAACGGTGCACGACAGAACTAGCTGTTAACCTAATCGCTGTATTTCCGAAGCGAAACAAAGGTATAATTTAGCGCCTGTCCGTCGTTTCGCCGCGTTGTCGCAGCAACGTGCGTTACCTTGGACGTGATTCCTTTTCCTCGGTTGACATTTTAATTAACGCAGGTCGACCGCCCATGTCGTCGAGCGAAAAAAGAAATCGTGATTGGTTGCAATCTTTCTTTCTCTTTCTCTCATCCCAACGTTTTCTTGCAAGATTGTCATGTAACTCGTCGCTTTGCAAAATAATCGTGATAATGGACATAAGTCTCTCGTTAATTGCCGCATTGTAATAACTCAATCGGAACGGACGAAGGCGGGCAGAACATGAATTACGGATGTGTATCTGAAAATTAAATTGCAAATGCCACCGCTCGACGAAAAAATTATATATAGCCATGGAATCGCATAGTGATTCGCGACTGATATCTTGCAACGTGACAACCGTCTGTTATAAATGAACCGTGACTCTTATCATACCGCCTCTTTTTAGGAGTTTCTCTCCTTGTTACGAGCCAAGAACCGTTAAAACAACCGTAACAACGTTGGTTAAGATCTCAAATCCATAATTTATCCTCATACGTAATGAATCCACATACGAACTCTCTTATTAATGACTTCGTTGTTAATAATTCCTCGTACCGACATTCCAATTAAATTAATAAATTTCATTTTCCAATACCACGATATTTCAGAATTTACATTCCCGAGCAGGTTGGGAATCGACGCGAGCAGCAATTTTATGTGTGCACGACCGGCGGTTAAAATAAATGTGTACTTACCCATAAATAAAAGCATAAATAAAAGTATCGAGACTGAAGTATCAAATAAAATTTAAAGATACTTCGCACATAAATTTTTCAGAAAACTATTTAATTTTTCTTTTTTATCTCTATTCATTTAACATAACTTTCTTTTTTTATCTTTAAGGAAATTTAATAACAATAATAATTAATTTTAAAAACAGAAACATTTCTTCTAATATAGAAATATTTCTTCGTTCTACAGTTCATAATCAATCAGCAAGTACAGCAATCCTGAGGAGGTTTATTTTCGCGTCATCCAGTCCCGCTCGTTGCCGACGAGTATCAGACAGTTGTAGCGATTACAGGTAGTAACGCTAAGTGGGCTAGAGGCGAAGTAGGTACTTGCGGTGATTCAATACACGAGGCTGCATGCAGCGGGTCGTGGACCTTATCGGTACACTCGACGTAAGCGCTTCCCTCGTGCGAAGATGCGAAACCCGAAGACTCATCGCTTCGCGGAATTTTGTCCTCTTACTTGGGAATCGACATTGATGCGTTTCATAAAAATATCAATCAAAGAATGTTGCGATAAAGACGAGAATGACCCTTAGCCAATGCTTTTTCGGTATAAAAGAGACTATAAAATATTCATTTAATCGTGCATTGCGTCTTTTCGACAAGATAAACAAAATTAAAGTGAATCAAATAAGATAACTGGATAATCAATCTCAGTAGTACACTTATGTCAGCTACTTTTATCTATGTACATTATTGCGCGTCTTTCATTGCAAATTTATTCCAGATTTAATTAATGAGATACGATCATCGTAAAGTTTCATACTTTTTCTCTCGTGTGTCGCGTCATCAGCAGTCATTATGTCACTTATGCCATTACTATTATTATTATTATGCGTTACAAGCGAGATTGTCGAGGTCTTTTTTTCTGTATCCGATGACAAATTGCGCGAAATGTAAATTTATTAATACGATCTAAAGTATACGACTAAATGCGCCCGAAGGATGAAGCAGCGACCGATCACGTCGCTCGATAAGAGGCTCTTTCGTCGTGCCGAATTTTTTGATGACCAAGTCCAGATTTCGGTGTGACTGATGAACAACATTCCGCTATCTGGCGCATAATATATGTTGTTGCTTTCTGCCTTTGCACGGCCGTGACACGAACGCGTGCGTGAATAAAGATCAGTCCGTACTCGCGCGGGACCCAATTTTCGGTATTTGAGAAACGATCTCCGAAGAATTACGAGAATCAAAGTGTGCGAGGGTCATCGTGTACACTTTCCATTAATCTTGACAATAACACCCGACCAGGAAAACATATTTCGGGATAATTGGCTAAGAAAAAAGAAAGATAATGGCTGTTTTCTTTGTGTTCTAAACTACATGTCTTTACACGAGTTAAGAACTTATACGTGGCTTAAAATGTAATCTCTGCTTACGTTGCAGTACGTAAGTTATCTTCAAAGCCGAATACGCACACACCGTCGCGGGCACACTTGCATGTGCATCGACAGACAC
Organism: Cephalotes varians; assembly: GCA_037157785.1. Classification (NCBI taxonomy): domain Eukaryota; kingdom Metazoa; phylum Arthropoda; class Insecta; order Hymenoptera; family Formicidae; genus Cephalotes; species Cephalotes varians. The sequence continues at coordinate 584,047 of JANQDE010000030.1, forward strand.
GTGCGCGCGTTGGAGAGAACGACGACGGAATATGTGTACACATATATATAACGGCATCTGTGCTCCGAGCGTTGCGTGCAGTCGTAAATCACGGGAAATACGAGGTGACTTTAATGGCGGCTGCGATTTTTATCCTCTGTCGATGCGCGCTGCGTCTTTGCGCGTAGAGGCGAACGCGAAAAAAGTAATTCGCTGCACTCGAAGTGTTGAAAATATATATCCGACGGCGGATACGCGGTTCTTTGGAGCATGCGAGCGAGTGTGCGATGCTTCCAAATCCGAACGAGTACATAAAAACGGTGTGGCATATTTAAAAATGTATTACACATATTTTCGTAACAATGAAAATTTACAGATTATTTTAGATCGTATTTAAAATTAACACAAAAAATTTAGCGGCGGTTTAAAATCTGGATCAAAAATTATTTGAATAGAAAATAGAAATATGCGTGCTCTAATGGAAATGTAATTAAAAAGTAATGACAAAAATCTCAACTTTTTATATAAGTATTCTAAGTATTTCAGATGATTTTTCTGCATCGCAATGAAACTTTGCATACATTTTTTTGAATACTTAAAGTATTTATACAAATTAAAAATCGAGATTTTTGTCATAAGTTTTTAAAAAATAATTTAATTTTTAATAACAAATAAATAAATAAACAATAAAAATGTTATTAAAAATATAATGTTATTCACACAACTTTTATATGTATATAGTTTATTTAAAATATAAATATTATAACACGTTTCCAATTTTAATTTACTTTGCAGGGATTATACAAGTGATACATCCTTATTCCCGAGATTTTGCGAAATCTCGTCTTAGGAAAATTATAAAAAGATTTGTGTGATGGAATCATCATATATCATATTGTTTTTAACGAGCTTTTTGAAAATATGTCGTCGCGACAGCAGCCAGGTTTTTTATTGAACAAACCGGCACACCCCCAGTCTTCTGTAACTTATTTATTTTCTCATTACGTAAGAGATTAAGTCATATATTTTGATGATATGTCATCGTGTGCACAACACGAACGTAAGATGCAAAAAGCGGCAATTGTCGGAAGGTTAATGCAACTTTACTGCAACAACCGGCCCTTCGTGTCGCAACTTCGATAACACATTGCGCAACAAACATTCTATTTTGTTAACCGCGTGGAAAATAATTCATTTTTTTACGACAAATTTTTTAATTATTTCGCCATTTATACATTCGAAGGTAACATACGATATATCGTTAACATCTTCCTTTATACGCGTTCGCTCATATTACTCTGGCGAATTCACGGTTTATGAACAATTAAACTCCTTAACGAGGATATTAAAATTTATTAAGGAAGTGAAAGATATTTATATCGGTCGGTCATAACCCAGCCTACTTCATGAAAAGTAAAAGTTCGGTTTTACACGAAAGCACGGATCGCCCGTTGGAGTTTTCGTTCCGACGGCGCTTTTTCGACGACGCGAAGTATTCGAGGCGCGTCGTAAAGCCGAGAGGAATGATGTTAAATATGGACTGCTAGTGCTATGAGTTACTTTAATGACGTAAATGACACCTTACGATACTTTAAATCTTTTTTTATCTCGTAAACGCACGTAGAGTCCAAGGAACGACTGAACATATATATTTAAAATGCATATTGTGCAAGTATCAGATTTCCAAAGCGGTATAATTAACATATTATTTCAATTATCAACGCTACATACACAAAAAATGTTCCAGATCTTTTGCATCGATAACATGTGTTCAGAAATTTTTAATGATTAGTGTATATATATATATATATATATATATATATATATATAAGCATCTTTTGTTCTGGTTTTTAAATAAATCAAAATTTTTTTTGTAAAGAGAAAAAATTATTTAATAATTTCAATTTTAAATATATATAAACATTTTATTTACTTCTTAGAGATTGCACATAAAAATAATATTATTGGCAGTAATCTGAAAAGATTAAACAAAGTAATGCAAAATTATAGAAAAACATCAGAATCGTAATCATTGACAAGACAAATCTTCCTACATGTTCTCTTAAATTTAAATTAGACCTTTAAAAAAAGATTGTTTCACAGGCTATTACTATAAATTATGTACACATTAGGGGCTGACAACGAATACAAATGCGCTTCGGAGATATCGAACGATAGTCGAACAATTTATTCGCCCGTGTCGTTTAAGAGAGCTTTTAAAATACGATCATTCACTCAGTTAGAGAGCGAGTAACAAAGCCTACTCTTCCTCATTGTTCGCGTTCGCGTGCTTTCGTCGAGAAGCATCCGCGTCGCGCTCTCGTCTCTCGCCGGAAGAGAGTTAGGTCCATAAATCGCGTCGCTCATTGTTACTCTGCCCCGGATGCGTCCATATGATAATAATGTATCTCGTGGGGACCATCGCGTGTCCGAACGCGACGACATCCGGATCAAGGGTCACCAGTCGAGTGCGTTTAAACCAACGAACAGAGAACCTAATTCCCGTCGATTCCGCGACGTCTCGACGACTCGTCTAGCGGCGAATTCAACTGAATAAGAGAACTAGACGATTGAAATCATTTTGGTGATGCAGCTTTATAATGATTCTTTCTCTCTCCCTCTTTCTCTCTCTCTCTCTCTCTCTTTCTCTATTTTTATTAACATTATATGCCAATCTAATATGCTGCTAAGTAAATATTTTTTTCTATATAGCATATTTGATTTTATTAATCTAAATTAAAATTTGTTGAAGCTAAATAAACATAAGAATTAATTGATGGTGTTGAAAAAAATTTTTCTTTCTTATATACTTTTTGTGTGTGTGTGTGTGTGTGTAGAAATGATTTATATAAAATATATATACAATATTTATACATATAAGTATGTATATTAATCTTTTACACACACACACACACACACACACACACACACACACACACACACACTCCAAGGGATAATTAAGATATCTTATTTTAATTTTATCATCAAAATATCTAATAAAAACAGATTTTTTAAAAAACAACTAAAGATAAAACTTTTTAAAGAAGTTTTTAGAGAACAATCTGATTCGATTTTCTGTTTAGGGCTCGTGTTGGACTTAAACAGAAAATCGAATCAGATTGTCCTCTAAAAACTTTATCTTTAGTTGTTTTTTAAAAAATCTCTTCTTATTAGATATTTTGATGGTAAAATTAAAATAAGATACCTTAATTATCCCTTGGAGTGTGTGTGTGTGTGTGTCAATTTTTTAAGAAGGGAGATTTTTTGGCTCTATCTTTTTTTATTATATATTCTTATAGCTGAACTTGAGAGCTTTTCAAAAAACTATAATAAAATTCATTTTTCATTAAAAATGGATATAAAAAAAAGAATAAATACATGGATTAACATACCTACAAGCGCGTTAATGTGCAATGTCTATCGAACGGGATTAAATAAAAGAAAGAAGAAAGATGATACGAGATCCCCGTGTCTTGATGACATCATCATTTGGTCGTTTCGATTCTAAACTAGTAGCTGGTGCGTTCAGACGCCACATTATAAATCTGCATGACGCGTGTTTTCCCCTTATTTAAAGCTATAAGTTGGAAACAAGAACGAGTCGCATTGGCCTTCGCTATTATGCCGAGGCACGACGAACGGCATTAACTACGGGTAGCCGCGAGTTCCTCGAGTCCATTGCGATCAATGCTACGTTGTCGTCGATGAAGATATTTATAGTCGCGATCGCGGGCTTCGCGACATTGTGCTCCGAACACCGATCATCAGTGTGGCCAAACAACACATAACTCGACCGGCATTCAGATACGATGCCAATCTCGATGTGTGCGCCGATCAATGTAGTCAAACGTAAAAATCCTCTTCCCGTGTAAGGCCGCATTCGCGGGACAGAAATTCCCAGAGATTATAAAGGTCGTTCAATGCCATTCGTCCCGGGTGGCCCTATATATAATTTCTTTCGGATCCTTGCACTTCCCTAAAGAATCTTAAATGGTTCATTGGACTCGTTCTTACCTACATCCATCGATAAAATTTAATTTAATTTAAGGTAGGATAATAGGCGATAATCTTTATTCTTAAACCAATTCATCGTGTGTATATGCATCTTTTGATTTTCATCAACATTTATCTATTTAAATCTAACTTCGTCTTTTTAATAATTTTTTATGATAAGCGCGCATGTCCGTTTGATATTTCAGTGTTCCAGCAGGTAGTAAAGAACATGGGCTTAAAAACGAAACTATTCCGCCGAAAGCGAGTGGGTACAATCAGTTAAATATTTACAAGTGTACTTTATCGAAGGAGTCTCTCGGTTGTTATCGCGTTACGATAACGAGCAATTGAAAATGCTCGCGCAAAGCGCTTCAGATTAAATTAATACGAAATTATGTTGCGGTTACTATTTCAAAGTGGATTAACATCGTTGCGCACTTACGCGAGAATTTCGAGGCGCGGACCGACCGTAGATCCGGTATCGTAATCTTTCGACCTAAAAGAGGCTGCACCGCGAAATTCCTTGGAAACGGATTTGAGCACAAAGAGACGCGCAGCTAAAACGAAGAAAATACGACGTGACGCATGTGCGCGCTCTATCCGGCGCGGTCGTTGCTGCATTCGCCCGGTGAAATTACACGGGAAATATGTCACATTGTAATGCTCATAAAGACCGCTTAATTGCCCGTAACATCCCTACACGCGCGCTCCGCCAACAGTTATCCGTCCGGTTTAAGTGAAGTCCTGCAGGTTCACCTTGAGGATGAAGCCAATTCTTTATTTCGTCCCTTCCAAAAAAAAAGGAAAAAAGTGGGAAAAGGCGCTTCGATTTTGCATCTCTGGCTACTGTTCAGCAACTTCAATAAACAACAGTTTCATAAATATTACAAGAAACATTATAAGAAACTCGGAGACTCGTCAATTATATTTGAAAATGTCAATGTTGAGGGAATGAAGAGATAAAAAATATTTTGCCTGAATTCGCGAAATTCAACGTTATAATGTATAGAAGACAACAAACCTACATAGAACATTTCGTGACTTAGAAAAATAGTGTGTATACTTTGTATAAAGGAAAAAATGAATAAGATGATTTTTTTATTTGTAAAATTACAGCAAGTTAGGAAACACAAGGTTTTGCGGATTCATTCCACGAATGTTAGGCTTAAGCAATCGTCAACGAGCGTCTCGAGTTTGGCAGATGAGCACAAAACTGAGTGGTTTCATGGGAAGACGCGTCACTGTCAACGACCGATCGCGAAAGAAAAAGCCATGCACGCGCATAAGAAAAAAGAATGCATGAGAAGAAGATGAACACGCGTGTGACTGTTTGCCAGATTTACCTTCGCCTGCGTCGTCCTTGCCGAGGTTCTCCAACCCATCGCGAAGAGCGATGTCAACGGCCCAAATATATGACGCAAGGAATAGCCGCGGCGAGATAAGGATACTATAAAGCTCCTTTGGAAATTCCTCCGTGAGATCGGCCTCGCGCGCGACTCGATTCCTGCGGAAGGAGGCAGAATGGGAAAAAAGAAGAGAAAAGAGAATGGAATTCGACACGGCGATGCATTCCGAAGGATCGTGATCGGCGATCGTTAAATTGACGCCGCTGTCGACTGAAAAGAGATTCGCATGTATCAGTGTCTCATTATTATTTCAATTTAAGTGTTAATGATGACATAAACTTTGATAATAGAATGATACTTTGATAATAGAAAAGCATGTTTTTTTTATAAATATAAACAAGTTTTCTAATTTGGGTTAACAATGTACTTGGCGTCGTATATTGCAATTGTCGTTCTACTTTGATCAGACTTTTTCTTTATAAAAACTCATACCGCGAAACTAGTTCACGGATAAAAATGGGCTAGAACCGATAATTGAAGAGAGAGCGAAATTCGCTTTTTGCACATGGGAATAAACGAGGAATCCGTCGATTCGCAGCGCGGAATTGGAAACTCGGTGGCAAGTAAAACAAGTACAGTTCGACGTTGGATCTTTCTCTAAAAAGATTCGATCAAGGAACATCGACCTGTTCGGGACTCAACGGAGAGTACGGCCGACGCAATCTTCGATCTGCTTCCCAACGAACGCGAGGATTTACGAGCTAAGGTCGTACACGAGAGAACGAGATGTGGGTGCTCGGGATCATTTTTCTCGACCTTGCCTCAAATGGTATAAATAACGCGACTGCCAATGAGTTCATGACGTTACCATTACATGCAATCTCGACCAACGAGCAATGTACACGGATATTGACGACATTCTAGCCCTTCGATGCTAAAAACGATCGAAGTAATCAGCGAGCTTCTCTCAACTGTTCCGCGTGACTGTTCTCGCGAGCTCCAACTTTACTAAATTTCTAAACCTTTGTTAGAGATTTGCACGTTTCCAATGGATAATTATAGGAGTATCATCCTATATACGTTCAAACGACCGCATGTTCGTCGGACGATTGATGCACAGCATATCAGAAAACCGGTACGATAATTTTGTCCGTCGACATACATCCCCATCGTGAAACTACACCCTGCGGCTATATATAGAATTCGACGAGATAAATAAAATTCTATTCTTAGCGCCAGTCCTCGCCCTTCCTACCTGATTTCTTCGCCGACAAATGTTTTACAGCTTTAGGGAGAGGGAGGGTGGAGGGAGGGAATTCGTGCCGGGCCCTTTACCTGTTTCGCAGGGAGATGAGAATTTTTACGCGCTGTTATATTTTCTGCGGGATGTTATCCCGGAAAAATTTATGATCGACGATCTGCCTGAGAAACGTTGCATGCAAATGACACGAGCGATAAGCGCTCTGCGATTAAAGGGCTCTTAATGTGAAACTCTTACATACGTTGTTAAGTCAGGCCAACGCTATACGTTAGATTCATCCAGAATTAATGACGCTTCTCCAGTAAGGAAGTGTCGTTAATGCAATCGTGAGTTACATTACCGATGAAGTACCTAGCAATGAGCTTAGTCCAAAAATAATTTGCTATCCTCATAAAAGGGTATTTGTGTTTTTGTAAGATAACTGTATTTTCAGATAACTCTTCAGCCACCCATATTTATAAATAGAATCTTGAAAATAGAACACGCTTTCGCGATTAAAGTAATCTCGTTATGAAAGAAAACGTTTGCGAAGGAGCGTTTAGTTTCATAAACTGTAATTTTAATCGAATATTGATCAGACGTAATATAACGGCGCTCGTCTCTCGGTCGAATCTGTAATCGCCCGACGCCGACTATCCATTTCAGCATTTCGCAACGATTAATAGATCGCTCGATGTCACGCGGGTGCTAGTCAGAGGTTGATACATACATTTGCACAAACAATACATCGCGATTGATAGGATCGCTAACTTTTTACGGTGGTGCGAGTGTAGGATTTTCTAACAAAGCCTTGCCGAGGTTCAATGGACCCGCGGCGATTACAAAGTTTCGTGTGGGTGAGACTGGTCGTATTTTTCTAAGAATTTGGGATCGTCACGATAGGTTCGTTAACTAAATTATACCCATTCGTTACACATTGGCCCACTTTCGACAAACTAAAAATAATGTTAAACGTTACCATTATTATTTCACGTAATTCAGACTATATGTTGAATTTCTTTCTTATACATCCTGAATTGTACATAGTTCACGAAACATTGTTCATCAATGAAGTCGATGTATTTAAATTATTCAAATTAATGTAGATTGTTGCAATGTTGTTTGCTTTCTGTTTTGTACGTACACGGCGTATATCAGAAATATCACGGAAAAAATGCGTTCTCTTGAATTTGTAAATTCTTTTTTCCTGCTAAGTTTAAGACTAATTTGAAAAAAATTATCGATATGATTTAACTTATTGCCGCGAGCTTAGGCAAATCGCTCATTAGCGTAACGCGGACGTTTCCCTTCTGGCGATCTCGATTTCATCTGGCGATCTAGGTTTCCTTCTGTTTGGAGATAGTGGTTCGGAATCCGGACAGTCGGAATCCGCTGTTATCGTCCTGGTTTAAAAATATCTGGCGCCATCCGAATCGGCTCGAAACGTCTGTGCGAGCGCATTGTCTTTTGAATTATTTTGACAGTGAAAGTTTCGCACATGCAGGATGAGGCTCCTTCGAGCGGCGACATTGGCGGAATGCGAGATCGTGCTTCGTCCGAGGTATTAAAAGTTCCCTCTTGTAGTTTCTTGAGAAATTTCAGATAAGTTTATTATTTTTAATACTTAACGGTAAACAGAAAAATATTAATTTAAATATTATTTCAGAAATAATATAAAAAGGAAGAAATTAAATTAGTCATTGATCCATGAGTGAGTGAGTGAGAGAGAGAGAGAGAGAGAGAGAGAGAGAGAGAGAGAGAGAATTCAAATTTAATGTTATTATTTAACGATAATTATTTTAAAAAATCTATAGCATTATATATAGTTATTGAGACGAGTCATATAATTTCGTGAACGAAGGGGAGAAATTGAGGAAGAAACGCGATGAGGAGATAATAATATTATCATCGTTTAGTACCGTGTTGTTTCAATTAATCGTGATGAGAAGTTAATTATGTGACAGGAACTATGCGACGCGTCAAGCCGGATTGCCTACAGGGAGAAGTATTCCCTTTGCTTCATAAAAAAAGTTAACGGAAATTTTCTATTAACTCTACAGGAAATTGGATGAGGGCGCAGAATGTGATTCGTTCTCCGTGGACTAGTCCCTACAGAACAATGATAAACACGTTCGGTATTTGTGTACAGGAATTTTATTCCTAAACTATAAAATTACGAATTTTGCAGTCGAGAAATAACATCGCGAGATTGTTCCTTTCAACAGCGAGCTAGATATAAAAAAAAATAACAATTAATATTGTTAAAAAATGAAAAAAAAAAATTATTTAGAGCTTCACGCCTCAATCGAATTCTCAAGACTGTAAAAAGACTCGTTAAAGGTGCGTTAATGTCGCGTCTCGATGAATGGCTATCAGGGAACAACGTGGGATAATATATCACGAGGTCCTTGAAAATCTGACGTGTCATTTGTTATTATTGTCGACCAACGATAATTCACACCCGGCTGACGTACTTACGCCACTTGCAGTCCACGATATCGAAATCATTGTAAATCCGATTCTCATATCTCCTTTGGCTCTGAAACGCGCGCGCAATAATATTCATCGATAAAACGCAAAATTATTGTTAATAACGCTGCTATCGGCACAACTTTTCTCTTTAAGAAAGAGAAAAAGAGGAAAAAATAACAAGCGGATCGGACAATTCGTTTCTCATTGCCGATCTCGGTTTTTTGTAGCCTCATCGAACGATTGGCAATGATATATATCAATGTAATTGATCATATATTTTTTACACACATTCTCACACTTTTGTGTTATTAATCGAATATTCCTCTTCGTTCTCACATCTCTGCCAGTCATCAAGTGGTTTATTTTTTATTCCATCTTTTTACGTCGATGGAATTTGTGATGTCGTGGAGAAGATTCAGTTCTAATTTAATCTAATGCCCTCGATGGGCCCGTGCAATTGCTACAGTTTTATTTTACTTCTTTTTTGTCGAGATGGGACAACGACATGCAAACTATTCCAACTGGCGTTTTCTATCTGTTATAGTGTACCGTTATCGAGACCCCATCGTGCTTTACACGCGCCTTCATCACAATGCAGTGAATTCCGCGTGTCTTTATATCCGTTAACGGTATTTCGAGACGCATAACAGAGCTATCTTTCGGTTCCATCCGTGTATTTCCTCTGCTCGTACTACGGTACTACGATTAGCCGAATCGTTTCCGTGAAACGGGTTCTGTAAGCATTTCTTCGCGATACACCTTCTCTGTTAATCGTGATTTAGTTCCATCAGCGAAGCATATATCGCGGCCTCACAGTCACCTATGACATTATCATTGTGACTGCAATAATATAATCACATTCTAACGCGGTATTGTCATGTATAAATACATGGGTAGAATACTCGCGACGTATGTCATTTGTGTAATTTCGGAACCTGATAATTTAGTTATTTTTACATTAATAAACCTTTCATGAGATGATTATTGGACGTCATAAATAAAATAAAAAATGATTCGCAAAAGACTTATCTCTCGTAGATGTGAAAATAGTAAATTTATTTACAGAAATAAAGTAATATAATAATTTAGAAGACATTTAACCGTTCGACAAACTGATCTATAATTATTTATTAATTATAAAAATATATATACATAGTTATATTATACAATTATAATGTATTGTTACAATTAAAAATTAAAAAATAAACACTACTATATAGCCTTGGACAAAAATATTAGACACCTCATTATTTAACGTTTTAACTCAAAAATTGATTGATGGTATTTACTGTGAATTACCTCTTGTTTCAAGAATTCCTTAAACTTATGTATAAACCAATAAGAAATAACATAGATAAAAGAATTCAAAAGAAATAAAAAATATAGTCAAAGCTGTATGTATAAAAATATTAGGCATCTCATTATTTAACGTTTTAATTCAAAAATTGATTTTAATATTTACTATGAATATTTTGACATTGATACTGATTCTGACACATATGCACGCACGCACGCACGCACGCAAATTGTGTGTGTGTGTAAATATTTTCATAAATTATTTTTTTATTTATATATATATATATATATGTAAATATTTTAAAATAATTATTTAGATAATATAAATATTTTTTAAATTATTAAAAAATTCTTTAAAAATAATTTTGTTCAAACATTTTACCCAAGCTATCTTACTCATGTTTCAATAACTAAGATAGGGCTGCATACCGGCTTCGCGACAACCCCGGTACAAAAGGGTTTTATTTTTGCATGCCGGGAGATTTACAGACCGGCCGTCCTGAGATTACCGACTTACTGAAGCTGGCCGCTTCGAAGCTTCATGATGTGTGTTGCGTGAATCATTCTTTGTTTCTGACCACTAGTTCATTGACGATCAACTCAATTGCACAATGCAAAATAAAGTGATACAAGTGCGAAAGAAATGAGTTGAAGGCACTCGATGACTGAAGAGTTTTCAGAATAAACGTCGTTGAATCTCAAATTATTTTAATAAACGACCGCAAAAGTCTTTTCTCGTGTTAAGAATATTGATTCGGCACAAAAGTTTCGTTTACTAAAATATTTTTATTCAGCAGTGGCATGCGATAAACGATGCGATTTAACGCATCTTTCGCAGCTTCTGATTAACGCTCGACACAACGGCGCCGCCGTATCTCAAGAATGGTGATTTCAATGCATGGATGGTACAGGATACCTCTTTGCGCTAAGATTGTTGAAATGCGATTTAAGTATTTGCCTAATTCATATTATCTGTGCAAGAAAAATCGTAAAAAAATCGTGTATTTTATTTTTTCGAATAAACCTAACGGCATTCTTTCGAAATGCAAATACTGGATTGACTGGTATAACTTCTCGCGAAGAAAACAGATTTTGTATTAAACTGTGTTAACAGTTTCTTTAACCTTCCCATTTTATTTTGAAGAACGGTGAAGAACGGTAATGAGCTTTTTTGTATCACGATGAGAAAGAGTTAATATATTCGATTTTGAAATACGTTTCGCTGCAAAATAAATTTTTCAGAAGCTCTGTCTCTTACCTAGAAAGTTTAACGTTCCACATGCTGTACACTTTTAAATGTAGGGTGTGAAAACGTTGCGCAATATAACGAAAATGCCCTGGTGATTCTACCGAGAACAAAATTTTTACCGCGACGTCTTAAATTAGATTCCACGACAAGCCGTTTCAGCGGCAGTTTTTTACGCCGATTTTCTCCTGATCGTTAGCGATCACGATCGCAGCCTGCGAAATGGTGACGCGCGCTTTCTGTAAACTGTTCGGCAATCCCGACAGAATCTTCCACAATTTGCTCGGTTGTGTGTACCGTTGCAGCGCTTCCACGCTCTGGCGCCCGCGAGAGGCGAGAGCGATAAATTTTCTGTAATATCATTGGACCGGTTTTGTAGATAGCTCCTCGTAACAATGAGCACGCGCCTCGACTTGGAACGCCGTTCGTGTAAAGTTTTTTCTCTCTCTCTCTCTTTCTCTCATCTCCTCTCGAATAACTTTATTTCTCCTTTATGGAGCGGAGATCGTTTTGCGACGATAATTGCCTCGTATATCTTTGATCGAGGTTTTTTCCAAAACTGTTATATTTACATGCAGAGAGAAAGGGAAAGAGTTTATTGTGTATATATATTATATTTATTATATCATTTTTACATATTTCATTCGCATATCAACATTGAGTGACTTTTATTATATATCTACATATATAAAGTCGCTTAATGTTGATATGCAAATGAAACATGTAAAAAACATTTATCACTATCATTATCTGTCGCGTACAATTAATTAAGATATTTAATTAAAAATTAAAACATTCTAATTACATTTATAAAATTAATTTACTTAATTTCGTTTTAATTAAATAAAATTTAACTAAAAACTTAACTAAATAAAAATAAAATTAAACAAGTACAAATATCAAAGGAGCTGTCGGTTTTGCAGTACATTGCGACGGATCTTGGTGCTCAATTATAATTTGTGAATCTTTTTACATCTCCTGCTCATGCGAACTGCGCGCCGCAATTGTCGGACTTGAAACACAGTGCATAATACCGGAAACAATCGACTCACATATTAAATTGTTGATAAACAAAATAAAATTTTTTAAAATAAAAACTAAATATTCTAATTATATTTCTCGAAAAAGCTTGACAAAATTCTTTAGTAAAATATCGAAAATTGGTCTTCAAAATGTTCTATAAACTAATTAACAATGATTCATGATCACGATTTAATTTACGAAATAAACGTATAAATCTTGAAGGCGAGAAATCATTTCACATACATTAGCAACAACTGTATTTAATAATTCTGATGCATTCTCGCATGAAGAGGCGACACGCACGTGTCCAGCGGGCACAAAAATTCATGTATAAATCACTGGTCCCTTTATCGATGCTACCGTTCGCATGAGTGTGGCATCGAGAATACATTACGTCTGTTCTGGAATTAAAGGACCATGAGAAACTTCTGCTGGACCGTTCCACGAAAATACACATCATCCCTTTCGCAAGTTAATATGTCACGGATTTTTTATTAATCTTTACTGAGAAAAATGACAATTTTTTTCAACAAGCATAAAAATATTTAAAAGCTATTTATTTCTTAAATACAAAAATTCAATTACAATCACGTTCGTAAAAGCAATTATTTGTAAAAAAAATATTATACACATGAAATATGACTCAACGAGTATAAAATTATAGCGAATGAAAGCTTTGCAATTCATACTTTTTGAGTATAATGGAAATGTTGTGAATATCCCAAGAATCTGAAAAAAAGTTAATAATCAAAGAAGTAATCAAAAGTTTTTTTTCCTTCCAATTGAGAGGAAAGGTGCGATGGGATTCAGAGGATCGTCAATCGGGATTGATGATTTATAATAATCCACGCACATAAACAAGCCAGGCGTAGAACATAAATTCTGCAAACAGTACGCCGATCGCTTGGGAGCCTAGCGTTATCCCGCTTGACCGTGACCTTCGGTCGCAATAACCGCGAACGTGGGTTACGTGTCGCGGCGCACGTGGAAAACGGTCTTTCGTCCGTTATGCGAAATCGTAAATTTCTCTTCGCTCTCTGTTGGAGAGGTATGTTTATGTGCCTACCCCCCGTCGAAAAGCCACTTGTATGGCGCACGGACATCCCTCGTTTTGAAAACAATTTTTCAAGCGACACTGCGTTCAGACAGCGTAAATCGGTGTTTAAACATTGAGTTCACATCCCCGCCTTTTTTTGTGATTCGAAAAGATTCGATGTAATGGTGTAGAATACATGATTTATCGTGTAACGGCGATTTCGCAACTTATTACACGCGAATAAGGATCGCGCTACGTATTAAAGAACGAATCGATCGCGGTAACTACATGTATTATTATACTTTCAAAATTGCACCTTGGAAATACAATGAGGGATATGTACGCGATCTTATATATCTATTGCAAAGATAACAAGGTATAATATTCGCAGATAAAATCTTCATTAATCTAAACTGAATGGAAGAAATATTCTCATTTACGCGCCGCTATTTGTGAGGAAAAGGAAAGAGATGGTAAAAATCAGAGGAATATTTACACTTTGTTAGAATCATCGATTGAATTCGGAGATCGGAATCTCTTGTTAACGCTATGGACAGTGAATCTTTATTTTGCATCGATTTCTGTTATCAGTATATGTATTTAATTAAACAGAAGATGTTACTGCACTGATTTTCGTCACTTCCGGTTAAATTCGCATATCTTACAAGTAGCATTGATTTTTTAACTGCTCATCCAATCACCTTGAGCCTTTGCAATGAAGCGCGAGCGCGTTAATTAAAAGAGACTGCCTCGGTTGGCGTTGTGAATTAAGAAATGGTTCGGACATCCCGTGGTGTTGTCGGTACAGTTTCATTCATATTCCTACTTACTTTCTCGGGGCATTTTAATTAGCGGAGTGCGTGGAAGGCGGGATTCGAGATTGTTTCAACATTGATAATTCATATATTTAATTATCAAAGGGATTTGCGGGAAAAAAATACTAAATCTACGAAATCCGATATGTCAGCGGATTTAATGTAATAGCTCGTTTATGACATAAAGTAATTTTTGTAAAAGTTACGCGATGTTTTTCTTATTAACTTCCATAAAGATTCCGGAATAATGAACGTAACGCGAATCGGCTTCGGAAAACGTGTAGTTACGTCGAAACGAGATTCCAGATAAAGGACATTTTGTACGCCGAGGCATCGCATGTGTGTCACCATGTCGCATCATAATGGCGCGGTGTTGGTGCACTTTGTGTTAGGATTACGTACGTAATCGTAGATTAGACGAGAACGACTGGCTGCTTCATAAGAATCCTTTAACTGAATGCTATTGGCCTTGGCCGAATGATTCTCTTATGAGTTTCTCCCGTAATGTTTTCGTACATTTAGAAATAAATTACTGCAGCTTGAATTTGTAATTTTTAGATGCATCCACTTAGCACCACTACACACAATGTAAGCCCCTATGGAATGAAAGTTGGATGTGAAAAATACGTAAGTGGTTAAAATATTCTATATAAACAGCAGCTGTTCAGAATCATAGAATTTCATTACATAAAAAAATTCATATTATTCTAACTTCATATAATAATTCTAACTTTTAATTAAGATTTAATTGATACTGATATTTACTAATTTTTTTCAATAGTGATTTTATAACCTTCCACTGCTGTATTGCAAATTAATTTTAGACTTTGCTTCAAAATATTTTAGAAGCAAATCTCTATTATCTGTATACATTTTCTAAACTAGACTCACTTGAAGGTCTTCGTTTACAAATAAATTTCTTAAATCATCTTTTTTCTACATTATATCATATCATATTTTCAATCTCAAACGTGATGTACTTATGTCATATCTACCTTCAAATCATGTCGCAAATTTAGTGAATTAATTATTTATTTAAATGTATTCTGCAACGTGTATATTCATGCAAATATGTATTCATTTAAATATATTTATGTAGTGTATAAATGCATACGAACGCATATGTGCTTCGAATTGCACTTTACGCATCTATAAATCCTGCTTTATCGTACAGAATTTTTCAACAAGCAGTTACTGAGAAAAATCACGGCTACGCGTGCCTTGCGTTCCAGATGCATCGCGAAATTCCAGATGCGTCCGAAGCACTACGCTTCCATACCTCGTGATATTGTATTTATTCGAGCGAACCAGTTGCCAAGAACCGGATCACTTTGCGATCAGTAGTCCCGTAATTGTCACACGATCGTGAACATTAATTAATTGAATCGCTGCCTCGCAGTACGCCAGCTCGCCGATTATTAATACACTTATGCGAAATATCTCTCGCTTTAAGCTCGACCGTGCACAATCATGTAATTTGTGATAGATCTTTTAATTCGCCAAAATAAGAAGCGAAAGATCAATACAGGCGAGAAAGAAGATGTAAATAATTTCGATTGATTAATTTAAAACAGCTACATCCGTAACGAGCACATTACTCATTATGACTGAATAAATACCGGTATCAATTAAATCTTAATTAAATACGCAAAGAATTTTTGCATATTATTGCGAAGTCAATCCATTTAAACATTCAAGATATTGATTTAAAAAATATATCTTAATTTATCTTAAAGAATAAAGATTTAAATAATAAAAAAATACAAACATCTAAATCTAATGCTATTTATGTCCGTTTCCACCAATAGATTAACTTTAACTTTCTCGGTTCAACTTACTCTTCATCTTTTTCTTCTAATTCTTAGAACTAGAAGATTAAGTTGAATCGAGATTAAAGTTAATCTATGTTGGTGAAAATGAACATTAAGAGCAACAGAACTGATTTCATAATAATGATCGATAATAACTAAATATATTATTAATGTCACTACATCTTTAAAATTAATTTTGAGAGGCATCAGTAGCTAATTATTTATAGTCCGCTAATGATTATGTACATGAAATGATTATGTACAGAAAATTAACGTGGTTCTCGCATGAATCATGACACGCGTACACATTTGTTCTGCAGACAATCTTCATTTTATAAATTCTTTCAATGTCACGAAACATGAGAACTTCCTTGAGAACTTATTCTACGTCTACTTTATCAATAAGTCTTGAACCAAAAATTGCAAAAAAATCTAAATCTATCCACTATATGTATAAAAATTAAATATGTGCTTGTATAAATAATTATTCAATTTGTCATCAACTTTCGATATCTCTTCTCTTACTCATAAATTATTTAATATGATTACAAATTGGTTGTCTATAAATAATTTATTCATTCGTGAGATTAATTTAATTCAGATTTGATACATTCCGCTATCCGATTAATTAGATTCACTTTGACGTTTGCTGGAACTTATGTAAATACAATGGAATATATTTTCTCTCTCCCTCCCTCTTTCTCTCTCTCTCTCTCTCTCTCTCTCTCTCTCTCTCTCTCTCTCACTCACTCACTCTCTCTCTCTCTCTCTCTCTCTCTCTCTCTCTCTCTCTCTCTCTCTCTCGCGCCTATAAAATGTATCATTCACGAAATTTTTGCATTGGTCTCATCTTGCATTACGTAAAAAAAGGCACATGATCGCAGGAACCNCTCGCGCCTATAAAATGTATCATTCACGAAATTTTTGCATTGGTCTCATCTTGCATTACGTAAAAAAAGGCACATGATCGCAGGAACCGCGATAAGTTAACTTATTCCGCGCTTGCATAACGAAAGTAACACTCGCCCGCTGACGTTTATTGTGTATCTACATGTATCCGCGAGATATACTCGATGTAAGTATAGCGGGCACGGGCTAGATAACGACGTTATCCTTGACTCCAGCCACGTACACAAGTCGATACGTTGCACGCGCCGTCTGTGAATGCCACTCTGCATACGAAGGTACACGCGTTGAGTTTTCGCGAGAGCCGGGACAGTGCGCGCGGTTTGCCAACCGATATTACGGATCTCATTGCTAAATAACAAGCGTGTAATTATTTTATTACACTGTACTATCTTTGTTATATAATAAATCTCATAGTATTTCATAGGGGTTCGATTACGCTAGAACGTTCTGATCCATTAATTTTCAAGAAACGTTTTATTATCCGACCGTAAAGCCTCGTAAAGTCGGGATACTTTAAGTAGCAATGGACGTTTGTAACAAACGATGGCAAGAAACTCTGATCTACCGGATCCATTGCCGTCGACTACGCCCTCGTGAGAGCGCGTTATCGACCTCTCGGGTCCGATCGCTCGTAAAATAGCAATACGCGGGGGCTTACCAGCAGGAGAAGCACCGTGCTCGTGGCGGTCGCGTCGACCGATATGCCGCACGCCATTTCTCGCGCTCTCGAACGAGGGGGTTGCTCGCTCTCCTCTACCAGATCATCCTAGACGCGTCGTCAGCTCACAGCTCCCCGGGTTCGCGCCACCCGCGGGGACTCCGGGAGTCGAGATTCACTTTTCCACGTCACACAAGAGAGGAAGAGAAAAATAGAGAATCACCAATCACGTCCGCCCTTAAATCGAACTGCCCTTCTCCGCGACTCGCGACTCTCAACAAGAGAACACGCTCGCTCGAAAATTTATTGATTGAACCCGGTAAACGATTATTGATTAATGATTTAACGACACGCTAAGCTATTTCCCTCGCGAGCGGAGGTCCGATCAGAGGTCGGATTACGGTCGATCACACTCGCTCTCGATCGCTGCTCCCCGCACGCTGCTGGCCTTTCGCCTCTCTCGGATGCCGATTACCGTCGATCGCTCACCCGATCGCCGATCTAACGTGAAGGACGCTTTCTGCCGAGGACGATGGGATCGGCGCGATGGCCCGTGGCTAGTTCGGCGCGTCGTCGTGTAAAAGGTGACGATTATACGCGGTCCTAACCGTAGCACAGGGCTCGGGCAACTGACAGCGGGTCAGAGCCGCGGCACACGGCGCCACGCCGCTCTCACAGCTGATCCGAGAGAGCCGATCGCCTCTATCAGCATCCCCCTCCTTCCTTCCTTCGCGAGGGGGCCCGCTCTACCCTCTCTCTAACGCGCGATTCTCAATCTCCGCGTCGCGCCGCGACGCCCCTATTCATCTCGATTGATTCCGATTTCGGATTATGTTAATACTCGAATACCTGAAAATCACTAGAGAAGAGAATATAAAGAATACATATATTATCGCTCGAGATATTCGAGGGGTTTCCGACAATATATTTTACAAATAGGATATATATCTTTATCAGAGATTAAGAATAATTTCTCTTGGAGCGAGGAATTTGCGCCGCTTCTTTGATGAGATTTTTAACTCAGCTTTGTAAAATACAAAGCAACAGACTACAAACACATCAAAAAATACCTCTTTGGATAAATATCCCATCAAAAAATACCACATCAAAAAATACCTCTTTGGATAAATATCCCATTCGAAATCGCTAAATACGTAAACAAAAAACTTAACAGAATTAATTGCCATCGTGCGTGATTTGCATCATTTTTAATGAGTCTCGCTCATAATAAAATGATAATAATTAATTTTTTCTACATGACACAAAACCTTTCAAAATTGCTCTCTATTTTTACAAAACAAGAAAGTGCATTACAAATAAAAAAACATTTAAACTCTTTCGCAATTGGACGCGAGTCTGTCTGTCGCCATCTCGGTCGAAAATGCAATGATAATTAATGGTTGCGGAGCAATTCATAAATATTAATGCAAACTTCGTACGTTACGCTTGCGTCCCGGATTTGAGGATATCTCGCTGTTGGTTTTACGAGCTTGCAAAAAGAATGGCGTATTAAAGCACGTTAATTAGTGGTGTAATGCTCGTTACCGCGAACTGAAGGTCGCGAGTAAAGCGTCGGTCGCAGACAGGCGACGCTCTATATGTACCTCCGCCTTCTGAAAATGCAGCCCACGTGCCCTTAATGATCGCATCATCGCGCTTCTCTTCGGCATCGTTTATACATCCTTTAAATTCTAATTAAATTATAATTTAAGACCTTAATTAAGATGTTTAGTTTCGCAATTAACAACTTTTGGAAAAAAAAAATGGTATTAAATCCCATCAAAAAGAGAGAGTTTCGTTAACAAAGAATTATTTCCGAATGCTCGTCGGAGGTCATTCTAGTATAATATATGATAAATATATTACAAAATATTTCAAAAAAGTATAATAAAATGAGTTTTAATTACGCGATTGAGTAATCAATGATTTGATCTAAAAACAATTTTACACAAATATTTTTGATACTATACGTACGTAACTGTAATTTTTTATCATTTTATTTTTAATTATAATAATAGAATAATATTGCAAAAGTAGTACGATCATTAAAGAATTGGATTGTGCACCACGGAAAAGCTCTTACGATCCTGTGTAAAAATCATTCAAGATTGCAAGTTCATATTTGCATTCCTCTGTTTGATATCTCTTATTTGTTATACATGATATCATTTTATCAAAATTAATTCGAGGAAAGGAAGAACTCTAAATCACGACGATGACACGACGGAAAATAAATGGCCGCTCTTTCGAAATCATCTTAATCATCCGAGATGAAATATCAAGAGACAGGGGATGCGGAACTGATTGCGGATCCGATGCGGTTAAATTCCCGGAACGGCCATTCGTTCTGATATTTGTCTGGACATTACGATAGAGGATGATGACGACGATGACTGGCGGGCAATATAAAGCGCATTTAACGAAATCCTTGTGCAACGGGCGCGGATGAATAACCGACCTTGCGAACGAGCGGGATGACCTTCGTGATGGCGCGCTCTCACGAAGACAAGGATATATTCCGCCTTCTTCACGTTTTTCACGCCGGATACGGATCACGAAATATCTTGAATGCGGTTCAAGTTACACCGGGCTTTTGGATGTTTATACTCGATCACGATCCGAACTAACGTGAAACTTATGTTTCGCTCGGAACGTCGTACGATGATCAACCACGCGCGACTTTATTGGCGCCGTCTCGACGCGTCGCGGTTTCATTTTCGCTCAGCTACCGTTTGCTTCTACGAAAAAGAAACGAGGGAACGTTTTATATTTTCAAATTCGCATTCAAGACTATGATAAAATTATTCTCCGTCGTCAAATATTCGGAACATTTAATCAGATAGCTTCACGCGAATTTGTCATTTCGACGAAATTCGAACAATTATTAAGTTAGCCACACATTTTATTTCACATAATTAAAATATGTGATTAATATCTTTAGTAGACTCAAAAGTCTTCAAATTTTTAGGAAGAAAGTATATATATACATATATATTAATATATATATTTTTTGAGATTAATATCATATTTTTATATCAGATATTAATATCTATTATATTAGATATTATAATACCTATTAGATATTAATTATCTAATATATATAATATCATATTCTTAATTATAGATAAAATATAAATAAAATGAATACTTTTGTGATCAATATTTTATTTCTTGCACCATGAAAGAAATCGGTTTCTTACAAGAAATGGAAAATTTTCTAGAAATCAAGTAATTTCTTTAAAAAATGAACAATTAGATTTTTGTTCAAGATGACAAAAGTTTTCAAACGAGCCTTTTCCGAGTGCGAAATTTTAATCATTGCTTCTTTGAAGCAAGATATCGATGCTGGCATATCTCGAAGATCATTGCGCCGCCAGAGAGATCGAGGCTGCTTCGAGAATCGCTTGCGGCGCTATACGGTATATACCGCACGCGCGGGCCGCTAAATTTTCCCTTTATCTGCATTATTCGCGTGCCTATGCCGCGGCCGTGCTCGTTCGGGGCCGGTGCATCTACTCGCGCGGGGCCTTTGCAGGAATCCGAGCGACGTGACGGCCGGGTCTTGTATCGGAGGTCAGCCGCGACCTAGGAATATCCATGCGCGCATTGTTCCCGCGCTAACGCCGGCATTGTTTCGCGATTTCGCCGGCGAAAGGTCAAGATACGGGAGGACCGATCTCGCGCCTGGAGAAGCAAAAGGAGGTTTCTAAGTGCTCGGCAAAAATCGCGGCGAGGTAACATTTTTAACTGTATGCGATGAATTATTACAATCGTGTAAACATTCGTGCAGTCTGTCGTTGTAAAATGAGAATAATCATCGACTAATTTATCAGGAGACGGAAAAAAGTGATTTAAGATTGAACAGAAAATTAAATCTTAACATTCTTCGTATAAATAAATATAATGTAGCAAGCATAAATATAAAAATAGAAAGCAACACGAATACAGCGTGAATAAATGATCTCAAGAAATAATTTTATTTAATTGATGTGTAGGCGGAGCGAAGAAGAGAGAGGTGGATGAGGAATAACAAACGTCTCTTCCTGTTTAAACATGCGGCGCGGAATCGTCGAAAAGTTTGAACAAGGGCCGTCAGTCTCGCCTACGGTCCAGTTCCACGTTGTAAAAACTCGTATTTATTCTCTGCGCATTCCTCGCGTTCGTGCGGACAATGTAATTGCATTCCGCAGCGACTACAATGTAAGTCATTCGGCTCGCTCTCTCACAGAGATCGGGAAAAATATTGATCTCCGCAAAAGAGGAGACATTCATTCTAGCGACAAAGTCGGGATTTTTATTCTCACGAGATTTGTAAACATTGCGTTTGTGTATGCTGACATATAACTCCAATTTTATAATTATTTTATTATTTATTATTTTATGTACATTCCTCAGATTTCCTCGGTTATAGTCTCACAAAAATGATTGCCAACACACTCAATAAATGTCCTACGAGCCAATATTCATAGAAATGTAAATTAATCTACTTTAATACCGTCTCGTCTGTGAGATGGTATGCTACTGAATTCAAATAATAATTGACAAAACAACGACTAAATAAATGTGATTGATAAATGTAATGTGATTTATCTCTTATTTCACATTAAATGTAATTCTAATATAAAAATAAAATGCAAAGAAACAATGTAAGACTAAATGAGGCATAAATAAATGTGAAAAAGCGAATTTGTCAAATTTGATCTGTATTTTGTACAACTTTTAAAACTCCTGTCGTACGAGTCTTTCTACGTGTTATGTTTACTTATGTAAAAAATATACGCTTTCGAGACAACCTATTGCGCATTCGTAAGAGATGCATCGGGCAAACAAATCTTCGGACGATAATGCACGCGCGAAGTCGTAAATCTTGTGGCCGGATTTAAATCGAGACTTTATTTGCGATTTTATTTTTATCCAAACGCGACGCGGATTATTAAATGAAATCCGCTTTTAGTTTGTTTAGCACGCACGAGGTAATATTTAATAATAAGCTGGCTATCGTACTGTTATTAATTGCCAGATTGTGTGTCAGTTTATTAGATATCAAATTAATAAATATTTCACACTTAAGCTCTTTCACGGATCCAATTACTTTCAACCAAACACACCGTGAATTGCTCGGAATTGTCACTTGTGGAATAACTTAAATACTCACTGAATTTTTACATCGAGGGATTTCCATTTTTCTATGAGACGGATTTCATTTCTAGCGCATGTTATATCAGAAACGAAAAAATGTGTGTCAAGGTATCAACGTACATTAAATTGATGAGTAGTCGAAAACGCTAACAGTCTCTAATGGAATCGATTCTCTAGGGAATTGATTAAATGTATTGATTTTTCTGAAAATATGTGTCGCAAGATGGACATATGAGCTTGTAATAATGTACAATTATGTAGCCACGAGAAATAAGAATTACTCGAGAAATAAGAATAAGAACTCAAGGTTTTAGAACATTGTTCCCTGAGAAATCATTTCCTTGAGAAATTGATCTTGAATAAGTGTTTCTTGATTTAAACGAAGATTGCATCGAAAGATCTATCAAAATTGCCGCTATCGACGTGTATGTTCATAGAATGCTTTCTAATCATACTTAGACATACAGGTTCAATGTGTGAATTCTGATACACGCAAGTGGCTATAGCATGAACGATAGACATTATGGTATTGGTATTTCCAACTTTAATATGAAATATTCCATTATATAAATACACACACACACACACACACACAC